>JBBJLS010000001.1:14860785-14875481 GCA_037577275.1 Bryconaethiops microstoma
CTTAACACTACTGTCCAGTAGTAAACAGGTTTTAAGTATAATTTTCTCAGGTGCCTAAGACTTTTGCACAGTACTGTGCATGTGTGTGTGTGTGTGTATATATATATCTTCCTCTCTCTCTATTCCCTCTCTCTCTCTCTCTCTCTCATATATATATATTTATATTCTGGGACTACAGATAATCCCGATTGAATGCGTTTTTAGTCTAGATTTATAAAGATCCTCTATTAGCAACACTATTCTAGAGTCCACATGTGTCTGAACCCGTCTATGAAACTCACAGAGGCTCTGCCCACTCACTTCTCCTCGATAGGAAAAGGAGAAGGGATGGTTAATGAGAACGTGACTGGATGGACCAGATTAGCCACTTTTTTGGCCTTCAAACTCTGACAGAGAGCAGAATTGAACAGACCAGAGTGACTCCTGACTTTCATTTGTTTTCTCCTCTCCTCTCATCTGTCACCCCCTAGTCCTCCAGCACCTTGCTATCCTTCATTCTCTCTCTCTCTCTCTCTCTCTCTCTCTCTCTCTCTCTCTCTCTCACTTCTAGTCAGGATACGCCATGCCTCCCCTCCCACCCCCCAGTCGCTAAATGTCAGTGGGGGAGTGGAGTGATTGTCTGCAGGATGGTGGTGATTTATGACAGAGATGTTTGCCCTCGTTCACTGGAAGTTCAACACTCTTAAGGATGAAGAGCAGCTGAAAATTCCAGCTATATCAGAACAGTACACATAATTAGCAATGGTTGAGCTAAGAATTAAGCTAAACACTCCTCCGCTGAAGCTTCCTTGTCATGTGGTTCCTTTCAAAGAGAGAGAAAAAAAAGTATGTTCTCTGGCCAAGCCATCTAAGCAAATATGTCTATCTCGACTAAGGGAGGTCTGTGGGAGTTCAGTGTCTGGATGCTCTTCCATTCTCAGGCTCTTCCCATCCAAAAATAACAGTCTTCTCGATGCCATTAAACCCTCCCATGGAGGCAATAGAAGCGGAAACCACTATGGATGCAAGCTGTTTCCCACCTGTGATTTGAGTTGGAGGGGGGGCGCAGGGCAAAATGGGCGGCTTTATTACCACTGCTTGCCGTAATGACAGAGGGGAGAGGGGCTGAGCCTGCTGGGTAATTGTCCCATAATTCACAGCTGAGTGCTGGGGGAATTCCCACAGGTGAGCGGCAGCTTCTGGCCGAGGCCAGCCCACTTGACTGAGAAAGACAGGTATGCCAAACCACACTGGGTTTCTGAACTGTGCTGGAAAACCCGGGCATTACACATTAGACAATTAAGGAACAATGAACCATACAAACACGGATACAAACATTTTATTTTTGCCCAATTTTCTCCCCAATTTAGTCATGACCAATCCCACCTAGTACTGAGGTCTCCCTTGATCATGCAATGCTACCAGACTGGGAAAGTGAAGGCCAACACTTGTTTTCTAATCACAATATCACTGGATAGCTCAACATGCTTGGAAGAGAAAACTAACTGGCAATTTTCTTACATCAGCCAAAAGACAACTGTATTGGCTAACATCATGCTAGGGGATGGGGGAGAGGGAGGGCCACCCTACCCAGTCAGAGGCGAAGGCATCTCTGGAAACTTAGAGTTTGATGAATAATGGCTAATCTTAAAGTAAAACAGAAGCCATTCTCACCTTGTAAAAGTTCCAAATGCACATGGATCATTTAAAGCGTTGTTTTTCCTCTGAATGGTGGTCTTTTATCCACACTAGTAGCATTTTTAGGTCACCAAAAATTATTCTTTTGAAAAACCTTTAAAAAAAAAAATAAATAAATAATAATAATAATTAAAAAAAAAAAAAATAAAAAAAAAAAATAAAAAATATATATATATAGCACCTGGCTGTTGCTGTTTTGCTGTGTTGAGGAAGCTACAGGACTGTGTACCTGACACAGTTGATGACTGGGTGCTTAAATGTTTACTTTATTTAGCCGAGATTCGTTTCGACATCTATTTAATATAAAAAAACAAAACACTTGGACGCGCCTTGTTTCAGAACAAATACTACACATAAACATATGTTTACAAAACTAATAATACAATCCATACCAAAAGGATTCTATGCATGAACAGAAGAGCGGAAACGACTCCTACATGTGTCAAAGTGACAGGAGCGGAGAACACACACAATAAACAGATGTGCACGTGCCGAATCTGGAGCAGGAGAACACGAGCTCTCTGATCCTCACTCTAGGCTTACAACACCTGAGGAAAAAAAACCACACAACCTCTTCTCTAGCTCTCTCTATTCATGAATCTTCCGCTCCCTCCTTCTCCCCACTCTTTTCCTAACGAGATGCCTGCCTTTTGCCAGAGTTTCCCCGTCTCTTTGATGAAGGAGTGCTCTCCTCTGAGCGGCGGAGGAGCAGAGCGGCGCCTCATTAGCAGGGCGGCTCTTCACACAGAGAGCATCTTAATCGTCCGACTGTATGAACAGCCCTGCACCTGCCGCTCCTGCAGCACCCTACACGCACCCAGCCAAGGAAGGAGCGATGGGCATCATCACTAATGAGGGAGGATACAACAGAGAGAAAGAAGACAGCGGGATTCAAGCCATCCTATTTACACCATTTTTCTCCTTAGTGGATCAGTCAAAGCATGTTTAGTGTTTGGAGTAATATAAATTGTGCTCCTCGTCTGATTCTCTGTCTGACTGTCTGTCTGTCCCGTCTTTGTCTCTCAGAATGACGGCTGGATGAAAACTTAAAATCCATCAACCAAAACATGCTTTCTTCTTTCGTTTTTTGCAACAGAAGCTCATTTGCATCAACATACATTGTTGCCTAAATCCTCATGCATCTGCTTGAAACTGCTTTGAGGTGTCAGGTAAAATATCTCAAATGTCATTTTATTTGACCATATATGATGAGTTTTCTGCAGTCTGAGCAAAAAGCATCACGAAATCAGACCTTTTCCAGAGTGACTCAAGCCCCATGTCAGCTATTTCCAGAGTAACTCAAGCCATGTTGGACCAGTTAGATTGGGTTTCGTGCATTTTTTTCCTCAATATTCAGAAATACCAAAACGTGGGACAAGTCATTCCTGTACATTCTCAAGTTCTATCTCAAACATGGAGAGCTGAAGCTTTTAATAGACATTTAGACACATGCTGACAGTGACATTCAGTAAGAAAGTTACAGTTTAAAGCCTGTTTCTAAATATCGTTGGTAGAGCCCATTAGCAATGTCATCTGCTGATCATTCTGCTATCTACTGTACTCAAAGAATGGTACACCTCAAGCTCGTGAATACAACCAATTCTCTATATTTAACCCAGTCTTCCCTTGTCAGTGTATCCCACGTGCGTGTTTACTATAGAAAACCAATCCAGACAAGCAGACTACAGCTGGACCATTCAAATATACAACACTGAAGTTCAAAAATCTGATTTAAGCAGTAGAAATACCCTGCAGTGTGAACAACGCCATTTACTTTCAGTGGTCAAATAATGTAGGGTTCAGTTGACTGCACTAAAAGTCAGGTGTAAACACATTCAGGATGCACTCCGATGAGATTACAGTCAGATCAATTCAACCTGGTGATCAGAGGCAGATCTGGACCACATTCAAGAAGGTAAAATCAGATCTTATGTGATCACACTGGAGACACGTTTGGGTGGAATGTGTAAAATGACAACAAGTACAATAAAATAAAATACGATAACGCTTTATTAGGCCCACAACTGGGAAAGTTGCAACTTTTTTAAGAAAGGGAAGGCTGTGCACCGGCCAGTAATCGAACTCGGGCGTCCCGTATGGCAGGTGAGAATTATAATACTAAACCAAAAATGCTAAGCTAAGAATGCACACCAAACCAAATATGTTAATGTGATGTAAACTGACTTCTGTCTGGTTTTCAACACTATACAACATCTCAAAAAGGAAGCAACAGTAGCTCCTTACAGTAATAACAATGATATTGAAACCTGGATTTCGTCCGTACTTAGTTCAGACTTAGATTCAGACCCATACTTGGACGCAAATGTGTGATAAATAGGCGATACTAACTGGAGTCCTAAAGCTTCAATTATTTGTTAGTTAGTTTAGCCTCATAGCTCCAGTGCAAAAGTAAAGAAGCACTTCAGACACCATACATGTCTTGGCTGATGGACTACACTTGGCACTGGAGGAAAATTGTGGGAATTTGATTTTTTACTTACCTATCACTTTAAGAGACAAACAGACAGAGAGCCAGAAGGGGAGCACAGTATACTTTACAAGACAGAAAAAGTCAAAGATTTGAAATGAGAGATAGAGAAGAGTCTGCCACATCTGTTATTATCTTTTTTTTTTTTTTTTGCTCCATCTTATCAGGTCAGGCAACTGACCGTGGCACTGCAGCGCCTCAGGCAGAGCTAAAGCCATCATTAAAAGCCTTTTAAGCATGTAAGCCTGCCTTTAAAAAGCCCCTCTCAAGTAATTACATGCCAGTTTCCTACCCGCCCTACTGGAGACCAAGGAGAGACGCCAACAGAAGCCAAACAAACACTCAGACTATCTGTGCTGCTTCAGATAGTACAGAGCAGAGCGAGAGAAGGCAGAGCAAGACGGAGAATTTGAAGAAGAAAAAAAAAAGAAGATGGATGAGGAAAGAGAAGGGAAACTAGAGCATGGAATGGAGGAGAGGGGAGACAGAGCGAGACAGAGCGAGAGAAGGGGAAAACAGAGTAAAAGAGAGAGCATATGGCTGACAGAGCAGCCCGTGCACCCATGCAATCAAAGGGATCCTGGCCTCTCTATAGAATTCCTGGGTAATTAGGGGCTTAATTGTTGACAACTCGGAGGTTGAAGACAGGGGGGAACGCTGATGAGATTCTGGCTCCAGCCCTACAGCCTCCGACCCATTCATCAATCCAGTCTGCGGCCTTTCTTTTTTCTCGTCTTCTACGTCTCCTTCTCCGTAACTCCATTCATTCTCCAGGTCCCTCTGAAAACTCTCTTCTCAAACGTATTTGTTTTTTCCTCTTTTCAAAAGGTTCCCTTCCTCCCTTTTCTATCGTTCTGTCTCTCATCCCCCTTTGTTTGCACGTCCCCGTCTATTAAATATGAAAATAATCCCAGCGAACTGTCGGTGTGTTTTAGCTGTAGTTTAATCTATCTTTTCTTCTCCATCAGAATATCTCACAAAAATCACTTGGCTCAACAGTTTTACTACTACGCCTTAACTCAAATTCAAACCCTTCCAAGAGTACCTGATGCTTCTGGGCCTCATGTTTTAACTGTAATTGTTGAGCTTTTTATAGAAAAAGAAAATATTTTTCCCAAAGTTTGCCAATAAATTAGATGACATTTGTTCCATGTATAACACTTATGAAACATCAGTCCCATGTAAGTGAATTGACGGAAGCCTAGTTAAAATAGCCATATACACCAATCAACCACAACATTAAAACCACTGACAGGTATAGTGAATAACATTCATTGTCCAGTCAAGCATTGGAATACATTAGGAAACAGGTGAACAGTTATTGAAGTTGATGTGTTGGAAGCAGGAAAAACGGACATAGCAACTTTGCCATAGGCTAAATAGATACCACAGCTTTGACCCTCTGTGGTTGTTTTGGCAGCACAAGGTGGGCTTACACAATATTTGGCACATGGCTTTAATGTTTTGGCTGATCGGTGTATCAGTTGTATGAAAAGTTTTGATGCCCCCTTAAAGTGATTTTTATAAATATTATACATAATCTTTCATACTAATAGAGAAGATGACGATCCTTACTAGGTGCCTGTTCTTCATGGCAGTCTTACAAATGAGTAAATGTCTGTCACAATAGTTTAAGGGCTCTTAGGTCAGAACAAAGTCAATATCTGATGTCATCTTGTGAATACTGACATAAGCTATTCATAATTATTCAAATATTGCTTTTAAATGTCAAAGGTTATGTATCATTGAGTCCCTTAAATCTTGAGAGGTGTATCTTCAGTGTGGAACGGTAAAACAGCACATGCAATGTTATTGTGGAACAACAACAAAAAAAATCAAGGTTTTTGGTGTACAGAGTTCAGAAGAAAGAAAGAAAGAAAGAAAGAAAGAAAGAAGCTTCTTTTTAGATTTTTTCCTCAAAGCGCTGAAGGCCCCTCTGTCCCAGCAACCTTGGGAGAAAAGGAGAAGAATAAAGATGGAACAAAAGAGATCCACTACTCTTTAACCTAAATGCGTCTCTAAAGAGCTCTCCTCCTCATCCCCCACACTCCAGTTCCACTCCCAGCTTAACTCTCAAAACAACTCCTGCTGTTTCCAACACCTGGAGCCTCCAGACAAGCTGATACATGGCTTGTGCTATTCCGTTAATAGATGGCAGCAAAAAGCATGAACCATTAAATAATATTGCAGATGCATTGCGATATGATGTGATGCAATATTACTTTATGCTCTGAGTTCTTAAATATATTCTTGCAACTGTCATGAGAAATCCATGGATCTTTGAAATGGAAAAAATATAAAAATAAATGAAATAAAGGACAAACTAAATGTGAAAGTAAGATGCAATACATACACCATTCAGCCACAACATTAAAACCACTGACAGGTGAAGTGAATAACAGTGGTTATCTCATTAAAATGGCACCTGTCAGGGAGTGGGATGTAGTAGACAGCAAGTGAACAGTCAGTTCTTGAAGGTGATGTGTTGGAAGGAGGGAACATGGGCGAGTATCAGGCTCTATGTGGCTTTGACAAGGACCAAATTGTGATGGGAGCTGGGTGAGAGCTGTTCAGCCATTATACCTCCAATATAGCAAGTCTTGTAGGGTGTTCCTGGTCTGGAATGGTACCTACCACAAGTGGTCCAAGGAAGGTCAACCAGTGAACAGGCAAAAGGGTCATGGGCACCCAAGGCTCACTGATGCACATGGGATGTGAAGCTTAGCCCTCCTGGTCCGAATCTATAGAACAGCAAGTGGGCCGAATAGCAAGTGGGCCGAATATGAAAATCACTGGGGGTTCGTTGGCCACGCAGAAAATTAGTCAACTAATGGCTGAGAAATTACTCTTGCTGATAATAAATATTATATTAGTATGAACAAATGACACATATTTATTTTCTTTAACTTTAATACTTTCATATAAGGAGCTTTTTTAATCAAGGTCCATATTTATATTTTGCTACATTCGACACATTTAGGGCCCATCAGCCCCTCCCCCTCCTGTGAAGTGGGCGTAGCATCTGGCTTAGACCTCTCTTCGTCTTTTTTGTTTATGGACTTTTAACGGCGTCCGGTTCTAAACGAGAACTCAGACCGTTGAAGTCGTTAGAGTAGATACATGACTGAGCTAAAACTACAGAGGTTTTCCCCTCACTGTGTGTGTGACTGGATTCTCTTCTCGTCTCAGGTTAAAGCAAGTTCTTCAGAGGATAAACAGACCTTTTTAATGCTCTCACCTGTTTTCAGCAGCCTAACGGTTGTCCTCCATCTTCCGTTACTGCCAGCCTTCTACGCTCTGCTCTGCTTTTTTTAAACACACCCATTTTCTGACCAATCCCGCCTCTTTCGGTTGCGATTGGCTAATAGTAAGGCAACTTCTGTGCTTGGATTGGCTAATTGTATACAACACAGCGGATAAGCAATCTTGGCAAAAGAAGCGGGGCACTACCAGCCAATCATGATCCAAAACTCATCATTTTATTATATCACATGAATCACACATTGTGATTTACTGGCAGTCTTGCGGGCCATAAAAAATGTCAAAAGAGCCGTATCCGGCCTGCGGGCCCCTAGTTGAATAGGCTTGATACAGAAGAACTACTGTAACACAAATTGTTCAATTGCTCAGTCTGATCAAGCATATTTTGGTTGAGCTGGACCAACCAGTCTGATCTATGGAGGTCTAGCCTTGCAACTTATGGCACTTTTCCACTGGCACACAAACCGCGATGTACTGCAAACAAATGTTTCTCCTTTACAAATAAAGCGACCCATACCTGAGCCGTACCCATGCTGTTCAATGTCAGGGCTGAAAGCAGGCCATAGCCAAGCTGACTGTGTCACTGCTTTCTGATTGGTTGAAATGCTCATCACAACATGAAAAGAATCCATTGTTTTATTACTGTCTGTGCAAAAAAAACGACAATGGAGATACAAACTAACAACTGGGACTGTCACAGTTTGGGCTGGAGATAAATTTCAGTGGGAGTTTTCTATGATGCGAACAAACGTATCTTTAATGCTGAGGAAAATAAAAAAGTGAAAACTTAAACAAGACTATAAATAATAAAAGACCACAACAACAAAGGCAGCTCTGACGGAAAAACTAGGTTGTGGAATCATCGACTGCCATTAGGAGGCGAGAACGGTCAGAAACACTGTTAGTGGTATTAGATACTTTAGATGCCATCACACTTTGCGCTTTCACAGAACGGTTTAGGTACGGCATGCCTACGAAAAAATCGCCTTCAATAAGTCTTAGAGTTGGCTGTTTACATTTTGGTCCCAGATACCTCAACACACCTTCAGGGGTCTTGTGGAGTCCATGTCTCAATGGGGCAGAACTTTTTCTGGGGACCTACACAATCTTAAGCATAAAACACACATGTGATACACAATGCAGTCATACACAAAGCGATGCATCACAACCACAGACTGCTTGAAATAATGACACATGCTTTAGCCATTTACCAACTCACATAGCATACAGAGCAATAAACACTGAACCCTGGAGACGTGTACAGGAGAAGAACTTGAGCAAGCAAACACTAAAAAACATCAAGTTTCACAGTTTTTTTTTTTCCTTCTCCCAAACATCTCCCTAACTCATAAAATGTGGAAATTTATTTCATCTTAAATCTGATTTCACATCCAGATGCAGACTTCCAGACAAAGCCTTAGACTAAGCAGGGCCTCTGCTTAGCGAGAACAGGAAAGCTGAGTTAGATGGCTGGCCAAAGTGTTCACACTAAGTAAAAGTCTGCTAGAGTTATTCATTGTTTTAGAGAAGGCATGCTGTAGTTACATAGTTTATCATAATGTTTAAGAACCGAAAATCACTTCTGCGTTTGTTACCCCGCTAATGTGATTGAATGTGCTAAATCTAAAATATTATAGGACAGGTTACATGAGCCAAAGCAAACTCAACGGTATTTCTTTTACCCACCTTACCAACACTTCACCCAGCTATCTGATGTAAATAGCTTACTATCTAGTTGGCTAACATTCAAATTGGGGCTTTTTTCCACCCAAACTTTGTCCAACCTGAGGCTTCAGCTGCAATTCTGTCAGTGGTCATCACTGTAATCCTCTAGTGTGGATTTGCATTTCAGCGATAGGCCTAGAATTCCTCATGTACACACACACACACACACACACACACACTTATCTATCCACTCCCTCTCTTTCCCCCCAGCTGTATCAGAATATATAACAAAACTCTTGACTGCTGAACTCTAAGCACTTATGCACTCTCAGTATCAGAGTTGCCACAGCGATCGGCTTGAATGAAGAGTGGGGCTGCATATTTGGATAAGAGATGAGGCAAGTAACTACAGACGATGAGAGGCTGGTTTGCTTTGTCTGAAACTGAAAAGCGAGCAGGACAGCACTTCAGTATAGAGGCCCATTACCCCTTAAGAACCTGCAACAATGTCTGCAACAAAAGCACAAGGGTGACTCTTACTCAACGTGCAAAAATGTTCAATAAGTGCCAGGCAATGATAAAGCAACACTAGCTGCACAAACTGGAGCACGGAAGACACTGTGGAACAAGAATGTCCAATGCCTCTGTAGTACAAGTCAAGTCACCGCTGTGTGACTCAGAAAAGTGGGCTTAACCTATTGTTGGATTCAGTTCAAGTCACGATACACCAACATGAGTAGGCAGTAATAAAGTGAGTTTGGGGTCTTCACAGGCGAATAAGGCGATGGGTATAAGATAGTTGCAAGGCAAAATCACAGTGAATAAATGAATAGGTAGATACATGGAACAATATCTAATCAAGAAATGTGTTCACAACTGAAGGCCATTTATTATCTAAATGAATTTTGCAAGATAGTTTTTTTTTTTTTTTTTCTGTATATCATTGCTAGAACTGACACACAGCCTGAACCATGCACCTGCAAACGGGATTTCACTGGCATAGATTTCTATATTTTCTGAATAGCATAGTTGGCTATTGGAAAACCTGGAGCACTTCATTTTGGGGATGCAAAGACAATGCATTCTTAGCTCAGAGAGAGAGAGAGAGAGAGAGAGAGAAAGAGGATCTGAGAGGGATGAAGAGAAGAGGGGAAACAGAGATAGTGCTGTTTTCCTTTATGCTCTATGGGCCTTCTCGTTCCCCATTAGCCTCTCAGGCGAGCTCTCTAGGTTGGACGAGGGCCATGAGCCAGAACGATTACGGCCCCTCTCCTGATCCCCTCTCTCTAATCCCCCCTCTGCCCACCCCAAGCTTGGCTCTAATCATCGCAGGGGAAAATGATACTCCAACTTGAGCACATTAAAGTGTCTGGTATTTGTCCCTCACTGAGTTAGCGTGCACACATAGCCTACACTCAAATAGGAACACAAGATCAAGGCACAATAAACACGAAACTCTGGAACAAACTGGAGATCCATTAGGGCTCCCCATGTCTGACCAATTGGATTCCCCCCCGAGGAACAGACAGCAATACAGACACAACCCAATGCAAGCACACACACATTCAAATACACAATATATTGTGAAACAAAGGAACTGTACTCCAGTAGCCGTCTTCAGTTGTATTAAAGGTCTTCTATTTAAACTGAAAGATTCTGAACCACAGTAGTACAGCTGTGAACCAGTTGTCTTATACTGCAAAGGGGGAGTTTAAGTGGCGGAGTTTGACTGGACCAAGAGTTAGGCGAATCTTTATCACAGTAATGGAGCTTGACTTTGTCCCAAATAGGGAGACTCACTGGAGAGGACTGGGGGGGAGGGGGTGGGTGTCACCTGGCCAGCTGGGGAACGGCCTGTGTGTTATTATAGTTGATGCAATCACACTACTGTTCTTTTTAAGTTCTCTTTTTATAGCCGAAAAAGGTGACACTTTTTGTCTGAACCTGTATTGAATTTTGGCAAAATTCCAACGCTAAAACTGTAAAACGCGGCGCGCTGAGAGAAGAGAGTCCGACGAGGTGCCAGTCTGATACCCTTTTGTCAAGAGAATGTTTAACGCAAAGTGTTTTTGGGCAATAAAACAATTACAAAGTTTTTGTATCCTTTTGGGTAAAAAGTTTGGGTGTATACAATCACAGATTTTACAGCAACCATGCAATCAACCATGCAATTTTCCCATAATAATAATAATTATTATTATTGCTAATGCAAATTTTTAATTCACTGCATTTAAATCACAGAGCATAACGACAGTCAAAACCATAGACTTCCATGGATCAACCCAGTAGCCCCCATTTTAGTGCACACTGATGTGGAACAACACTGCCGTGACCCTGCCCTCATAAAGGCAGTGTGGGCATGACTCTGAATGAGGCCCAGTAACTGTCCTTACTACCCACCTGTGACCCACTGCCTTTAGGCTGCAAATCACCTTCACCCAGCCTCTTTCTGCAGACAGTATGGATCTCCGCTGTCTGGTTCAGCTCTGACAAAGTTCAGGCTGGAGCCTCTCACCGCTGCTTTTCCCCCTAGGGGTGAACTCCCGAGCCCCCTGAACCCTCATTCCATCGCCAACTGAAACCCCACAGTCGCCCCTTTTCTGTGCAACAGTACACGGCAACAAATCTAGTTAATGATGGTCCTGTATTGATCTTAAAGCAGGGTACATTGGGGCGGAGGGGCGAGGTCAGCAGGGGGGAGGAGTGGACATTTAAAAGCTGGCCAATAAAGAGTAGCTGGCTGTGACCAAAATAATAACCAAAAGAAGGTCAGAGTGATACAATTACAGTCCATCCGCCTTGACCCGAGAGCAGGGGAACAATAGGCAGAGGTGGAGTAAAGGGGGAGTCACTCATTATAGAGCTGCCATGGACAACCTGCCTAATCTGCTCTATTAATGAATGCTGAAGAAGCACTTTGCTCCAGTCCTCTTAGGAGCCATTATAATGTGTATGTGTATAAAAGTGAGTGTGTGTGTATATGTTAGCAGCTGTCACGTCTCCCCTCCTCCAGGCACATAGAGCAGGCGCATACGCAGACTTCCATTCTCAGTTCTCCTTTATTTTCAGAAACAACCGAAACAAAAAACACGCGGGCCAAAACAGACTCCGAAAACGAAAGGAGAAAAGGAGACACTTGACGGTGGACTTAAATACATTACCCTACAACACGTAAACCTATAACAAATCAAACGCACTTTCTCCTGAAACAAATAATAAACTAACACAAACCCGGTGTGCTCAGGAATGACATAAACGAAACCCTGGCGGCCCCTAGCGGCCGCCCACAGTCACTGTCCCCAGACATGGCAGAAGCACTGCACTCCCAAACACCCCACACCCAAAAAAAAACAAACAAACAAAACGAAAAAAAAAAAACACTGATCGACATGTGGCTTTGATTCTGCTGTATAAAAATATGAACAGCTACAAGACTTCGGTCAGCCAGTAAAAATGTGTTTCACAGCCTCAAACAAAAAAAAAACGGCAGCGTTGCCTGCATCAAACTCCACTATGCGTCACACACAAATCAAAGTTAACGGTATTGGTAAACAAAGTTGAGAAAATGTAATTCGCCTGATGTATAGTAAATGAAGCAATGTCGAAATGGGCTGAAATAAAAGAGCTAGTGGCACTTTGTGTGCTGCGGAAACTAACATCGAGGAAACCAAGGCGGGGGCGTGAGCCGAATCCCTGCATTCCGAGCCAGAACACGGTATAGCTAAAACATAAGCTCTAGATGGCTTCATTAAAACTCCACAGCTGAAATATTTAACAAGCATTAAATATTAACCGCATCACGCCTAACAAGAGCACGCCGAATGTTTCTGCGCTTTCTGCTACACCAAATAACATCCCCAGCTTTGCTTTAATAAAAGCGGCTACTTAGAATCAAATATTTAAAATTCCTCCGAATCTTGCCCGTTGCTTTACATGATCTCTCAGCAGTCTGTCCATATTTTATTTCCCACTCACAAATAAACTCAAATAACTGATACTGCACAGAGCAAACTTTCCTCTGCCTCGCAGCCTTTGCCATACAGGAATTGATCTTTTACTGTATTTTTTGTTAAGCAGAGCTTCGCCTTTGCAGTCTCAGTGGCTTAATTGGTCCCACCGCTGCCGTATGCGGTGCTAAAACAATGCAGGACGATGCACATAATCTAAGGAGATATAGGGGCAAATGGGTTAGGTGTCAATATGGTATAAAGGTATAAAGGGAGCACAAACACAAGCACTTACCGTGAAGAAAGCAAGCACTGAGCATCACCTGAATTTTGTGAAAACAACCAACGAGGCCTAACAGGCTTTCATTCAGGTCTCCAGCAACAGTGTACGTGTGGGGTCACATCTGGTGCAGGAATATTCGGTGCATTTTGGATTTTGGCTGCCACTCTACATGCCACTCACAAGCAGGGACATTTTGTACCCTGACAGCAGAGTTTGACTGGGCTGTTAAATTTCCACTGTGCCGGCAAAGTATGACAGAGTCAAAAATCTGGGCATTTTGTATTTTAGCGGTCTTTTAACTAGGCCACAAACAGGGAAGATTGCACCACAATACCACAATAAGTTTCACTGGGCTGTGGCAGACTTTGCACTGTAGCAGCAGAGCCTAGGTTTGCTATGTCAAAGTTTCATTTGTTACAACAATGTTAAAGTCATGAATTCATTTCCAGCAGTCTCAGCAGAACCCAATCCTGCTCTGTGAATGCCAGACAACAATTAATCCAATTCAAAGTAATGCACCGGTTTCATTATACGAAAACAAAACTGCATGGAATTTATCCGACTATCTCTCCCCCATGTGATCGTTGTTAGTCTGTTGAAGGCCCTCTAACCCACCTTTTTTGGACATGTCCAAAACTGTATAACTTCTGGTGTTAAATTTTTAAATGGTTTTCTGATATGTATTATTGTGTGCTTAAACATGTACTAGTGATGTAACAGCATTTCCATTGTAATGTATGCCTGTTCTTTTTTTTTTTTCATACTTTCTTGTTTGTTTATCATTGATTTCATCAGTGATATTGGTACTGTATGTTTATATTCACTGTTTATATACATATTGATCAAAAAACAACAAAAAAATCATTGCCATCAACTTCCATCCAAAGCATCCAGAAAGGCTAGTGAGTGTGACTGTTAGTGGTGTTAAGGCTGTCCACTCAAAAAAGTTCCTCTGCAGCAGTTGCCTTTGCAAGAACATTGGCAAAATCCAATTAAACCTAATTCGAAAATGTAGCCTTCTTTGCTACATGAGGTTATGTTTCCAGTTTAAAATATTACAGTGAAATGGCGCCCTAAATGTATGTAATAAGTTACATGTTACCAGTGTTCTGTGAAGCTTGTCCAACCTCACAGTAGCTAGTATGGAAGGGTCAGTTAATTAAGGTGCCTGATCTCGTCATTCTCAATTAAAACCCAACCTCTTTTCCATACCATTTGCTAATATGGAAAGCTTAGCGCTGCCATCCTTATCACAATCTCACAACCCCATCTGCAAAACATCTTCACGGTCTACTTACAGTTAAGTGCGTCCCCTCACTTTGAAATGACAAAAGGAGCAAAAAATAAATAAATAAATAAATAAAAATTATATATA
>JBBJLS010000001.1:14887765-14898715 GCA_037577275.1 Bryconaethiops microstoma
CACACACACACACACAAACACACACACACACACACACACACACACACACACACACACACACACACACACACACACACTCACACACACAGACAAGCAGTGATGGCAGTGACCTGGCCTCTAAATCCCCCCTCTGCATGCTGCATCCAGAGATCAATAAGTAATTTTTTGCAGCTGATTAGTTTGCAATGGTAAGGTAGATGCTGTCTCCCTTTTTTTGCCCAGTGTAATGACAGCAGTTGGCTAATGCCATGATGCAAATGTTAGAGAAGTGGAGAAGTTACACTGGAAATTCCAGCAGCATAAAAGCCCTCAATGAAACAGGCACTAAGCCGGCAGCAGGTCATCTCTAAACCCTCTATTAGATATTTTTTTTAAATGACCAGACCAATTTAAAACATATGGCAGGCAAACACAAACCATCATGTCTTTTGGGACACAACCTGCAATCATAAGCACTTCACCCACAGGCTTTCTAACATAAAGCGGAGAAGAACGGAAGCAGAGGTCCTATGCTAAATTCCAGCAGAATTGGCTGTGAAATGTGTACCCAAGCACCTTTTAAAGGTTCAAAATAACAAAGGCACCATTAGCTGGTAGAAGAGTGGAGCTCACTGATTTCAAACACGATATATGAGCTTCATCCACTAATGTTCTACTGCTGATCCCAGGAGAGCTACTTTTTACTTGTGGGTTTGCTACATTAAAAATGAGGGTCTCTAAAGGAGTTCTTTGGACCACCGTTGGTTCCCTGAAGAACCTTTCAGTTGATGATTCCATCACATGTAAAGATACACTTTGTCCCAAAGTTTATAAACTGCTCCGCCAGCATTTCTTCTGAAATCAGAATTATTAATAGGGAAAGTTTCCTCTTTGTTGCAGAAACAGCATCTACTCTTCTGGGAAGATTACACTAGATGAGCATTACTGTGAGGATTTGACTGCATTCAGTCACAAGAGCATTAGTGAGGTCAGGTACTGATGTTCGATGATTAGTTCTGGATCGCTAACACCACTGCAACTCATCCCAAAGGATCAAACTCAGTCACTCTCAAGAACACAGTTCCACTGCTCTAATACTGAGGGTCTCTGGACCCTTCCAGTGGAGGCTTGCATTGGACTTGGTGGTCTCTGGCAGGGTGGCTGGTCCAAAGCATCCCATTCTATTAATAATAATAATAATAATAATAATAATAATAATAACACATTTTATTTGCAGAGAAAAAATAAACAATAAAACAATAATTAAAATAGCAAAACAATAAACAAGTTTTGACACCAATTAAAATCTGTGTTTAAAGCGAGTAAGCCAGTTTGAACAAGCATGTTTTGAGCTGTGACTTAAATAAAGGGAGAGAATCTATATTCCTAATGACTGGAGGAAGTGAGTTCCAGAGCCGAGGAGATGAGTGGCTATGGATGCACTTAAACGTAAGAAATAAAATTTTAAAGTTTATCCTAGCTTCTATGGGCAACCAGTGAAGCTGTTGAAGAACTGGGGTGATGTGTTCTCTTAAGAGAGTAGTTATGACCTGAGCTGCAGAATCTGAACAAGTTGGAGTTTTTGAAGGGACTTATTGGGGAGACCAAAAAGGAGAGAGTCGCAATAATCGACCCGGGAGGTGATAAGACTATGGATAAGGATGGCAGCAGCAAGGATGGAGTTAACGATATTAATGGAGAAACTGTGAGATTTGGTTAAAGTGGAGGCTGTGCTAACGAGCAAAACTTCTGTTTTATTATGGTTAAGTTTGAGAAAATTAAAGAAGAACCATGATCTAATCTCCATAAGACAGTCCGAGAGGGAGGTAGGTGGAAGGGAGGAATTGGGTTTGGAAGAAATGTAGAGCTGGGTGTCATCTGCATAACAATGAAAATTGATAATATATTTTCGGAAAATATGGCCAAGACGGAGCATGTAAATAATGAATAAAAGGGGCCATAATACTGAACCTTGGGGAACACTTCCAGAAACAGAAAACAGACTTGAAGAGTAGGATTTAAATTGAATAAACTGAGTGCAGCCTGAGAGATATGAGGTGAACCAGGCAAGGGGGGTATGACTAATGTTAATCTGTTCAGGAGGACATTATGAGAAATGGTATCAAATGGCGCACTAAGATCGAGAAGGATGAGGATGGTGAGAAGACCAGAATCAGCTGCCATCAGAAGGTCATTGGTGATCTTTAACAAAGCTGTTTCTGTACTATGGTGGGGGCGGAAACCAGACTGAAATTGTTTGTAGAAATTATGGTTATTGAGTTGTGAGTGGAGCTGGGAGGCAACAACTTTCTCAAGGATTTTGGAAATAAAAGGGAGGTTTGATATTGGGCGAAGATTATCAAGGTTACTGGGATCTGCACCAGGCTTTTTGAGAATTGGAATAACAGAAGCCGTTTTCAGAGATGAAGGAACAATTCCAGTGTTAAGAGAAGCGTGGATAATAATGGGGAGACCAATGAGGGGAGACAAGCTTTAACTAACACTATGGGGAGAGGGCCAAGCTGGCAGGTGGATGATTTAGCTTTTTGAATGAAATTTGATACATCAGCTATGGAAGGAAGAGTGAAACTCGAAAACAACTGACAGGATGACAGTGAGGAGAATATGGAGTCTACTTCAGAGTTGGAAGCTCCTACAGAGTTAAGTTGTCGGTGGGTATCAGAGATTTTGAGAGTGAAAAAAGACATGAGAGAGTTGCAAAAGTCAGCAGAGTACATATGGGATAATCTAGGTCTGGATAATCTAGGTCATTTAGTTTATGTCAGTGCAATAAACAAACAAACAAAAAGACAAATAAAGAAAGAATGAAAGAATAATAAACATTTCAGAATAAAAAAATTCTTAATAACTGAATGAGAAAACAACCATCAAGTTGGCGATGACAATGATGATGATGATGATGATGATGATTCCTATTCCTATTGTTCTTATTATTATGGACTGGAGTTAAGACAGATACTGTTGTCTGGGATTGTTACAGTCCTGTAAATTCCCCATCAAACCTCAGTCTCCATTTATCCAGCAGGTGGAGGAGAGAGGAGGACGTTAGGGCAGAAAACAGAGCGGAGGAGGAGTGAAGAAGAGTCACTTAGGAGTTGTTAGGCTCCTGGTAAAACCCCGGCGTATTCTGCCCTCTGAAAGACTAATGGCTGCAGAGCAGTTATGAGGGCAGGAGACATTAAGTAAATATATGACTCTCTTTAAACGACTCTCTTGTTGCTAAGGCAACCAGTATGTATGGAACAGCGCGTCAGAGGCAGTCAGGCGGCGTGCAGGCGTACGGTCGCAGGCGCCCCTGAAAAATGCCCACATGCCTCCGCCCCTAGAGGTTTAAATTAGGGGCGCAGACAGTGGAGCTGGCTCTTCAGCAGCTACATGATGGATGCTGGTGAAAGTGGACGATGCAGAGATATTACACAGAGACACGATTTTACACTCACACGCAGACACACACACACACTAACGCAAGCACCGCAAGCCAGAAAGACTAAAAATAAACTGACCCCAATGGCAAGAGAGATGAAAAGCAGCCTAAATTCACCTCAATGTGTCTATTTATAAGCAAGTGGAGGACAACTTATTGTTTATTGTAATTTATGTACTTTCATATCTGCATATGTTATTCTATCCATGCTCCACCCACAACTGTGTTCTTCCATAGGTGCTGTTGTGAAGTTGGACAAGAACAGTGGCAAAAATAACACTGACCCTAAAATTGCACTGATCTTCGTCTAGTCACTACAGAACAATCGACAAAACTATACCAGATTTCTTCCAAAAGAGTAACCATTCACAGACATGAAAGGTATCGTTTATTATTTATAACAAAGTAATTTGTGTGATGATAAAACAAACATTTTGTAAAATCTTACAGCAGTTGCTACAAATACGATACCGAATCAGACCCTTATAGTGATGCTTAAATGATGTAAATGATGGTTAAAAATGTACCAACCACTCCCCAGTCAGTTTAGCCCATGTCTGGAAAGCAAGTCACCAAAATAGGTACTTTTTGAATTCAGTGTTTTTGTGATGTCACATTTGCATGTTTATACCTTTTCAAGCTATAGCAGTATAGCCCCATCAATTAACTTTGAAAAGATTTAGATTGTTTATTGTATTGTTCATTTATACACACACACACACACACACACACACACATATATATATTTAAATGCGAGTGTTGAGCTATTTAATATGGAAAAAAGTAATGGGAAGCCTGACCCCTGCGAAAACCAGCCAACACTTTTGTCCATATAAGACGCCTGACCATTACACCAAATATGACTTTAATAACACTGCATTCAGATACATAGACTTTCAAATGGAGTTGGTTCCTCTTTGCAGCTGCTATAATGGTTGTTTAAAGTGTTTGCAAACCAAATGGTATTCCACTTTTGTTCATATAGCAGTCCTTTAAAAAAAAAAGGTACGCAACACACTAGTTTTGAATTATTGAATTAATTTTGCATATAACAATACGATTAATCGCAGAAAACCATGTGATTGATCGCGATTAAAATTGTAATCATTGCCCAGCATTAATATATATGTATATGTATGTGTATACACACACACACACACACACACACACACACATATATATATATATATGTATGTATATATGTGTGTATGTGTGTGTGTGTGTGTGTGTGTGTGTGTGTGTGTGTGTAAGATTATTTTTTGAAAAAATGTTGACAGTATTAAAAACCAGTATGTTTAAGACAGACTTAAAGTTGCGATTAATCGTGAGTTAACTATGGCAATCATGAGATTAATCGCAATTAAATATTTTAATCTACTGACAGCCCTAATATATATATACCTATATTAACATTAATCTTTATATGTATAAATATTCATATTGTAGATTGTATATTATTGTATATAATACTGTTTAGTAAATTGTTCATTGTGTCGTTTACATATTGTTGTTGTTTTATACTGATGTGCTTGAGAGACACCATCGGCTGGAATCAAATTCTTTGTATGTGTTCGAGCACATACTTGGCCAATAAATGCGACTCTGATTCTGATTCTGATTGTGTGGACTGAAAACAATACAAGTTAGTCAATCAGAACAGTGGTCGCAAAAAAGTGTGGTAATAAAAACAATCTGTTTAAACTATAGAGAAGCTAGAAACGGTCATGGAAAGATAAATGACTGTTTTTGATACACAAATCCATAAAAATGTCATACACAGATCTCAAAGGAGGGTGTCTGCACTAGAGAGGGTTAGAGAGGGTGATATGACACGTCATGGTGGTGATTACTCCGCTCGGCTTTCTCTTTGTCTCTTTGACTTCTGTCTTTTCATTCTCAGACTCAGAAATGCACACACTGTCAGATTTAAATTACTTTTTGCACGCTAAGCTCTGAATGGCTGTGTGTGTGTATATGTGTGTGTGTGTGTGTGTGTGTGTGTGTGTGTTGTTTCACATATCCACCCCACACTAGTGGCTCATCCATCAAACCGGTCTAAAATCTCTACTAAACGTTTTTTTTGGGGTTTTTTTCAAATTCAAAACCACACATGTATTGGTATGCAATGTCTCACTAAAAAGGGAAATTAGAAACTGTAATTTTCACACCATTATCTCATGCCGCTTTAATTTAGCCGGGGGGAGAAAAGTTCATCAGGACCGGTCAAGGTTTTATCGCAATAATGAAGGCAAATGAGGGCCTTTATGTGAATCGGAAAATGTTAACTGACTCTCTGTACTATATCTGAGAAACAAAGTGTGAAATATAGGCTTTTCTGTTCAGGCAGGGAAAGCCAGCGACGGTTCGGACAAGGCCGTATCAAATGCCATCTCCTACTGATTTTATACCTCTTCCAGGAGACGGCACAGTGATTTGGCTCTAACATGTCATAGGCATTCGGCTCACTATTTTCACGCCTCGTGCTGCGGCTGAGTGCTGGGGGCTCTCTTTAAAGTTTATGGTGAAGAGAATCATATAGTGTTTCACTCTGTAAAGACCATTCAATCATCCACCGCGCTCATCTACCCATATCGGTGCAACAAAATAAATAAATAAAAGAAGAAGAAGAAGGGAGGGGTGCGGGAGGGGGAAAAGAGGGAAGGAAAAGAAAGAGGCGAGAGAAGGAGAGAAAAAGAGAGAGAGAGAATAAGAGAAGGGAGGAGGAAAAGAACAGGTGGGAGAGGGAGGGAGAGAAGAAAGGGGCGGAATAAAGAAAGAGTGAGAAAGAGTGTTGGAGATAAAGAGAACAGAAAGAGGAGAGAGAGACGCAGAGAGAGAGAGGAAGAGAGAGAGAGGCAGAGTGAGGAATAAGACAGAAAAAAGAACGAGTGAAAACAGAGACGAGGGAGAGGAAAAGAAAAACAAAGGGGAGAAGGAGAGAAGGAGAGATAGAATAATAATGGAGAGGGAGGAGAAAACAGGAGAGGCGAAGAAGGAGGGGAAGAATAAAGAAAGAGTTAGAAAATATGGTAGAGCAAAACAAGAGAAGAGGGAGGGGGAAATAAATAGCAGAGAGATTGAAAGAGAGAGAGACATAGAGAGAGAGAGGGATGGAGAGAGAGAGAGGGATAGATAGATAGAGAGAGAGAGAGAGAGAGAGAGAGAGAGAGAGAGAGAGAGAGAGAGGGTGCAAGAGAGAGTAGAAAACAAGAGATAGAGAAAGAAAACGAGAGAAAAAGAGAGAGAGACAGAATAAGAGGAGAGAGAGAAGGGAACAGAGGAGGAACGGTGAAATAGGTTTCGTCCATTTATCAGTCACGGATTCTGAGGAAGAACTGCTCCCTCTACTGGTAACTCTCTCTCATTACCTTCACTGCTCTCTTCAGCACTGACACAAGGGTGCATCCGATTTAAACAAATGTAGTTAATTTTAATGTAAATGCAGTGAGTTAACAAATACAATAAAATAAGCATGCATATGTTAAATATTCAGGTTTTATTAAGGTCAATGTCTTCAGTGTGTTCTATGCATGCACTCTAAAGCCCAGTCTCTCTTCACATGTATCCCTGTACCTACTATGACAAAAAAGGGTGGCAAAAATATGATTAATAGACTGAAAAGAAGAAAGCTCACGCATTCTTCCCTTCACTTGATCACTTTCACCATGTCTCTCCTATAAAAATGTCAAAAGCTGCCTTATTAATGGAGATGAATCAAAGACAGGTCACAGAACAGACGAGAGCCAGTGAATCAGACAGTAGTGATATCGGGGCTCTGTTGATTCTAAGGTGTAATTCCTAGATGGCCTCGCTCTGATAGCTGTGGTGTAATCTAGCACAGGTCAGTGAGGTTAACAGCACGTCACAAGCCATATCAACTTACAGCAGGGTTCGCGCTCTGCTCTTTGTATTGCCATGAGCTTTCCATTAGGATCTGCATGCTGCACACGATTCCAATCAGTCCACAGAAGTGGATCAGCATCCTTAATTAGAGTAGCAAATTAAAGGCTGACTAACACACACACACACACACACACACACACGCGCGCACACGCACACACACACACACACACACACACACACACACACACACACACACACACACACACACACACTCGGATGATAAGCCAAGAAAGTGAACACAAAGCGAAAAGGCAAAACGTCATGTAGTGGCCTGCCCCCTCTCCGTCACCCTCTCTCTCTACCCGAGGAAGTCAGGCTCTGTCTGAGCCAGCAGCAGTCAACACATGGCCCCCCAGATCAGGTTCCACAACACTGCAGCACAAGGCCCTGCCACAACACTCGACTTACTCAGACAGGCTGGGATCACTCATCAATATGTCACTCCCCTTACTGCCTCCTGACTCCGCTGGTGGCGTATCTGTTAAAGTAATGATGTCCAAAGATATCCTTTTACTCGCTCTACAAACAGACTGAGCAAACACATGCTTTTACCATCCACGGCCCTGAAAGTCGTGCACTGGGCTTCCTGCGATTGATAAGAAAAGCCTTATTTTGCATTTTCATTTATTTAGACGTGACTCTTCTGCCCTTCCGAAAAAAATTTAAAAAAAATGGAACTGGCAGATTAATGTTCCATTTATAGCTGTTTGTTTGTGTCGGCAAGGAAGAGGCCAGCAAACTTCATTACCTTTGCAAAAAACAAAAAAAGTGGAAATTTGACAGCGGCACAATGGCTGTGCATGTTACAAACTGATGTGTCATGTTTAAACTCTGACATTGTCTTACACAGCAGTGGAGGCACAGAGTGAGAGACATGAGATTTGCACGAATGTAAACAGATTTGAACATCTAAAAAAAATGGGCGGGCACACACACACACACACACACACACACACACACACATACACACACTGATCAGGTGAAGTGAATAACTATGACGATCTCATTACAAAGGCACCTGGGCAGCAAGTAAACAGTTCTTGAAATTGATGTGTTGGAAGCAGGAAAAAGAGAAAGTGGATCTGAATGATTTTGACAAGGGCCAGGTTGTGATAGCCTGACGACTGGGTCAGAGCATCTTCAAAATGGCAGGTCTTGTGGGTGTTTCCATGTGCAGTGGTCAGTATCTTCCAAAAATGGTCCATGGAAGGACAACCAGTGAACCAAAGACAGGGACAGAGACGCCTAAGGCTCACTGATACACAGGAGAGTGAAGGCTAGCCTTTCTGCTCCAGTCCCACAGAAGAGCTACTGTAGCACAAACTGCTGTAAAGGTTGACAGAAAGGAGTCCGAACACAGTGCATCACAGCTTGCTTGCAGAAGAAGATGGCCTGGTCTGATGAAGATCGTTTTCTTTCTTTCTTTTATATATATATATATAATTTAGAAATAGTATAAACATATTGCATGTACAGATAATACACACTACCAGTCAAAAGTTTGGATACACTTTCTCATTTAATATTTTTTCATTATTTTTTTTTATTTTTTACATTGTAAATTAATATTGAAAACAAACAAATTGATGAAGGAAAACAGGGAATTTTTTTTGAAGGAAACAAAAAAAGAGTTAAACAAACCAGAGTTTGTTTTGTAATAAGGTAATGATGGACTTTTGTTTCTTTTTACTTAGTTAAGCAGTTCTTGCCATAATGTGGAGTAGAACCGTAGTGGAATAGGATCACTAACCGTATACCAACCCCACCATCACAACTGATGATCCCAAACACATTAAGAGGGCAAGAATTTCCACTAATGAACTCTTGACGAAGAAACACCTGTTAATTATATACCATTCCAGGTCGATTCCTCAAGAATCTGTTTGAAAAAATGCCAAGAGCTGTCATCAGAGCAATAGGTGATGTTTTTAATATTAATCTTCAATGTAGCCAATAATAAAAACAAAGGAAATCATTGAATGAGAAGGTGTGTCCAAACTTTTGACTGGTAATGTATATTAGCATTTATCTTTATTAGGGCTGGGCAAGTTAACACGTTATTATCACGTTAACACATTATTTACTTAACGCCGACAATTATTTTAACGTACATTAATGCATTTTTTAAATTACTTTTATTTTGAAAGTTCATTGCTTTTGTGCTGGTGTTTGCGTGCAGCATGCAGCGCTCTACGTTTCGGCTGTCGTCTGAGAGGGAAAAAGTGTATATACTATAAGGAGAAAGGACACTGTATTCAGATACATATACTTTCACATGGAGTTGGTCCCCCTTTGCAGCTGCTATAAAGCTCTGGACTCTAAGGGGAACTTGATTTTCCATAAAAATAAAAAAAACAGATAAAACGTGAATGCCCTGCAGTGGCAAATAGCTTTGGTTTTATATTTGATTTGATTACATTAATGTTGAGATTTACAGAAATATTTGAACTGCAGCTGTGTAACTGTTAAAGGGAACACTGCTGTTAAAAAGCTCCTTATTTGTTTAAACTTTAATGTTATTGCACTTTTGTTCATATAGCAGTACTTTTAGTGGACAACACGCTCATTTTGAAGTCATTGAATTTTGGGTATAACAATGTGATGAATCGTGATTAATTGCAGTAAATCGTGATTCTCAACTTAAAAATTAATGTAATGAAATCAAATATAAAACTAAAGCTATTTGCCCCTGCCAGGGCATTCCCGTTTTATCTAGTCTGTTATAGAGAAACAAGTTCCCCTCAGAGTCCAGAGCATTATAGCAGCTCCAGAGGGGGACCAACTCCGTATGAAAGTCTATGTACCTGAATACTCTGCCATTAAAGTCCCTGTTGCTGTAATGGTCAGGTGTCCCATTATAGACAAAAGTAATGGGAGCGCTATACGTGACAGCTGGTTTTCGCGGGGATCAGGCGTCCCATTACTTTTGTATAGCACCGAACTTTCAAAATAAAAGGATTATTTTGCCTTAACGTGCGATAATGTCGGCGTTAAGTAAATAATGTGTTAACGCGAGAATAACGCGTTAACGTCCCCAGCACTTGTATATATAATGTTCAGCTAAAACTTGATAAATTCCTGTGATCTTTTATTTTAGTAGACTTGTTTGGGTGTGTGTTGGCGTTGGCTCTGTCTTGGCTTTTAGAGTGTGTATCCGTCCTTAGGGCAGGGGGTCCTGGCTCTGGTGGATGGGGGGTGTATTTTTTGGATGGGGCTGAAGAGAGCCCATCTGCAGCTCTGCAGGAGGGAGCGCTCGGCTCTTTCTATTCTTCAGAGTTTCATTTAAACAGAGCCATGAATCACATCAGAAGCTCAGACAGCCGCTAGACCGGGTCTGTCTCTGTAACACTGGTGTTTTTCAGGAGAGACCTCTCCGCTCCGCATACTAAAGACACCGGCGCTAACGGGCGGGATCAGCTTCATGTTCTGCGCCTTTATGTCCTTTGGTGGTTTTTATTTTCGCTGTAATCTGTAAAGTGTCCAGCTCCTCATGCAAGTTTAATAAAGGACCAAGAGAAAGGAGCATTTCACGCGTGGCTTTGCTCTCACCTTGTGGCCCAATGATGGACTTACACCACATAATTTAGATTTAATGTAAAGATGAAGATCATTCAAATTTGACA
>JBBJLS010000001.1:14903429-14927656 GCA_037577275.1 Bryconaethiops microstoma
AGAGAGAGAGAGAGAGCGTGAGGGACAGCGAACAGAGAGAGAAAAAGAGAGAGAGACAGAGAAAGAAGGAAGAAGGGGGAATTAGAGAGAGAGAGAGAGAGAGAGAAAGATTTGTTGCATCCCCTATTTCAATTTATTACACATCCTTTTAGCATTCTGCCTGTTCTTGGTGTTCAACTGGGTTTTACTGAATCTTTTTCTTTGTATAATCTATATTATGCCTCAGCTTTATTTCTCACCTATATACTTTATACACTAATGCTATCCTAAATATCTCTTATGTACTGAAACACTGATGTCAAGTTACATCACATCATCTCTGCTGACCCAGGCAGTCTGGAATCATTTCTAGAGCAGTTAGTTTTTCATGTGAATTAGATTAATTGATGAAAGAAGTGGCCTGTAAATGCAGAGTTGCAACAAAAAAGTTGGGTATTTTTATTGTTACTGTTTTTGTTCAACTAAATAATATAAAATAAATAAAAGAACTTCACTCTGTATTGCACATACTTCTAACTTTTTTTGTCCCTTTTTGAGCAACAAATGAAATGTTTCCTATTTATTTCTTTTTGGTCATTAGGAAATGACTACAGCTCGTACTCACATGGTTTGTGAATCTTTGGTTAAAATTAACCAATACAAACTGAGTATGAAGTCTAATGAACAGTTATAAAAGTTGGAATTTTTACATTATTTGCCCATTCCTGAGAATTGGCCTTTCCGCCAGGCCAACTTTCTCATATTCAGTGTGACTACCCCCAAAGATTAGAGTTTCTTTAATGTTGTAAAGCTTTTTTATACTAGTAGGGCCTGTTTAAAGAAGCTTTAGTCTTAGGCTGCAGTCACATTCAGTGTTGTTGCAGTCTACACTTTAACAGTAAGTCTAACTTGTTAAACCCTATGCTCTAGTAATTGTGATCAGGAGGCAACACCTTGGTAAAATGAATGTATCAAATGTATCACAAGAAAGCAGTGATAAGACTGCCAGGGTTTCAGATCCACAGTGGTGGACTGCAGTGGATTTTCTGAACAAGCATGGGTGCATTCAGACTAATTTCAGATGTCATACACATTTATTCAATCAGAGCGGCAATAAGAGGGGAGTGAAGTGTGAAGTACGTTTGTCTGCATTCATTTGCCAGCAGAAAATGAGACTTCATGACAAGAATCTACAAATTTTCGGCTTACTTAGATTGTTTTCTTCTCATTTCATAATAAGAACAATGACAGCTTTTAGAGCCTGTGCTGCTTAGTAAGAATCAAAAGGGACAATTGACCAGTTTTATCTCTGTGTACAACTCTGTGTTGGGGTAGTCACTAAAAAAAACAATAATACAAAACAATAATAATGCAAGATACTTCTCTCAAACTGTAAATGTGCTTAATTTACTATGTACAGTATTTCCTGAAGAATGTAATCTGATCACACATTACTTTACTCTATGCAGATTAAGGACTGAAATCACTGAGTAGCAAATCCTAATTCAAGAACCAAGTCAGTATGTCACGCGTAAGCCCGTCTCCAGGCATGTGAAAGTGAAAGTGGCCATTCTGTCATACTAGAACACACCACAGCACACAGTGTGAACAGCACGAAATTCCTCCTCTGCATTTAACCCATTCACCAAGTGAAGCAGGGGGCAGCCAGGAACACGGCGCCCGGGGAGCAGTGTGTGTGTGTGTACCTTGCTCAGGGTACCTCAGAGGTGCCACTAGCAGTCTGATCGAACCCACGACTTCTTGATCGCAGGGCGAACACCCTAACCACTAGGCCACCATCTGCCCTCATGTGGGGCAGGCACACACACACCAGGGTATAGTCGTGGGATAGTCGAAATGTTGCATCCTCTTTTCTTTTCTTTTAAATCAAAGCAAAACCAGGCCTGAGAGCCAGAATACAAAACTATGAACTTTAACAAAACAAAGGTAGAACAAGGAAACACCATAACGTGTGAAGGGGACGGGTTGACCGACAACACAGTTCTATCAGTTCTATCAACACCAAACTAAATACAAAACTTTAAAACCCAACAAACCAATCATAAAACAGAAACACAACATCCAGCCGCTACACATTAAACAAAACCCAAAACCAACGTGACAGAAAAGGACGGCCTCTAGCGGCCGCCAACCGTCATAGTCCCCGGCCCTGACACAGTACAGTCAAGTCTGAAATCAAGTCCTAAACTAGTCAGCATGCCTTATTCAGAAAATATAATGCTATTTCAACACTCGACATTAAGAACGATGGTGATGATGATACAGCCAATTTAAATAAAGTAAATTAGCAGGATTTTATAAAAATCTTCCAAAGTGACTAAGTTCATAGTACTACGACAGATGCAAAGTTACAAAAATGTGGTGGTGTACAAAGGTGGTGGCGGTGGTGGCGTGCTTAGCTAAAAAAAAAAACATCATTTAGGAGTTTAAATTAGAGATAAAAAAATAGTTGTTGGTTTATTTTATCAGTAACTTCAAGCAGTTAAACATGACAGAAGAACTTTTAGGTTAACACGACTGTAATGGGAATGAAGGAGTGCATGTGACAGTTTACCATTGCTTACCTAGGGCCCTGAGAAGGCAAGGCCTGTCACTGACAATCGACGTCATGTATTACTTTTAAAATGCATTGTACTGTCAAAGACATAAGTAACATAAGTAGTGCAATTCTCATTATACACCAACACTGAAAGGGAGAAACTCAGGAGTTAAGCTCTAAAGCAATTCAGGATGCAAGCTGATAACGTGTTTCCTGCATGTCCCGGGATATGGGGAGCCCTCCTCCACATCTTGGCCCATTCACAGGGCCTCCTTCTCTCATTAGAATCCTTGGCCTTGTCTTCAAAAATTACAGCTCTCGCACCATCTCCTCCCTCTCTCTCACTGTAATGGCACCCAAGTTTGTCATTATCAGGAGCACCGAGCCAACATCAGGGGAGGCTTTCATTAGACAAACCAGCTGCTCTACTCTCGGCCTCACCACATTCCTCTCTCTTTTAGGATCCTCCCGTACTGATTCAGCTAATCCTGGAAGCTTCTGTTTATAGTAAAAAATGAAGGGTGCAAACTCCCTTGCTTTTTTTTTTTTTTTTTAAAAAAAGGTGTTATGTAGTATTCACAGTCCATGTATGGAAGTTAAACTGCAAGAACAGCCTGCAGTATGACCAAAACCAATACAATTACATATTCACTGATTAAACCTACAGCATTTGCAATTAAGTTAAAGGAGGGTTTCAGCCTGGACCGCTTTTTAAATGATGGGCAGCCAGTCAGAACAGAGGCCATTTACATATCAGTCTTACAGACAGAATAAAAAAGAAAAAAAGGCAGCTTGCTTAAGTCTAAAGGATGAAAAATCATATTTTGGACACAAGGCTTTTAAGACCATGTTCAGTATTTGTCAGTCTGTATGTATCCGGTCTACAGTGGCAAAAGAAATGACGAACTTGACATTTCTGAGCCACTCCAAGCATCTAAATAGATGTGAATGAATGATTAAACAAGATTTATGCACAAATGTGAAAATAACACTTTGCTAAATATTAGCTGTTTGGTATACCATTTCGACATTTACACACACTCCAGAACAGGAGAAGCCCAATGAAATGGAGAGAGAAAAAAACCTCAGTTTCCTTCCTCTGTAAGTAGCCCCCACACTACAGAAAATACTGGTGACTTAGGCCCACTGGGATCAACCGCATTTACAAACTGATTATTTTAAAGCCAATCGGTTTAGCAATTAACAGGAAACAATGCACACTAAAAACCCTGTGTTCCTTGTTGCTTTGAGACTGTTACACTATTTAATGAATCCTCACTAGAATACAAATTGAAGCTGCTCTCTAAAGGTGTGGAGCGAAGCAGCGTGCACCCTCAAATCAGTACGGCGCAGCCAAAACAATATGGCAGGCAGACAGTAATTACCCAGCGCGAGTCAGATTGTACAGGCCGCAAAAATGACAGGCCGGTGTGTTATGTTATGCCAGCAGTAGCTGTGTGTGTGTGACCCAAGGTGGAACTCATGCAGGTGAACAGATTTTCAAGGCTACCACTGCCGCACGCAGACTTGATCAAACACTGCCTGACCGCAGTCATCATCTATAACACGTACAGTATAATGAATCAAGCGAACCGTGGCAGGATTAGACTTTGAAATGTCTAAAAAATCCCAACGAGAGGCTTTCAGATGATATCTGAAGACCAAATGCGAAATGTGATTTTTAGCCTTTCATTACAGTGGAACCTTCAATGTGATGGACGGAACGAAGTGCTGCACACGGGAAATGCAGAGCTTCCAGAATCAAATCAACATGAACTGTTGGCTAGTGTGTGGTTTGGATAACAAATAGCTGTGCTACTTAACAATTGAGCTCATTTAGCTGACGTTGTCAGCGAATCTAGTCTTAAAAGCTTACAGAAAGGATTGTTTAAAAATGACTAACTCAAGTCAGCGTGCTATACAAACTACAGACTAACCAAACGTCACAAAATGTTTGCCTCCTTCACATTTACTGCACCTAGAGCTTCGGTTTTCAAACTGGCCACGACTAGTCTCAAGAATTACGTTTCCTTTTACATCATGAGTACAGCCAGGTGCATGTGGATCCCTTCCATGGGGAAGAGATGACACCAGAAGGCCCTATGGAAAGAATTCAAATCGACAGAGGCAGTGCGATGCTCTGGGCAATGTTCTGCTGGGAAACTGGGTTTCTGACAATTATGTGGAGACACTGTTGCAGATCAAGTGCACCAATCATGGCAATGGTATTACCTAAAAACATGGACCTCTTTAAACAGTTGAGGAATGGTTTGAGGAACATGAGAAAGAGTTTAAGGTGTTGGCTTGGCTTCCAAATTCCCCAGATCCCAATCCCAATGATATGTGGGATGTGCTGGACAAACTACTCCAATCCATGAAGGCCCCACTTACAGGATCAGTTGCTAATGTCTTGGTGCCAGATACCATACAGATAGCACATGGATTTGGACACAAAGGGGATCTACACAATATCAGACAGTAGGTATATACTGTGTATATATATATATATATATATATATATATATATACCTACTGTCTGATATTGTGAATATATATATACATATAATGTATGTGTGTGTGTGTGTAAATGTGTGTAAATAAGTCATAAGATCCTCATAAAATTCATAACATTTTAAGATCATGTCAAATCTTATGGTCTCGCTTCAAGCAAAGTAGTGTTATCAGTAGTGGCATCCCATTGATCTTGGTGACTCAAAGAGAGAAGAAAGGTCCAAAACTCTTGTAGTAATGTCGCCTGTTCCTTTGAGCTCCTTCCCTGGTGTACCTGGACAGAGGTCTATGGTCTTGACCCAAACTCTGGAACAGAAAGGCCAACCCGGCCCGGGGCACAGTAATTGGCTGTGATGGAAAGCCCCAGAGGCAGTAAGGAACCGTGATCTACGGGGTCGCACTGCTTTTCTCTATTAATGCCATTCTCCACAGTCCCTGTACGAGTCATTAAGAGGAGTCTACCAGCTAAAGCAATGTTGACCTCCTTCTTCTTCAATCCATCATGGTTGGTTGGTGGTGGTGGGCCAGCATGTGTGTGTGTGTGTGTGTGTTACAATGCTATTTGTAAGGGTTGCACAATATACTGCATGATTTCTTAATCGATATTACATATTTTCTTTTTCAGGAGTTTTAAATTTTTGCAAACTTTAAAAAAAACAAAAAACCCAAAATACCCCCATCCATAACTGTGGGCGTCTTGATGAATCAAGGTTTTGACATAATTCAACAACAAGAGTAAATTAGGCTAATCACAGAAGAAAATTGCTTCACTATTCTTTTCTAATGCTTTGTTCAACAACATCGGTCCTGTCAAGTAAGGATTATCCAGCATCCTCAGTTTCTGTCCATTTTAGTCCACTTTTCTTGCGCATTTCAGCTCGAGTTCCTATCCTTTTTTGACATTTCACCCGCTGTTGGGTGCTGGGATTGAGATCTGGTTATTTTACTAGTCAAAGTGTCCCAGTGTTCCATCATTTTTTTTTAAGTCACATAAAGACCCTTCAGAGTTGTCATCCTGGAATGTGGGACTGTCAGTGTTGTGCTTGTAGGCATGACAAACAAGGTTAGTAGAAGAGTGGGCTAAAATGGACAGGAACCATCTCAGGAGAATAATTTAAGTCTTACCTAACAGAAACGAAACTGTTAGCGAGGCAAAGCAATGCAGAAACAAGTATAAAAGTATTAAAGTATTAGTATTCAGGCATGTGATGAAATTTTGTTTAATATTTGGTCAGAAGAACAATGGTCACTCTTTTACAATTGAGCAACTGATTCCATTTACATTTACGGCATTTAGCAGACGCTTTTATCCAAAGCGACTTCCATTCCCTAACTACAGGGGGCAGTTTCCTTGGAGCAACTCGGGGTTAAGGGTCTTGAATGGAAGGGTGGTAGGCTGGTAGGATTCGAACCCATGGTGCTGTGTTCTTTTGAGAAACAGAATTCCACTTCCAATGGGATAGGTTCACATCCATTCGTTACCTAATCTCACAAATGTTCTTGAGGCTAAATGCAATCAAACTCTCACGGCAATGTTCCAACATCTAATGTAAAGCCTTCCTAGAAGAATAGAGACTGTTATTGCATCAGAACTCCCTGGTAATACTCTTGATTTCGGAAGAAAATCTGGATGTGTCTACAAACTTTGGTATAATTTTGGTGTGATATACAGTATAGTTACAGGATATGTTGTTTAGAGACCCTTCTAATCTCTTCTATGGAATGTAGAGACAGGTCTAGGTTCAGCTGCGTCCAAAATAATGTTATCCAAAGTTACACACGGGGCCAATTTGAGGTACCAAGGGTGATTGGGACTCCTCATCTGCCAGTCTGGCCACGACGGCTGCTGCTAGCACAGTTCAGTTCGGGGACAAATTGAACGGTGCAACCGAGCAACACATTCATTTCACGTCACATTAGAAGGCAAGGGGTGGTTCATTTATCAAAACTGCAACAGATCACGTGCCTTCATTTACAGTGCGTACATGCATACACGTGCAAAAAGGTTTGTGTTAGCTTAAGAGCGAAGAAAAATGAAACGTCGCCCGGCACGGGCCATAATTCATGGCAGCATTTGCATACTGAGCGTCTGACAAAAGCAAAGTTTTCTCCGTAAAAGGAAAGCTGATTTCGCTGCAGCACATAAAAAGCCGATTCAGCTAAGCATCGACACGGCCATGTATGTCAGTGTGCCAGTCAGATTTATTAGTGTGCCACGGACCACGTCGTAACTGATGCTTTCAATTCGCAAAGAGTCACAAAGGAATTTACAAGGTGGGGAATACTAATAGAATAAGCATCGTGGATGGGTACACAGGGTCAGTAATCTGTTACAAATCTAATAATAATTTAACTGGAAAACGAGCGCTAGAGCTTCTGCTGCTTTCAGCAGAAATAAGCCTAACTACAGTGACACATCAAGGAAGGGGCGGAGCCTTTGAAAAGTGGCCTTATAGTGGCAGAGCGGTAACGTGAAAAGATTTATTTTACAGCAGCAAGATTAGATTTATTATTTAACTCATGAATAATTTCTGCACTTTGGCTGGGCAGCAGTGTGGGTGCCAGTGTCTGGGCTTCAGACATATCCAGTTAATAAATCTTGATAAGAGCAATAACACAGCCATGTAGCACACATGCATACACACACACAGCGCACACACGAACACACACTGCCTCTATATGAAACCTGTAGGGGTTTAATCAGTGATCTGCACCCATCAGGTCATCGAAAAGCCCCGGCCACCCCTCCACCACCCCGCTGGCGCATTGCTTAGCCACATTACCCAAACACAGCCGGCCCCAAATGTCATTACGCTCTCATTACGGGCCCGGGCCCTGGCCTGCATCTCAAACTGCTCATTTAACCCAACAAATCCAGCCAAAGATGAGCTCCCTGATATCCCGGCTGCTATATTGGAAGCGTGGGGGCAGGGTGGACTGACCCTTGGTATTGGCCAGCATGGAAAACCAACACAGAGTAAATTAGACAGAGCGCTAAAAGAGCAGGGCTGACCGACCTCCACATGAGCCGCCGGCAGCCTGCCCCTGCTCGTGCTAATCATACAATAAGCATTCAGCTAGAATCACAAATCACATATTTGGAAATATGACTTACCTTAATGCGCCACGGCAGTCCGAGGTGAACGGAGGGGAAAAAAGGAAGCAGAAAGAGAGAAAAGGGATGAGTTGATTAGACCATTTACACACAGCAAGAATCTTCTATGATAACTGCAAAAAAGACTGGGATGATACTGACCTAATGATCAGAATGGGTTTGAATGAGACAACTGCATAAATCTTTTTTATGAATAAAAATAATATGAATGAAGCAGTGCAACTGTGGCTTTCTGATTAGCAGAGCAACATTTAAATCACAGCATTTTCCACTAGTAGTACTAGAAGCAGACATAGACAGACATAGACATAGTCAGTAGGTAGTAGACAGTAGATTGTCAGTAGGTAGTATACAGTAGATTGTCAGTAGGTAGTAGACAGTAGATTGTCAGTAGGTAGTATACAGTAGATTGTCAGTAGGTAGTAGATAGTAGATTTTCAGCAGGTAGTAGACAGTAGATTGTCAGTAGGTAGTAGACAGTAGATTGTCAGTAGGTAGTAGACAGTAGATTGTCAGCAGGTAGTAGACAGTAGATTGTCAGTAGGTAGTAGATAGTAGATTGTCAGTAGGTAGTATACAGTAGATTGTCAGTAGGTAGTAGACAGTAGATTGTCAGCAGGTAGTAGACAGTAGATTGTCAGTAGGTAGTAGACAGTAGATTGTCAGTAGGTAGTATACAGTAGATTGTCTTGACACAGAAGCATTAATTACCAACTTATTTTTGTTAGTTCATCCAAGAGGGCATGAAGGAAGCCACAACATCACGACCACCAATTGATTATCTTGTTACATCTACACCTACAATGACACCTGTCAAGGGGTGGGATATATATAGCAGCAAATGAAGAGCTAGTTCTTAAAGTAATGTAAGAAAAATGGGCAAGCGTAAAGATCGATTTTGACAAAGACCAAATTGTTTATTTCTAGATGATCTTCAAAACAGCAGGTTTGTTCCTACCAAAAGTGGTCCAAGGAAGGACAACGGGTGAGCCAATAACAGATTTGTGGGCACCTAAGGCTCACTGTTGCACAGAAGGCTAGCTTGTCTGCTCTGATCCCACAGAAGAGCTACCGTAGCGCAAATTGCTTAAAAAGTAATTGCTGGCTATGATTGAAAGTTGTCAGAACACAGTGCATAGCTGCACATAGGGCTGGGTGACTGCACACCTGTCAGAGGACCCATGCTAACCCAGGTCTGCCACCAAAAGCACCTACAAAGGGCACGTGAGCATCAGAACTGGACCATAAGGTAATGAAAGAAGATGATCACTCTGGTTAATCACCCGTTTTTTATATATATAAGTAGCCAGCTGGGTGTATGTGTGTTCCTTACTTAGGGACCTACACAATATTGGGCGGGTGGTTTTAATGTCATGCCTGACTGGTATAATCCCTTCACTAGGGTACATAGAGGAAAGAGCACAGATGCATTTCAAAATTGATTTTAAATGACACATGTAGCCAGTGTAGCTGCTTGTGAATCACAGTAATATGTTCCCTGGTGCCACAGCATTCTGCACCCTCTGAAACTGGCTATCTATCATGTTTTTGACAAACCAGATAAAGGAAAACACTTACTCAAATGAACTGATACAAAGGCTAAAACTAACAATCACTACACAGCTTTTAGCTTCAGCAAGTTGGGGCCTCAAGCTAGTGCAGGTATGTTTCCAATGACAAAGATTTGAGGTTTATCTTTAGTTGCAGAAAGTGTCATCTGCTTACTGCTGGAAGAAAACATGATATTTATTGAACATCTTGGCTAAAGGGAGCATACTGAGATTAAATACTACCAGCCCCAAAATGGAGCACCACAAGACAGAGAAGAGCACCTTCTTGGGGAAAAAACCCCCAAAAAACATGGCCTGAATAAATGGCTACATAGGAGCATTTACAAAAACCACAGCAGCTTAGAAATGTGTTAGAAAATCTACTTTTCCAACCTATTGGAGTGTGTCTCAGTAATCGACTTGTTTGTTAGTTTTAGGTATCAAAGTAAAATTTATGTTACGAGACAATGTCTACTTTTGTGCCAATGTCTACTATAAAGTTCACAGAATCCCTACTATAACTAAGAACATAGGAAATTCCCTCATATCACACCAGACAGACTGATCAATAATATTTATAAATGTGTTTTAGTCAACACCTAACCATACCCAGAATATTTTATTCCATTGCAGTACACTGTCAGAGATAATACACTATTATACTGAAAGGTTCTACTGAAGTGAAGGTTTAGGTTGCGGAGCTTTATGTCAGTGACACTGTTTATTCAGCAAAAAACATTCTTTGAAATGTGTTTAAATGGGATTAAATACAAACACTGTAAAGTAACATATATATATATATATATATATATATATATTTCAATACTTATATTTCCTATTGTTACACTAATACTGTAATGTCCAGATTTTGCTGTTTCTTTGTTTCTCAGGACTCGTTTGTGATTGTACACATTGTACTTATCATTGTATTTGTACTGTATCACGACAAATCAAATGCAACCTACTTGGCAAAAAACTGAATTCTAATTCTGATTCAGATTCTAAAATGTGGAACAGGCACAAGTTGGTACGAAGTGAAGTTCAAGCCAGTGTAAAACATGTTGCTCCAAAAATGTTGCTTTGGATTATTTCATTCAAAGCATCTGAGTTGAGCAAAAGCAGTTATACTGCTTGTTACCACATTGACTTCTTGAGGTCGAACGGTCAGTTTATTGAAATGATCATATGTACGATTGGCTTGAGGGGGGCAAATACAGGCTGTATGTGTGAGGGGAAAGGCTGAAAGAGGAAAAACTGAGAAAAGAGAAAGTGATGTAGAGGAAAAGAGAGAAAGAGAGAGAGACATAACAAAGTAGAAAACAGTCCACCTTTCACATTTCCAGCTGACTGCATCTCCATTTTTATAGTTGACAACAACAATCTGAGCGAGAGACCCTGACTGCTCTAATGAGACGCCACTTGATTTAAGGGCCGTGCTGTCGAAGGCAACAGTGGCACACAGAAAAGCTGTTCCCCAGCACACAGCTGTCGATAGAAATCAATACAGTCGATGCAGTTATTAATAAAGTCCAGCGCAGTGGAAGAGGCGAATGAGACACATGACATTAAGCCAGATTGATCTGAGGGGAAATGGATTTCATAAAGCACTCCAACGGCATCATTACGTGCTCAACAATAGAGCCGCACTTACGAGGCCACACGAGGACAAAGAAGGGCTATAAAATTTGATTCCGATCCAGGTAAGATCAAACACCCACACACACACACACACACAGACAGTACCGGGTATATCTTTAACACAATAGAAGTCAATACAACCAGAGAAAGCCTAGCAGATGTGTTTGTACTGAATCACGGGTTTCGTACTGAATCGAGGTGTAAACGAAGAAAACAGATCCGAAAATAAAGAAGAAAAAAAAACCTGAAAGACGACTCAGTGAAGCAAACCCCAATGAAACTCAGATGCAATGCTGTCACACAGTATGTTTCTGTTGTAACAATATAAACCAACTTTACAGGAGAATAAAAAAATATTTTTATGCACATTATAGCAACATTTCTACTGGCCCAATCATCACAACATTCTCACATTTTTCAAAAACAAACAAACAAACAAAAAATCTTTTTACTCTGGGATGACAAAATCTTGTTGCTCTGGGATGCACTGAAATTCTGTCTACAAAAAAGGCCAAATCCGACCAAGAAAAAAATGTCAATTTCAGTTTTTGAATGAAAGAGAAAAAGGGAAAACATTGACAGAGAAAAATGATTCAATAGTATCAAAATCTCATGAACTGTAACATGTCACATTCTCCTTGTCTTTTTAGTGTTTCTTGGCTATTTTGTAATGTTTTGCCCTGTTTTCTTTGTTTACGTCCCTGTTTCGTGTGCTTACATTTTGTTCACCTTCCATGTGAGTTTGTTGTTGTTTTGGTAATAGACCCACCTTAGTCCTGCCCCCTTGCTCACCTGTGTCTTTTTCCTGTCTCCTCCCTGCCCAGGTGGAGGTTCTTTTGTCTATATATATATATATATATACAATATATTGCCAAAAGTATTCACTCACCCATCAAAATGATTAAATTCAGGTGTTCCAATCACTTCCATGGCCACAGGTGTATAACTTCAAGCACCTAGGCATGCAGACGCTCTCAGGAGCAGTGAATTCCAACGTGGTACTGCGATAGGATGCCACCTGTGCAACAAGTCCAGTTGTGAAATTTCCTCGCTACTAAATATTCCACAGTCAACTATCAATTGTATTATAAGAAAATAGAAGTAAATGGGAACGACAGCAACTGAAGTGGTGCCGCGTAAATTGACGGAACGTGGTCAGTGGATGCTGAGGTGCATAGTGCACAGAGGTTGCGAATTTCTGTAGAGTCAATCGCTACAGACCTCCAAACTTCATGTGGCCTTCAGATTAGCTCAAGAACAGCATAGAGAGCTTCAAGGAATGGGTTTCCATGGCCGAGCAGCTGCATCCAAGCCATACATCCCCAAGTGCAATGCAAAGAGTCGGATGCAGTGGTGTAAATCACACCGCCACTGGACTCTAGAGCAGTGGAGGTGCGTTCTCTGGATTGATGACTCACGCTTCTCCATCTGGCAATCTGATGAACAGATCTGGGTTTGGCGAATGCCAGGAGAGCGGTACTTGTGTGACTGCATTGTGCCAAGTGTGAAGTTTGGTGGAGGGGGGATTATGGTGTGGGGTTGTTTTTCAGTTGCTGGGCTTGGCCCCTTAGTTCCAGTGAAAGGAACTCTGAATGCTTCAGCAGACCAAGAAATATTGGACAATTTCATGCTCCCAACTTTGTGGAAACAGTTTGGGGACAGCCCCTTCCTGTTCCAAGCAAGGTCCGTAAAGACATGGATGAGCGAGTCTGGTGGAAGAACTTGACTGGCCTGCACAGAGTCTTGACCTCAATCTGATGAAACACCTTTGGGATGAATTAGAGCAGAGACTGTGAGCCAGGCCTTCTCATCCAACATCAGTTTCTGACCTCACAAATGTGCTTCTGGAAGAATGGTCAAAAATCCCCATAAACACACTCCTAAACCTTGTGAAGAGCTTGCCCAGAAGAGTTGAAGCTGTTATAGCTGCAAAGGGTGGGCCAATGTCATATTAAACCCTATGGATTAAGAATGCGATATCACTGAAGCTCATCAGCGTATAAAGGCAGGTGAGCGAATACTTTTGGCAATATAGTGTATATTGAGACGTGCAGCCTGGGGAATGGCTGCCGCCCACAGGCTGGGAGGCCTAAACACACATCCAGCAACACACAGAGACACCGGAGCACAGCGGAGCCTTATTTTATAACAAGACAGTTTCAAAAGTATTAACCAAACCTCCCCTACTTAAGTTGAATTACAACATAATTTTTTCACTCTACCCATCTCCCTCTACTCTCTCCTCTTTCAGGCCTTCCCCTCCAGTCCCTGGCTGCTCTTTTCTCTCTCCGTCTTTCTTTCCTCAGTCTTCCCCTTCTCTACTGGAGAGCCCGTGTTTTAAAGAGTCCTGGCTCATCCTTTAACGCAGCTCACCTGGCTCTTGTAAAGGGAGGAGCCCTGTTCTCAGTCCTGCGGGACTGTACAATTTATATCTCATTTATATATAAATATACAATTTATATAGAAAAACAAAAAAATGTACTTTTACTTAAATTTAAAATGTTAACATATTACATTTGTATGTTTTACACAGAACAAAAATATTAAAATCTGCATTTTTTTTTTCCAACCAGTTGTTTTCCTCAGCTCTTGGAAAGCTGTGGACTTTTGCCACAGCTGAATGGCTCATTAAGCTTTTCTTTTCTCTAAACAAAAAGTCATCCAGTAGATGTATTCTATATTCCTTTTCTCTTTTATGCTTTTGCTTCACCTCCCTTGACTTGACCACATTTTGGTTATCCTAAATCTTTGGCGGCAGCTTGACCCAGCTCTTTCATCTCCCACAGTCCAGCGCTGAGCTTTTAACCAGGCCGGAAACATTTAGACCAGTGAGGCAAAACATGGCTTTTTATAGAAAACGACTCTCTTTCTGGTTGCAAATCACATTCCCAGGCGGTGGAGTTAAACTTCTGTGTGCTTCATTTGGCTGTTTGAGGAGACGGCTCCGTTTCCGGCTGATAAGCAATCGACTCCAAACCACTGCACAGTGAAAATTATTGCAGTGGATAAAACATTAGTTATGCAATATTACCGAGATGTGGATCGGAGCGCAATGCTCCCTTTAGTGGTCTGCGGATGAATCTCTGAAGTATTTTTTTTTTAGTAAATTAATTGAAAAACATAGACAGACGCATTCCGGATGGTGTTGCAGGGTGGCTCAAGACTTTAGTACAGTACTGTATGTAAACATAATTTTAAAAAATTGCCAATCATACGCAGCCGTATCTTGGGCGATGAGCTCCTGAGAGAGCGCCGACAGTGCCCTCAGAAGCCACTCCTCTTCCTCGGGCGAGCACGCCATGACTTCAGCGCCCCTTGTTGGTGGGTCGGTCAATCTGTCACGTCTTCCTCTGTCACGCTTGCTCCCCTTCTCCTCGCATGCAAGGCAGGCACACTGACACCATGGATAGTCGTAATGCATCATGACTTTATTTTAAACAGAAACGAACAAAAACAAAAACTGGCATGAGAGCCAAACTCTAGAACTATAGATTCTAAAACAAAAGGGAGACAGGAACAAAACAAGAGTAACAATCGGGGATAACGACCAGGTTGACCGACCACAGTGCACATAACAAAAACTCAATAAATACACACGAAACAAATACAAGAACCAATAACGAAACAGAACCACTAAACATAAAAACCTAATTACCCTTCAAAATAAAAGCCTCTAAACCCAACATACAATCTTAAACAAGATGGCCTCTAGCGGCCACCCACCGTCACAGTGCCCAGGCCTGACAGCTGTTTCACTGATGCTACTTCGTGTTTTCATTTGTGTCCAGATGACCAATGTTTGTTATTTTTTCTCCCTTTTTACCAATGTCTAAACTCCTTGCATTGGATTTTAACAGTTAATGCTCGCTACATTTATTCCCCTAGTGTTTTTATCCATATTAAACACTTTCCAAATCAAGAAATGATAAAAGCAGTGGGAGAGTCTCAGTCATTTACCTGGTCTGGGTAGGACCTCTCCATTCTCTGTACACTGGGAGAGCAGTGGCACGAGGAAAAATCAAGTAAAGTCAATGAGAAAAGTGAGATCCTGCATTTTAAGTTACATGTGTAAAGCAATACCCTATATTCACAATATCATCTATTAGTGTCATAGTACAGGATCCCCTTCTCCTCGCATGCAGGGCACGAACACACGCACCACGGGTATTCAACGTGCATCATTATGTTTCTTTCATTTTAAACAGAAAGGAACATAAACAAAACAGACTTGAGAGCCAAACTCTAACTATAGCTACAGTAATTCAAAAGGATACAGGAGAAAATGAGCAAGAGGATGAAACAAGAAAAGCAACATAGAGACCGGGAACACAAGAACACAACAGGAGGAGAAACCGGGAAAGGAACCGAGTTGACCGACCCTCGAAAACTAAACACAATACCCTTAAATACCCAGACACAACGAAAAATAACCAATGACAAAAGCCCAACAGTTAACCCCTAACAACACCCAGGTGAAACTAATAAACATAACTCAAGGAACACAAGACTTTAACAAGCCCACAGCCCTGACAGTTATCTACATTTCATCTTAATCTTTTTCAAGTAACATAAAATACAATGTAAGGACTGGGTGTCTGAAGTCAGTACAGCTTAAAAATAATGGAACATGATACATACTATTGAAGATACCACTCCAATGACATTGTCTGTACCCTGAGAGTGCAGTGCAGCCAGCCTGATAGTGTCTCAAACTGTCTGATGCCAAATCCTGAATTACAGAGGTTTCGAGTTTACAACTCTCACTCCCATTTGACTTACACCATTAGCCTTGTACTTACAGACTACGTGGGCGAACTAGTTTAGTTAGGTGGAAGAATACACAGTAATGCGGCGTTTGAGTGAGGGAGTTTTCCTTTTTCTGTGGCTCAGTTGTGTTTTTATGATTTTACAACTGTGTTAGGATCGGGGAGTGTCTTAGGCTAGGGTGTGTTTCCACTTACACCAAAATTCGGGCTACATCACTGTTGAAGGAATGGATCTGTGGCGTAACTCGAGGACCCCCCGTTCCTTGGTAATAACTTAATAGTAAGCAGTCAGCATCTCAATAAAAAGTTTCTACACTGAATATAATTCATAGGGAGAAAAGATTTCAAACTGCAACCTACTCATAAATTTAATGTATAGCGGTATAGCAATTGTAATAAAGTTAGAATTTTCCGTTATAGTCTCACAAAATTGTGCTTTGTTCCTTCATTGTCATATTAGATCTTTATGTAAAATGCTAAAGTCTTTGCACCCTGATAAAAATGTTGTTTTGTTAACTTTCTTTAGTGAAAGGTAGTCCATGTCCTCTACAGAGCACATTTTAATGTACAATTATTATAAATAAAATATAGTCTGTGCAAAAGTTATGGCACATTTTTTATTTGCACTATAATTTACAGAAAAAAAATAGTTTAAGGGGTTAAACTAATGAAGTGAACAGCAGGTCATGTAATAACTTTAAACTGAAAGAGGAAACAGTGCTCTGAATTAATATAATGGAAACATAACAGTCATTTGCACAGGAATAAAATGTTATGTGTATCATTTCACAGTCTTTAAATTTATTTATTTCGGCGAGTGTGGTGTGATGTAACACATTTTTATTCATGTGGAACCAAATGGCACATTTAAACCAAGGCAAATCAAAGCACTGTTTCATTTCAGTGCCCACTTTTTCTCGTTACTGAGGGAATACATCCTAATCCTTGAATTTGGTCTTTTTCACTCTGAAGTTGTTCTTCTTTTCTCAACCCAGTTCTTTCTCTTAACATGGTTTGGGGGTTGAAAAGGTAAAGCAGCATCCAGTTGAGTCTCACAGCACACACTCAAGTGTATGTGAAGTGTATTTTTACCCACAGCTAAATAGATGAGAGTGTGTTCTCAAAGCATGTGCCCTGGGCTCAGGCTTGAGGTTTCTTGAGACTCGTTTTAATTTAATGAGCTTCTGCAGTAGTATTTGATGAGTGCTTGCTAATTGGAGTATGGCTTGTGATGTCGGGTAACTTGAACAGCCTGAGATCAAAATGGCGCATCACCCCAAACACCACCCTCACAAGCTCCAACCTCTCTATACACATTTACCACTGTCTCTCTCTTTGCCTCTCTTTATCTCTCCCTCTCTGTCTCTCTACCCTCCTCATCTTACTTTCTCTGCCCCCCGCACCAAACTACACACCCACCAACCTTCCTGAGATCAAAATGGCGTATCACCCCCAACCCCCCAAGGCTCTATCTCTCTCTACCTCTGTCTCTCTCTCTCTCTCTACTCCCTCTCTTTACTCCCCCTCATTTAGAACTGAGTGATGGACTCAGAGCCCTGAGGTTCATCCAGGCTTTTCTCCACCTGATCCTGCTAATTACACCTAATTCAAAATAAGTGCTGAGAGCATCAGCTATTCAGCACATTAAAGATCTGCTGCACACTCCACAGAAAAAGGAAGAGCAGCGGAGATGCATCTTCTTTAGAAATTATCTTGATGTGCTAACAAGACCCGCTCCAGCTGACAGAAATGTGGAGATTTGTAGATTCTGTACATGTCACTTTGTTCCTTGTCATAAAAAGCTGTTATGTGGCTGATATACACTACTGTGCAAAAGTCTTAGGCACCTGTGATAATTATACTTAAAACCTGTTTACTACTGGACAGTAGTGTTAAGTTAGCATTAAAACCTTAATATTACAGTAAATACAATTAACATTATTACAGTAAAGAGTGGTTTTATGTGTGGCAAAGTGTTCTCCTAACCATTTCCAGACCTCTTTCCTCATGGAAGTCCAATATTCATTTTGGCTACAATCAAATACCTGGTTTGGCTCAATTTACTTCATAAATTAAATTAGGTGCTGCTTATGGAATTTTATAAATCCACACAATGACTGGAGGCAATGAGAAGAAATCCAAAACCAAACCTGTGTTCTTCTAACCAGGTCACAAAATATCAACTCCATTTTAGAAAAAAGGAAATCTTGATACTTTTTTTTTACTGCTTTTTTGTTCGTTTGAGTTTATTCTAATGTTCACTTGTGTTTTTGCTGGCAGAAAGAAGCCCACTGCTGATATAAACAGATTCAAACAATTTTCATAGGTGCCTAAGACTTTTGCACAGTATTGTATGTTCCATTTTAATCACTGAAATTGCCTAATGAGGCCTTTTGGTAAAAGCAATGGCTGGATAATAAGGGGACTCACTTTCAGTTTATCAGTGCACTTGAAGTGCTCTTGGAGTCTTTGGTCTAAACATGTCCAAATTGATGTGAAAAATGTTTCTTTTATAGTGTTTGGATTTTTTTCCTCTTGCTGAATTGCTTTCACAATTGTAAACAGAGTGAACTCTTTCAGGTTATGATATTATGATAACAGTCAATGCACTGATATTGCCCAGTCGTACGAGAAGCACTGCCTGATGACTGCTCCATTATTTACATTCTCAGTGGAGTTTTCAGACCTTGTGTTCATGCTAACACCCAGCTGTTTTTTCTAGCTTGTTTCTGGCTGTCTGAGGACTTAAAATCATCATCAAAAAGATTACCATAAGCTCGGTAACATTAAAAATAATGCTCACAGTGTTCATTCTCAAAATTTCATACACATACACAAGCATTCATGTGCATGAGTGTGTGTGTGTATGTGTGTGCGTGTGTGTGTGTGTGTGTGTGTGTGTGTGCGTGTGTGTGTGTGTGTGTGTGTGTGAATTAACTGGGGCCAACTATCATCAATATTAATCTACTAGGGAGACCATGGAGAGGAGAAGTAAGAGATAAAGAAAGAAAATATATAAAGAGAAGAGAAGAGAAATATAAAAATAGGGATGGTTGGAGAAGAGAAATGCAACTGTGATGTCATAAAATTAAAAAAAATGTTTTTCTAAAACAAAATCTCAGGAATGCTCATTCAGATGCTTTGATAGCAGAAACAGTGTTCATTAAATCCTGGATTATGATTCTGCAGAGGTTTCCCTCAGGCAGGGAGGATGATCTAAACACTTCCAACCAGAAAAAGCCCTCCATGAGCAATCAGTGATATCACAGGTATACACAGCCCACCTAGTCGTGACACTCCATTAGAGTTTCCACTGCCTACACACAAAAACAAGCACACACACACACACACACACACACACACACACACACACACACACACACACACACACACACACACAGGAACGCTCACAAACATATCTTTCTAAAGCACATGCACATGCACCTCTTTCTCATTTATGCAAGCAGGAAGACAGACATGCACATGTGAAAGGTGGGCAGGACCATTGTGGAATGAGTCAGAATTGTAAACAAACACAGAAAACCCAGTTGTTCTGTTCTCATTTTACTGCAGCTGACTCAAAACACTCAGAGAGAATGACAGTGACAGAGTGGCTGATTACTGTAATATGACAGGCAGCTCCTATTTCTACAGAAATGTGCAGACATCTCTGGAGTGTGAAGGACTTAACTGGCACTTTTCATTTAAACAAAGGTGACAAACTCTTTCTCTATAAATTCTCTATTTATTCCTCTCTCTTTCTGTCATGCACATTCTCACACACACACACATACACACAAAACCACAACGTCAGAATAAGAGCTAGAGGAGAGGTCCAGAGGGTATTTTGGCCTGCTTGCCTGTCGAAGCTTTCTTTTCTGTCAGTGTTCTTGAGAAACACAACACAGTCAGGAGGCAAGAAAAGAAAGAGAAAGAGAGAGAGAGAGAGAGAGAGAGAGAGAGAGAGAGAGAGAGAGAGAGAGAGAGAGAGAAAGAAAGTAGAGAAGAGATAGAAATGGATAAAAAGACAGAGCAAGAGAAAGATAGAGAGAGGGAGGGAGAGAGAGAAAGAGAGAGAGAAAGGAAGAGAAATGAAAGAGGAAGTGTGAAAAAAATATAAAGAGATCAAGACAGCACACTGTCAGCTAGTAAGAAATGCTCTTGTTTGTGTGCATTTGTGTGTGTGTGTGTTTGTGTTTTTCTGACATCGTCACACAAACACTAAAAATGTATCTGTCAGCAATCAATAGCGTTTGCGGTTTCAATAAGTTTACTCAAACACACACACACACACACACACATCGAAATAGTTTGCAGTTGCCCGAGCCCTGCAATCCAGTGTCAGCACATCCATCATTCTGAAGCAGTGAGAGAGATGGGGTGTAAAACAAAATCAACCCAAAGCCAACTGGTCACTGAGAAAAGCAGGTCAGTGCGGCTCTGCCTTCACAGTTACTTGCTTCATAGATTACGGGTATACTCATAATATATCATGTCGATTATTACCCAGAATTAATATATAATTACACTCCAACTTCAGCAGCACAAACTTAAGGAATGAGAACTAAAAGATCAATCGTTTCAACCTCTATGATTTTTCCTCTGCTCAATATAATTGTCACACGCACCAGCCACGTGATGTCCCAGGGGTGTGGGAAATGACTCACGGCAGGGTATATAAACCGGAAACTGGCCCAAAGCCAGCACTCAGTCATTGGGTCCCAACCTGGCCAGTATCCAAGTTTCAACTCAGCGGTACCGTGAGTACTATCAGCCCCCAAACCTTCTCCCCAAGCCTCTATACCCTTCTGAGTGCGTGTGCGAACGCTGATTCCTGGTGGGAATCTTCACTCCTTGTCTGAAGCGTTCGCAGAGCAAAAAGCGTGAGGTCGCCAGCCTCTTCGTGCCAATCTGCGACTGGGCTCTTCCCTCACGCAACACTGGGCGATCTCTCAGTCCCATTCGTGTCTGCTCCGTGACAGAATGACTGAGTCCACAGTGAGCCCAGTGGATTTCGCTTGCCTGGTGAACATGGTGAACCGGCAGGCGGTCGAGCTGGTAAACCTGAAGCAGGAGGTGGCTATGCTTCACACGCAGCTCACCAACCTGCAACGGGACCAGCAGAGCCACTCCGCCACGGAACCTACGCCCCAGGTGGTGGTCCAAGCCCCGCTTCCCTCTACCCCTCCCTCCTCCCTCTTCCACCTTACCTAAGATTTCTCTGCCTGAAAAATGGAATGGAGTGGACGGGAAGTGTGATGTGTTCCTCACTAACCTGTCCCTTTTGTTTGAGTTTCAGTCATCCCGCTATCCCTCAGACCGGAGCCGCATCGCGCTTCTGATGTCCCTTCTCACCAGGCAGGCAGCCGAGCAGGCTGTGCCTCCCCCGAATAGCATCGTGCCATCTGCCCTCTCCGTCCGGGAAATGACCCAACCCCTCACTCTCTCTAGAGACACCCTCTCTGAGACCCTCTCCTTTTACATCACTTCTCTCACCTCACCTCCCGTCATCCTTGGATACCCCTGGCTCCTTCAACACGACCCATTCATCTCGTGGACCCAGGGGAAGCTTCTCCAGTGGGGGCCGACCTCTCCGGAGCTCTGTCTCCGCGACCGGGCTGTCACATGCTCGGGGGAGTCCGAGACCGCGAGACCATTCCCGTCCCGTATCGCGACCTGGCCGCGGTGTTCAGTAAATGTCAGCCGATCCAACTACCACCTCATCGCCCCTACGACCTCCACATCGATCTGCTGCCAGGCGCGATACCGCCCCGTGGCCGACTATACTCCCTCACTGCGGCCGCGGGGTTCTTCTTCGTTAAAAAGAAAGACGGGGGCCTCCTCCCATGCATCGACTATCGGGGGCTTAACCGTGTCACAGTGAAGAACCGCCACCCACTCCCGCTCATTAACACCACCCTGGACACTCTCTCTGGTGCCCAGTACTACACCAAACTAGACATACGGAGTGCATACAACCTGGTCTGCATCATAGAGGGCGATGAGTGGAAAACGACGTTTATAACCCCCACTGGCCACTACGAGACACTGGTAATGCCTTCGGTTTATGCAACAGTCCGGCGGTATTCCAGCGCTTTATCTCCGACGTGCTTCGCGACATGCTGGGTAAGTGGTGCTTCGCCTACTTAGATGACATCTTGATCTACTCGCAGACCCTGGCAGAGCACACCCAGCATGTCAGGGCAGTCCTCCAGAGGCTGCTGGCCCACCAACTGTACTGTAAGTTGGAGAAATGCGCATTCCACCAGCGCACCACCACATTCCTGGGCTTCGTCATCTCCCCCCAGGGTATGGCCATGGATCCCCAGAAGCTGGATGCTGTGCGCTTATGGCCCTTACTCACGACGCTTAAGCAGCTCCAGCGCTTCTGGGGGTTCGCCAACTTCTACCAGTGCTTTATCCGGGGCTTCAGCGCAGATGCAGCACCTCTCACTGCCCTCACCAAACCCACTCTCCGACCCTTCAAACTCGACCCTCCTGCCATCCAAGCCTTCTATCGTCTCTGCTCCCTGTTCACCACTGCCCCCATCCTCATCCATCTGGACCCCACAAAGCCATTCGTTGTTGAGGTGGACGCCTCCGATGTGGGCGTAGATGCCGTCCTCTCACAACGGGGCCCAGACCAGAAGCTGCACCCGTGCGGCTTTTTCTCCAGGAAATTCAATCCCACCCAGCAGCGCTACGGTGTAGGGGGCTGCGAGATGCTGGCCATCAAGTGGGCCCTGGAGGAATGGCGTCACAGGCTCCATGGCGTCAGTGATACATTCACTGTCTGGACCGACCACCAGAACCTGGTCACTATCCAACAGGCCAAACAGCTAAACCCTCGGCAGGTGCGGTGGGCTCTGTTCTTTGAACAGTTTAATTTCCACCTATCATACCATCTGGGGTCCAAAAACACGAAGGCGGACGCTCTCTCGTGGCAACATCAAGTGGAGAGCTCCCGGACGGACCCCGCGCCTGTCCTCCCACCTCGACCCATCCTGGCTCCGCTCCAGTGGGGGTTAGAAAATCGCGTCTGCCAGGGGCATGCCTTGGATCCACTGCCAGCCAACACTCCGCCAGGGCGCCTATATGTCCCCGCGACCCTGCGGTCCGAAGCCCTCCAGTGGGCACACTCCTCCATGCTCGCAGGCCACTCCGGTGTGTCCCGGACCCAGGACCTCCTGCAACGGGCCTTGCAAAACTACGTCCAGGCATGCGTGGTGTGTGCCCAGGCGAAGACTTCCAATCAACCGGCCGCCGGCACCCTTCAGCCTCTCCCCGTGCCGAACCTGGTCACACATCGCCCTGGACTTTGTCACCGGCCTGCCCACCTCCGACGGCAAGAACACAATCCTCACTATCATCGACCGTTTTTCCAAGGCCGTGCACCTGGTGATGCTTACTGGACTCCCCACGGCCAAAATGACCACAGAACTAGTCCTCGAGCACGTCATCCGAATGCATGGGTTCCCCAAGGACGTCATCTCGGACAGAGGGCCCCACTTTACCTCCAAATTCTGGGGGGCCTTCTGCTGGCTGATCAGTGCAACCGCCAACCTCTCATCCGGGTACCACCCCCAAACCAATGGTCAGATGGAGCGGGCCAACCAACAGCGGTTCCTCCGCTGCTTTGTGGCTGATCGGCAGCGCTCCTGGGTGCGTTACCTTGTCTGGGCTGAGCTTTCGCACAACCTGCTCACCTCCTCGGCCACTGGACTCAACCCCGTCGAGGTGTGCTATGGCTACCATCCCCCGGTCTTCAAACACCTGGAACCGGAGGTAGAGGTGCCATCCGCCCACCAGTTGGTCCGCCGGTGCCGGCGAATCTGGCGCCAAGCATGTCAGTCCATTCTCCGAGCCAACACTAGATACGCAGAGCAATACCGTCGCTGGCACCCTCCGGGATGACTGTTCCATATAGGTGACAGGGTCTACCTCTCCACAAAGAACCTCCGCTTCCGCACTGACTCCCCCAAGCTCGACTCACGATTCATCAGACCCTTACACATCACCCACCGACTCAACCCTGTCACCTTTCGGCTCCAGCTGCCTGCCTCCCTCAAAATTCACCCTGTATTCCACATGTCCCATTTAAAACCTGT
>JBBJLS010000001.1:14940514-14955301 GCA_037577275.1 Bryconaethiops microstoma
AGAAAACATCTACAATAGGTATCTTATAGAGATGTATACATACTACTTGTTCGACACACACACACGCGCACACGCACACACACACACACACACACACACACACACACACACACACACACACACACACATGCACACACTTCAAAGGTTACATTTTAGCTTCAAATCATTATTCATTCTGTTCACTGTTGAGTCACCATGCCACACTTAAAGGATTTAGCTGCATTTATATGTCTGTGCGTACGACTGTGTGTATGTGTGTGTGCCCATATACACTTATACACAAGCTGTCTGAGATGTTTGCAAGCATGTGAGAGTGAGTGCACACAAAAACACTCGTACACAAACTCATAGCTGTGTTCATGCATGTACATATCGTATGTGTGTGTGAGGCTAATTGGCAAGCTGCTTAATGACAGTTTACACAGTGAGGATAAATAGAGCCATGGAGGACTGGGGAGGGCATGATTCCCGCTGAGGTGCTCTGCCAACATGAAGAGGAGGAGGAGGAGGAGGAAGAGGAGGAGGAGGAGAAGGAGTGTGCATGAGAGCGTTTCTGCTGCATCTGTCCAGTGTTCCTCTCATTTTTCTGCTCCGGTCACAGACTGCTCTGCCTCTCTCGCATGGCCGGACTTCAACTGATCTGTCAGCATTTCTGCTCATAGTTTCAGTCACTGGAATTACTGATGCTGGTACCAAACAGCTCCATCAATGAGCTAATAGTAAGTGAGTGCCAACAGTGAGTGCCCTGCTAAAGATGAATAAAAAGAGAAAGCAAAAAGGTGCAACCAAAAAAAAATTAAAAATTACAACACTAAAACTAGCTAATGATACAGAACAAAACTGAAACTAGCTAAAGAGACAAAACAAAACTAAAACCAGCAAAAGAGACAAAACAAAACAAAAACCAGCTAAAGAGATAAAACAAAACTAAAACCAGCAAAAGAGACAAAACAAAACAAAAACCAGCAAAAGAGACAAAACAAAACAAAAACCAGCAAAAGAGACAAAACTAAACTAAACCTAGCTAAAAAACAGAGCAAAACTAAAGAGACATAGCAAAACTAACTCATCATAGTCAATTAGATCGTTATGCTAGCTTGCTCTAGCTGTACACTGCATTTGTGCTCTTACCGTAGCTGATATGTGACTCTCAGATGGGATGCTATCGATAAATCACAATTATTAATAAATAGGTTAGTCCTCCCACCAGCTATGACCTGACATCACTGCTAAAGCTAGCTAAAAAGACAGGCCAAAAATAGCTTTAAAATGGGGACAAGATTTAAGGCATCAAAACAACAATGAAAAAAGCTTTGTTTCCAAAGCTAAAATGAGAGAGAGCGTGCAAACTGGTTGAAAAGTTCAGCGCTGTCAGAGGAGGGGAACGCCAGGAGCTTTGGCAAAAAATGTGATTATTCCTCAGGGAGGCCATTTTCTTAAATCACATTAAATCCATATCAGTCCAAGCCAGACAGATAAGTACAGTCAAAACACTGTCCTGTTTCTACTGCTAGCCAAAGCAGAACAGATGTGGGTTACAACAACTTAAAATGTGAGGAATATTCGAAGAGAATAGTTAGTAGCAGAGCCGAGCGGAGAAAACAACAGCCGACAGCAAACCGAAGACGTCCCTAAAGAGAGGAGAGTAACTATCGACAGGAGTGACAATCCTGCATGAAGGAATGTCCTCTATACGCACAATAGATTGACAAAGTGGGCTGTGTGGGTATGTGGGGACCGGTCCATCTGCTCCGCTAAATTATTAACACGCCATTAAAATTTCATCTGCACTAAATGTCTCCCATTTCTTAATTATGAGACTTTGGGTTTCCCCGACTCCCCAGACAGTTGAGTTTAATTTTCATTATGCAGCACAGATCCCTCACAAAGGCTCACAAACTGGAACGTGTCGGCTTCACGTGGGAATGGAACCAGTAATGAAATGACAAGAAGCCAATATTGCTGTCAATAGGGTTTTATCATGAAATAAACAGGGAAAAATCAGCAATTATAATGACTGCGATGTCAAAACACCGACACCATTTTTTGACTGTGTTCAGTCTTAATGAAGATGTCTCTTGTTTTTATCTTCAAAAGCTGAATAGGATTTTTTTTTAGATAGATAGATAGATAGATAGATAGATAGATAGATAGATAGATAGATAGATAGATAGATAGATAGATAGATAGATAGAGACAGACAAACAGACGCAGTCCAATTATAATAATTATTATTATTGTTGTTTTGTTGTTGTTGACATTTTGTTGACAAAATTTGTCATGTTTCATTAAACTAATGGATAGTCAGATAGCATTTTTTCATTTTCATCTTTTTCTTCATTATTATTATTATTATTATTATTATTATTATTATTATTACTACTACTACTACTACTACTACTACTAATAATAATAATAATAATAATAATAATAATAATAATAATAATAATATGTTAAAAAGAAGAAAAAAAATATGCCTAAATACACTTAATAGGATGGGGTGCATTGGGATATACTGAGATGTATTTATAATGTTTGTTTAAATCAGGGATGCCTCTGGTTTTGGATTTGAACTGATGAATGCATTGCACTTCTGAGACTATCCAGACCATTTCTAACAACTTTCCAGACCCCCTTAATGACTTTTTTCCCCCAAAAAGCACTTAGCGACAAATCTAATGACATTTTTGAAACATCTTAGTTACTTTCTGTACAACTTTGTCATCAATATTCCCTGCAGATCAGCCTGAGACGAGGCCTGCTCTGCATCCGCCCGTCCAGGCACTCGGAAAGTGAATGATATGCACATGTGTAAGCAGTATAACTGTCACATCCACTGACCAATCACAATCCGTTTTTGGTTGATCTCACCCACTCACAAAACAAGTTGTATAACAAGCAAAAGAATTTGTGATATTTTTAAACAAAGTAAAAAAGAACTTTCCAATCATCTTATTTCTTTCCTTTTGAACAAGTAAACACAAAGACATTGAAATCAAACTTTATTTGCTCTTTTATTACACAAACCTGTAAATTAAAAACATTAACACAAAGACAACCTATATTCTACTTCCAAAAATTCCCAAAAAGGATGGAAGTTACTACCGGAATTCAATAGATGGCTTAAATCCTATGTTGGTATGTACTGTAAAACAGATTTTTATGGAAAACTGTCAGACATTAAAAACCATGCAGCTCCCAGAAGCCTGTTGAAAAGGCCAAGCCATACAATCAGGCTACCCTTTCAAAATGGTCCTTTAAAAACACTGACACGCTGAAGCAGGCAGAGACAACCATTGCTTTGTCTATCGGAGATCACAGCTCTATTTTGTTGTGTGACCATATGGGTTCTGCACGCAAGGCAGCATTCCCCTATTCCAATATAGCCCAGAATTTTCGGATTCACCGCACCAAATGCACAGAAATGATAAATGGTGTTTTGGCTCCATACTTTATTCAAAGGCTGGTGGCTGATATTGGTGGCAACAAATACAACTGCCAGCTTGATGAAAGTACGGATATCAGCGTCTCCAAGTGCTCCAGTGTTCGTAGCCTAGTGTGTAAAACACTTGCCTGTGAGCCCAATGACCACAGAATTGCAGGTTCAGACCCCCCACGTTCCACCAAGTGTCTTGAGCGAGACACTTAATACTCAGTAGCTCCAGGGGACTGTCCCTGTAATTAATGACTGTAAGTCACTCTGGGTACGGGCATCTGCCAAGGGCCACTTTAACCTCCTGAGCTAACCTTGAAAAGCAAATGTGACTAATTGACCACATCTGGGGAAATCTTTTTGACAATTTCCATAAGTACCATTTGATACTGAATCAAAAACTATTAAGTCTTAAAACTAGCTATTTAAATATCAGTTAATTGCTCACACTTAACTATAGATAATAACATGGTATGACACAGTTTCAAGCTGGATTTATTAAAGGACTGCAAATGATTATTTTTTCACCTCCGATATGTAATCCAGAATTTCTTGCCCATATTGGCTTGAAACCTATTTCTTGTATTGAATTGGTGCCAACTCTGAACTCAAGTAAAGATGAAAAATAAAGAATTATCTGTGTAGCAAAACACTCAAAAAGATCACTTTAGACGAATAAATGTCCAGATATAGTTTGAAAAAATGTATAATATTCATAAAGCAATCACACAGGAAGAAGTCTAGATACACTATATGGGCAAAAGTATTGGGGCCCAACTGTTTTTTAAGGTTTGGTGCTAGGCCCCTTACTTCCAGTGAAGGACAATCTTAATGCTTCAGCAGACCAAGACACTTTGCACAACACCATGCTTTGTGGACACAGTTTGGAGAAGAACCTTTTCTATTTCAGCATGACTGTGTCCCAGTGCACAAAGCGAGCTCCATAAAAACATGATTGGATGAGTTCAATGTGGAAGAGCTTGACTGGCCACACAGAGTCCTGACCTCAGCACCATCCAGCACCTTTGGGATGAACTGGAACGGAGATTGTGAGCCAGACCTTCTCATCCAACATTCTCTACAGAATAAATGGGCACAAATTCCCACAGAAACTCCAAAATCTTGTGTAAAGCCTTCCAAGAAGAGTGGAAGCTGTTATAGTTGCAAAGGGGGACCAACTCCAAATTAAAGTCTGTGTATTTGAATGCAATGTCATTAAAGTCCCTGTTGGTGTAATGGTCAGGTGACCCAATACCTTTGTCCGTACGTCCCCTATATTTAAAATTCCTTCCCTTGCCAAGATGTCATGTTTTGCAATGTACAGAGTAAAGTATTCCTAAAATACGACTTTTTTCATATCTTATATGCACATTAAATCTTATTCATTACCATTGTATGAGAGAAATAAGGCTTAAACAGTTCAAAAAAACAGTTCCAGCAACTTACTGCCTCTGCTGCCATCTAGAGTTAAAGTAAGGCAGCACAGGGCCAGTCTGTACACAGCCCAGGCCCGACATGCCCACCTACGACTTTTACTGCCACAAGCCTTGTTTTTCTCACATATTTCAGATGGCATACAAACCCACTAAACTGAACAAATAGCAGAGCCCCCAAAGTGTTTCATGGAAGTATCCTTTTGATGTCGGTTTGGAAGAGAAAATAAAAGTTTATGAGGCGTCTAACCTTTACAAAAATATATGATAATGATAGCCTTGAATGATTGCATTATCGTAAAGGAATTCCATGGCAAGCATACGTGAGAGAGTAAGAGGAAAGTAAACAAGAGTTTGTTTAAAGGGAAAACGCGAGGAACGCAGGCTAATCACTATGAAACCAAACACCTTCGTTTTACCTCTTAAAATTACCTTAATTTTGACCTTAATTTCTCATACAGGAAATTAAAGAAATTAAGGGAAAACATGCACAGATTAAGGCTGAATAGGCGGCAAAACTACTGAATTGTCCCCTTTCTTTTTTAAATTTGACCCATAAATAATAGAACCTCCTGCATTAACACCATAAATTTAAGATTAAGGGCTTTCACACTCAGACCCTCTACACACCTTAAATCTAATTTTAAAGTAAAATTAAGGGGGCTTGTTTCACAAATTAACGGCCACTTAATTCAAATGAAGTGGTCTGGTGTATTTTCAGGGGTAAATTAAGGTAGGGTTAAGCACATTTTAAGTACATTGTGTTTCGTAGTGAATACAGGACTAAGTTGTGATGAGGAGGAAACACTTTTTGCCAACTTTGTCAAACAAGCCTCACCATAACAAAACATGTCACGGATGCTGAAAAAAGGAATGTTAGACTCTTCTGACGACCATTGAAATCAGAAAAAGAGCTCTTAGTGAGTGAAATATGCAATAGGAATCCCAGCGATTGAACACAACAAAAGCTAATTTAAGAAAACATTCCTTCAGCAGTCCAATCAGACATTTCTGTCAGGACTGGAAGACAGGGGAAATTGAAAGTGTCTATTGCTATAACAGTCAGCCCTTTGCATTGTCACAACCCTCCTTCATTTAAACCACCATCATCACAGTCCCTTTTTCTGTCTCGAGGTGGCAGGATAGCTCTTTTTCTTTTCCTGTATTGATACTGAGGTCAAATCTTTGAGTACTGGCCCATACACATTCTAATCACATATTTCTTCTCTGAAAACTAATAAGGATAACAACACACTGCTAGTTTTCAGAAAACTCTGCCCCTAGTTCATCTTAAAACAGGAGGTGATACTTGGGATTGTTGAGGAGAGTTTGGGCACTGCAGCTCGAAAAGAGCAAACTTTGGTCCAGTCTGTCTGGGTCACCTTAACGTCACCGTGAGCCAAATAGCCTGTTAACATGATTACAAAAAGGCAGATTAAACAAACACATGCCTTAATAAAATGCCTTATATCTTTCTCATGATCTCAGCACACACAAACACACACACACATGCACACACTGAGGAGAGACAAGAAATCTTGCTAGGCTTAAAACAGAGAGGAATGGACAGAATACAAAAGGACATGATTATCATAGCATAAAGAACTCATCCAGTGTTTAAGTTGAGTAGTTCAGACAGTAAAGATTTATTAGCTTATTAGCTTGATGCTAATTTAACATTGAAACTCCATAAAGAGGCTAACAGAAATTACCATTAATGCAGCAGTGGTAATTTGTGGAGCAGTTTCTCACATAGGCAGCCTTAACTAATGTTTAGGTGAGACAGTGAGATCAACTCTCAACACACTCATATTGATCCCATGTATGATATATACACCATGTGAATGATATATACATGATATATACACCATGTCTACTGCTTATCTCAATTACAGCAATAACACTATCCTAACCACTATTTGTGTTATTAGTAATTCCCTTAATTGTGAGTTACTATAGTATTAATTCCCCAGCATTTGTGTATACAGCATGGCGTATAGAGCAGTTTCTGAAGTGTTTTTGTTGGATTTTATATTTTATGTCGTACTTGTTTCTGTGTGCCTGTGTAAGCAATTTCCTTTGGGATCAATAAAGTTTTCTGATTCTGATTCTTATACACACTGACAACGCCCTTTATTAGGTACGCCTACATTTGATGAGTGTATCTGTCCATTTGATCTACTCCACTTATAGGTGCACCTTGTAGTTCACAGTTACAGGCTGTAATCCATCTGTTACTGAATCATTGGCCAGCCCACTTTACCCTGTTCATCAGTGGTGAGGATCCCCAGTGAGCAGGCATCATTTGGTGGATCATTCTCAGCACAGATCTGATTATATTGACAATGAGTGTAGATACATGGAAGGTGTCCCTAATATATTCTCACATTTCAGATTCACTGTTGAGTGTAGTGTGAGATGAATGCTAACACTGACCGAATGGCTGATGTGCATGTTGTCAAGATTATACAAATTTTTCCTCATTGGTCTATTCAGAGGGTGCGCTGCAGAGGCTGAAGTTTGAGAAGAAGTGCTCAAATTTCAACAAGGCTGATATCATTTATTATTATAATAATTACTCTTTAAAATGAGCACTTTTTTTAAGCAAAGATGAGCATGTAGTAGTAGGCCATCATGCCCACTCTACTGCCCCACAATAAGAAACACAGCTAACAAATGACAGCAAGATACGTTTTCAGTCTAGTTTCGGCTTGGACCGAATTTTAATCTTTTCCCTCTAATATCTGATCCAGAGTTTTTCTGGGTTATTTCATTTCAATTTATTTTATTTAGGAATTTTTACATGCTGGTGTGCCTCATTTTTGACAAGCATCCCCTTTGTATGAGTTGAAGTAAGACAGACACTAGAGGCATGATAAACCCCCTTATTGAAAATATGAATACTGTTCCACATTATAAAATAATGCTGAGTGATTCTGAATGCAGCGTGTCCCGCAGATAATAACACAATAGCAGTCGTCCTTCCTCCCTGCAGGTACTTAAAGGGACTGTTCTGAATCGTATGCAGTGAAAAATTCCCATCTCCCTCAGTGTAGATTTGTCAAATTGAACATATTAGAATTATTACTGATTTGGTGCGGAGCTAATTTCTCAGTGGATTCGTTGCATGAACCCAACTGCATAATTAAATTATCGTTTCACTTTACTGCTGCTTATTGTGCATTCATTTGGTATTCATACTGCCGCAGTTTATATCTACTCAGAGGAAAGGAAATTGTTTAATGCCCTGACGGTGGTTATTTGTGGAAGTTATTTAAGAGACACATATTTTCCCGCCGTTCCCTGTGTGCTCAATTTAAGCCTGAATTGCCAGTGTGGCTGAGGAGCACTGTTGTTTTATAGTATTACATTATAGATCTGACAGATGTTGGACGAGAACATCTGCCGGTGGGCTGAAGCGGCATTTCAAACAGCCCTTGAAAAGTACAATCCTGCAATATTTATTACGAGTTTCAACTGGCTTAATGTTCTTTTAAAAATCCCTTCTGGAGCAAATCAAAATGGTAAAGTTATAATGTTTATTTATATTATTTCGTCTGAAATCTAATTTAACCAGCAAGCTGTAAAGAATGAATTCATATTCATAGTGGAGGCCTAACAAACAGCAGGAGCAGCAATGCCTCCATGAACCGCTTGTTTTTGTGCTAAAGGATCTTAGGTGACAAGGTGACCATGCTAATAATGTTACTTGAGTTTAGCAGTTATCTGTTTATCATAAAGAAGTTGGGCTGTTTGTCTTTTTCTGTGTACGGTTCAAACCACCAACTATTGTCTACTACTTTTGTAGTAAAAACAACATGCTGAGTGGGGCACTGTGACAAACAGGGTAGGGCTGAATTGCACCAGTTATATGTATTTACATTTGACACTCCCAAAAAACTGGAATTAAGTGCAAAACCAATCTCTAAGTTATGTCTTAGGTCATTAAACCGAACATGTGCGCAGCGACAAATTGTAGATTGTGTGGCTGTAACATGGCCACATACTTCATGTTTCAATTTTAAACCAAAGTCATGATTGAAGCTGAAAACAAATTCGTACAGGTTTTAGTGTTTAGTGTTCCTTAACAAAAGTGTAAAGTCAGCAATTGTAATCCATGTAACCTTTTCTAGTCGTGTTATGTAATTGTTTTCATTGTGCTTTTCTTGTGATTCCTCTTGGTATCCCAACACACACTAATCAGGGGGACGTATAAAAACGCTGTAACCACCAAACTCGAATGTTAAAACTAGTTAGTGTACTGAAACCCTATCTGTTTTAGCAATACATAAACCTGAAGCACTTATGCTATAACTAGCATACACTAGAATTTACATTTGAACCTGTAGCTGCTTTAGATGTCCCTAAATGACACAAAGGATTTTTGACAGAGGCAGTGTGCATTTAGACTGAAGAAAATGAGACAGGACTTGGAATTGTGTTAATTGAGCAATTCCAAGTCCTGTTAAGTGTAGAAGCACCCGCTTCTACACTTAACAGTTTTTTGCATGATGCCATAAAGCAACGACTTGTTTAAAAGAGTCATAAAAAACCCTTTCACATAATGTAGAGGGTCTGTCATCTGGATTTCTTAAGAATATTAAACAGATAGCACCTCACACAAACACCTCATTTACAACTATGTATTTGCTTATTTATTTATTTTATAAAGAGCCATCTGTTGTTTTTTTAGGGAACCAAAAGTACATCTATGGCCTCATGTAAAGAAGTATTTCTGACACCTCTAATTTTCATTCACGACTATAACTTAGCATAAGAAGAAATTCATTTTTATCTCATGCACGTACTGAATAATAAGCCTCAGGATATAATAAGCCTGGAATTTAAGGGGTCAAAAGAAGACTGAAATAAATTGAAATAGATGCATCAGTTTATAATATCTATTTATTACAAACTGGATTGAACTGGAATAAGTGGACTAACTTTTAGTGTGTTTGAAGCATGTTTCTAGTCTTGAGCGGCAGACTGAAAAGTGAAGACTGGTTTTATTAGAGTTGGAGCACTGAGCTTGGCACTGGGACAAGCTTCACCTGTGGATTTTTTTGGGATAGGCACAGGGACCCAGGGGCAGAGCTGCTGTTCTAATCCTGCCCTTCTGGAGGAGAGCTGAACTAGAGTGAGGCTGCAAAGGTGTGGAGTGTGTGAAGGTAGACTTTTGTAGGTGTCAGTCCTCTTATTGTCAAATGTGATGGGTTGAAAAGCTGAGAAGACAATGGAGAACCAACAAGTGCTTCATTTTGTGCCAGCTGGTGAGTTCAGTGCAGCTTCTTTTTTCCTGTGTTGTGTGTTTTTGCTCCTGCCATATGTTTTCTACTCACATGGGTAATAAGGGAAGAAAACTACTGTGTCATTAACTCAGATTTCTCTGTGTCTTTCTTTTTCTTTTTTTTTTCTGACTTTTTTCATCTCGTTACCAAGTGATCACCCATGAGTGATGGTCTCATTGTCTAGCATTTGTGGGATTCCTCTTTATTTCAAGATGTAATTGTCTGTGCAGTAAACACACCACACTTTTATCAGCATATCATATCCGGCGAAGGAAACTTTTTATGTATCAATCAAGATGTTGAAGATCAGCCAAGAGTAGCTGTTTAAAGGGAATATTTATATTTTTGTTTTACAGATGAGATGGCAAGCGTGCAATACATCAGTTATGCAAGTATGATGAAAGATTCAACATGCAAGCAACTTGTGCAAGCAACTTGCTTGTGGTTTGGTTATGTCACCACAAGATTTCAGTTCAATCTTACCACAAGGTTCTGGCCTAATACAACATGCATTCATGCTTTGTCAGCTTTTTTACTTTTGGAGGCTCAATTTCATTGCTGCATTACAGACGTATTTGCCACTGCTTATATGGTCATTAGGCAAGAAGGAGTATGCTTTTATATTCATTTGCAGTCTGTGAAGCTGCATGGATTACTGGTTGCCTATATCTTGCTTGGTCCCTATATCTGGCTGATTTACAGGTCCATTTGTTCTGGCTGAATTCGCTCAGGCTGAGGATAAGCAGATTAACAAGCTGAAATAGGCCTCTCAATTCTGGCCGTTTTCAAGGATTTGGTGCACTCATTAAACATTCACCCTTACACGACCATGAAGGCACACACTCAGTGGTGATGCGATGGAAGGTGTGATGATAATCAGTGCTCATAGCTCGGCCTGGCAATAGATAATGTGAATGAAAATTAGAAGCAAGAATTACTGTTTTGCATTGGCTGCATTTGTATGCAAGGAGGTCATGGATCATATAATATTGTAAACGTACACAGGATGTGTTATTCTGAAGCTAACAGACTTGAATGAGTTCATTTTGAAGAGCAAATTGATTTTATTTTGGGTGTAGAGGATTCCAGATCTCAGTATATCGTGTGCTCTTTAAAGTAAAGATGCCATAAAGAGTTTTCTGACCAAAAAAACACAGAACCATAATGTATGGAGCAAACTGTTTTTGACAAGCAAGTCTGATGAACCTCTACACCAAATTCTAGCACCTCATCTTCTAAACCAGGCCATTAGCTGTTGAGTTGAGGTTGTTTGAGAAGGAAAATCACCAAACTGGGTTGAGCTAGAGTTTGCCATCCCTGATCTAAATAATGAAAATGTGCTATGTATAAAAAAGGGGCAAATGAGGAAAAATGTGGCATTGCACTGTTGCACTATTGCAAGCTGAAACAGACAGAATTCTGTTGTATTCTTGATCACAGACTCTATAATTGGTCTAAATCTGACTTTTAAACATACATGTTATCAATATACAGTGGTTCAGTGCTCTAGTATTGAGAGCAAATAACAACACATAATGTATAACATATCATCATATTGCCCACCTCTATAGTTTCTTGACTGGTCCTTACATATTGACATTCATTTGCTCACAGATCCTAGAATAAAGGTGATATTCAATACACATAAGCAGATGTTTCCCTAGAAGTTGTTGAAAACCCACTGTGGTATTGGTAACAGCTCTTTCTGGGAACATCAGAGGATGTACTTAAGACTTTCTGTTTCCTAAGGCTCTGTTCCGGCCTCTGGAGACACATTGCACATTTTGTTCCTCCTGAAAACCTCTTATACACATAAAGTGTGTGTTATAATCTTTCTTATTGTAGATTCCTTTTAGAGGTATTAAAGCTGTGAAACCTGGGAAATTGTCAGCAGTAAACTGTGATATGAAGAAGATATGTTAGGAAAGTCAAACTTAGGGCTATCTACGGAAGATGTGTTTGGAGATGTCACAAACTCATGATGTGGAGTGCACTAATTATTTTGAAGAGTCCTGATAATATTGCAGAGAGGGATGCATGGGTATTATGACTGGCAGTAGGGCAATAGCACCTGTGTTTGTGAAAGAAAATCTTGGCAAATGGATCAACAGAATGCACTGAATGTTCTGTTTCATCATTTGCACATGAATTGGATGTATTACGTCAGTTTTGTCTTTCAGTTCAACCAGTTTTGTGAAATTCTACATTCTGTTAGCTGCATCTTGTGCTTTGCTTACCACCAAGCTTCAGTGAGCAGTGCAAATCACTAAAAAATCATTTGCAGGGCTCTTTGGAGTCGCACAGTAGCAGACTTTGAAGGAAACAAAGGATATAATGGAGACCTTGTGGTTAAAATCTAAGCCCTGTTGAAGACTGTGAATAAACCAACCAGCACCAGAGTCAGAGTCAGTCTGGCCTTGGGCTTGGCCCTTAACCACAGAGCGTGACGTGACTGACCCTGACCATAACCCAAATTAGTGTGTGTCCACAGAAAATCTTCTTTTGCCTGGAGAGGAGGAACATTTTTATTATTGTTTGTCTGTTCCAGCGAATGTCCTCTTGTTTCAAGGCTGTCTGATATTAGCTATTCTGTACTTCATGCTATCATTAGCCATTTCCTCTGGTAATAGCTAGGTATACACATAATCCTTAAAGCTTCCGTATTAATACTTATAATACATTGTGTGTGTATGTGTGTGTACGTGTGTGTACGTATGTGTGTGTGGCGAAGCTCAGGTTCCACAGTGAACACAGTGCAACAGACATAAAACAGTGTAAATAAAGAAGTGGAAGATAAGATCAAATACTTTTTTAATGCATTTGTATGCATGGAAGCCACCGATCACATAATATTGTAAACGTACACAAAATGTGTTATTGTATGTGTGTTTGAATATGTGTAACACACTTCATAACAAACCTCAGCTCCTCTGCTGATAAATGCTTGATATGCTAAGCAATCTTGTTGCAGGTATATGAGTTACTCAGTGCTTATCATGGGGGTTACGTTCCAAGAGCACCCGCATATAGTGAAAAACTGCGAATATGTGATGTGGTTAAAAAAATGTCTAAAAATGCCTATTTTATAGTGTAAATGTCACGTTGCACCATCTCTTGGAAATGTGGGCAGGCGCATAGGCAGACTTCCATAAGTAATACTTTTTATTCTCCAAAAGCAAAACAGGCACGAGGGCGTGAAACAAAACTCAAAACGAAGGAGACTGGAGCACAAATAAAACAAGCATGGCTGACTGTAGCACAAAAACATGCCAACATGATGGACAGTGGACCAACACTCTGGTCCAACACAAAATGAACTAAACAACGGTCAGCTGAATCACATAATGTAAACAAATACAAGACCGGTGTGCTCTAGTGGCCGCCAACTCTCACAGTATTCCCCCTCTAGGGCGCCCCACTGGGATGCCCGCAGGCCAACAAAACCACCTCAAGGGCGGAGGAGGGGTAAACGGTGGCAAAAGATGTCTCCCATGGACCCACCTGGCCGCCTCTCACTAGTGTCCATCCTGGCCGGCGCTCCGCACGCATTCTTTTGAGGGGTTCCCTCAATAGTCCCCCTACTGGCTGCGTTACTACTGGGGCTACCGGCTGAGCCAAAATCATGAGCTCGTCTACCCACCTGATACCCCAGAAGCCCGGGTCCCCCTCCTCGTCCTCGGAACTCCCAACACCCAGCAACTCAGCGATGGAGAACCGACTCGTCCTTGTCGGTCCACCCCTCAGCTGGGTCCAACTTGTCTCACTCAGGGCACACCCCCTTCTCTCCTCAGGCCCGTAGCCCAGTCTGCTGTCCCTTGGAAGGTCGGTCCATCTGTCATGTTGCTCTCGGAAATGAGGGCAGAAACATAGGCAGACTTTTATATGTAATACTTTTTATTCTACAAAAACAAAACAGGCACAAGGGCCTGAAACAAAACTCAAAAACTATACAGAAGGAGACTGGAGCACAAACAAAACAAGCATGACTGACTGTAGCACAAAAACACGTCACCATGATGGACAGTGGACCGACACTCAGGTCCAACACAAAATGAACTAAATACAAAACATGAAACTCCACAAACCAATCAAACTCAAAAATCACTTTCTCTGAGCACAACGGTCATCTGAAACACATAATGTAAACAAACACAAGACCAGTGTGCTCAGGCATCACAATAAGAGTGCCCTGAATACAAAACAGAAAAGGACCATCACAGTAAACCCTAAATATGCCCCCAAAAATGCTCTCAAAACACTTTAATTGCATTTTAACCTTGTTACCCTTAAAGAAAATGTAAAAGTAAACCCGTATCTGTACTGTACAGTTTACACTGAACTCCCGCAGTGCTAGAATGTAAAATACCCATGTTACCCCTGTATAGACTGAACTGTAATTCATGCATGGGCATTTTCTTTGGTATGTATACACTATCCTTTTCTTTGGTATAAGTAGGTTAAATATAGTAATAAATTAATTTAATTTACAATAATAAAAATACAGGGCTTTAAGAAGAACAAAACGAAAAACACGAGAACACTGGAGATGCTCCAGGGGGGAAATTCTGGACTGCAGCTGCCACAGATGCGTCACAGGGCAGCAGCCAATCAGCAGCAAGGAGAAATAAATAAC
>JBBJLS010000001.1:14963988-14974453 GCA_037577275.1 Bryconaethiops microstoma
CCTTTTGTTCCTAAGACATTGCCCTGTCGTTATTTGTATAGATATCCAACTTCATATTGAGATCTGATGTATCTAATATGTTTCTTTAAAGTGTTGCTTTAATTTTTGTGAGCAGTGTATATATATATATATATAGCTGTTAAAGTTGAATTATAAGGGAGTAATAGTCATGTAAAATGAATTAGGGCTACTTTTGTTATATAAACCCACACAAAGGCCGGCATTGGACCTCAGGAATCTATTCAAGGAAAAAAACTAAGGCATCTTCAAAACAGTACGTTTACAGTAACAGTTTCTAATAGTTTATTCGGTCAAATGATGTGGAAAAAATCATCGACATCTGAAACAGTGAGCATCAAACATACCACGGAAGGATGCAGTCATTTGATTTCTGATGGGCAGTGTAAAGCTGGTCCATCATTTCTAAGACCAGAAGTGGACAAAGTACTCACATTCATTACTTAAGTGAAAGTACAGATACCGCTGGTCAAATGTTTCTCCAGTACAAGTGAAAGTCGTACAGTCAAGTTTTAACTTAAGTTAAAGTACTGACGTACTTGCTTTTAAGAATACTTAAGTATTAAATGTACATTTTCTTTCACCGCATTGTTGCAGTATTGGCACAACACATACAAAACCTAATGCCTCTGACTGGCTGGTAGAACCTCTAGAATAAGGAATTGGTCAAATGTTTCAGAATGGCACACAACACGAGCTGAAGAAAACAAGTCATTTATATATTTTAACTCTACATAACTGCCACAAAACAGCATGGTAGGTGTTCTGACACAGTGTACCATGTACATGTATGTAATGTGCATCTTAATCAAGTTAAGAGTGAAACTGCTGTAAATGCAAATTAGCACGCAAAAATTAACATGAAAGAAGAAGGGAGTGAAGTGTAGCCTTGCATGAGGACGTATACCCGTACCCACACGCACACACACACACACACACACACACACACACACACACACACACACACACACACACACACACACACACACACACAAATGGACTAATTACATGTCTAGTCTGTATTCTACACCAATGCGTGTATTTTGAGTTATGGAGGCTGTGCTTTTTAGTCTATAGAAGAGAGAGTGTGCGTGAAAGTGAGAGTGTCCGCGTGAGTGTGTGCGTGAGAGAGTATGTGAGAGTGTGCATGAGAGACAGCGTAAGAGGGCGAGCGTGAGAGAGTGCGCGTGAGAGAGTGACAGAGAGACAGAGCTTGTTATGAGATCTTACGCAACATTTTATCAAGATATGGTCATGGGTGCGAAAACTGCGTTGCAGAAATGCAATACCGGCGTTGAACTTGAATTCATGGTTCCAGAGCACCTCAGACGCGACGTTACTCTACTGATACTTATAGCCTGTCACCCGGGAACAAAACAATCACGTTTCAGAAGAGGAGGAAAACATCCACTTTCAGAATTAAAAAGTGACGAGCAACGAGACCCTTGATAGAAATGTAGTGAAGTGAAAAGTACGATATTTGTCTTTCAAATGTAGCGAAGTGAAAGTCATAAGTTTCCAAAAGAAATACTACTCAAGTGAAGCACAAATACTGAAAATCTCTATTTAGGTACAGTACTCCCGTAAATCTACTTCGTTACTGTCCACCACTGTCTAAGACCAGCGGTAATAACAGTTTGGCAGGGTGGTTATTTCTGTGGTGTTTACCCCTCTGTGTAGCCAGCATGCCTCCCCCCACAGGCCTACGCATTTTGCCCCCCTCTCTGGATAATTTCCCTCCGCTTCTCCTCCCGAAGCACAACTATAATCGCTTCATGAATCTCTGGCTCAATTACAGCTTTCTGGAGAGCTGGATTAGGGTGGGAGATGGCAGGCAGCAGCGCAGGGCCGTCACTCTGACAGCCAGAGAGAGTAGGAGAGGAGGTGGGGGACGCGCCGCGGTGGCGGCTAAAATCCCAAATAGCCTGTCAGCCGTCGACAGCGCAACCAAGCGTGCAGGGCCAAACGCACCGAGCTCACGCACCGAGCTCAATGTGTGTATATGTAGGTGCACGGGGTCGCCGGGGTTATGTGGGAAAAGGCAAGACAGAAGATCGAGCCCTGGACTCTTGGCTTGGCTGGTGGATGGGGAAAGACAAGAGAATGGAAACTGAGATGGAGACTTTTTGGAGGGAGGTCTGGGGGCAGATAGGTCAAGACCTTTTGTGTTTAAGAGCTTCACAGTCTCCACCGAGAGAATATTGGTGTGATACACAAGCACAAAGCTTCAGGCAAAGACCTAGGATGGTGTAACTAAAGACAAACAAAGAAAACAGCTGACACACACAATACACACAGACACTTATATACTAAATAAAACATAATAAATATGAATTGCATTACACAGTTTTATGTGCAGTATACCAAGGTGTTCCTTGTGGAAGTCCAGTACTACATGTTTTCATCAGAAACCTGGTTCGACTCAATCGGTCCTTCATTAAATTAAATCAGGAGCTGCTGATGGAGTTTCACAAATCCAAACAATGGCTGGAGGAACCGAGGAGGAATCTGGAACCGAACCTGTGTTCTCCTCACCAGCTCACAACATATTAACTACTTTTATACAAACAGAACAAATCTTGATACTTTTTACTGCTTTCTTGTTTGTTTGTATTTATTCTAATCATAACTGTGCTAGCAGAAAGACACTTTATCACACGCAGAGAAAAATGGCAAAACTGCGCATAGGTGCCTAAGACTTGTACGCAGTACTGTAAAACTTCCGAACATCTGTGGCTGGTTGGGACACTCCCGAGACACAGTAAAACATTTGCGACCGGTTGGAGTCTAATTTACATTTTACAGAATTCTGTGATTATGAATAACAAATAATGTAAAGTGCAGCTGTAACACAAACCCAAATACACACACACACACACAGACACACACACAATCTCAAACGGCAAAGCCTGTTGATGTTTGAGGGTTCTGTTTGAGTGATGAGCCGTAATGAGCTCCTCATCAAAAAGCGTCGGCGCCTACACTGAAGACACTGAGTCTGACTGACGACACACAGAGTGACAAATCTGTGTTTAGCAAGCAGGCTGGATTTCAGCTTAAGCTTCCCTCTGCTCAGCAAGAGATGTTTGCGCAAGCACAGGCAGAACGAGTGATGAGCAAAATCTGCATGCTGCCAAATACAAAAACACAAAGTGGACTCTACTGCAAAAACACCAATCTGCCATAACATTCAATACACCTGCCTAATGTAGTGTAGGTCCTGCATGGACTCCATAAGACCTTGATGCCATATACCTCAGCACACCTTCAGAGATGTTAGCAGCAGAATACTGAGGCCAAGTCAACACCAACTGATTGTCATGCTCCTCAAACCATTCCTGAACAGTTTGCAGTGTGGCAGGGCACATTATCCTGGCAGGGCACATTATCCTGGTAGGGCTACTGCTCTTAGGGAATGTTGTTGCCATAAAGGGACATGAAGGGGTCCTCGGCAAGGTTTAGGATGGTAGTACAAGTGAAAGTAACGTCCACATGAATGCAGAACCCAGCAGGTTTCCCAGCAGAACTCTGCATTTTCCTTGCCTTCTTCTCATAGTGTTGCCACCTTTTCCCCAGCTAAAGCACACACACGCATCCTGGTGCCACCTTTTCCCAGGCTAAGCAACACACACGCATCCAACCAGCCACATGTAAAAGAACTGATTGCTCCGTGGTCCAGCTCTGATGTGCTCATGTCCCTTTTGTAGGCACTTTCAGGTTTTTACACAGGCCTTTTCAGACTCTTAATGCGGATTTTTTAATCACGTTTCCTAATTTCTATTCTAAATGTGTCAATATTAAGTGTTGAGGCTTCTTTTTTTTTTTTTTTAATCTTATTCTCTTTTATATTTGAATTCACATCTGTATATGTACAGCACTTTGGTCTGTGAACGCTGTATAAAGAATGTGCTAAATAAATAAACATTTACTTGCTTCCATGTAAAAGAATGAATTGCTCTATGCTCTATGGTCCAGCTGTGATCTGCTCGTGTCCCTTTTGTAGGCACTTTCAGTGGTGGACAGTTGTCAGCAAGGACTCTCTGACCTGTCTGCAGCTACACAGCCCCCATACACAGCGTGCGTGCTCTGACAATTTACTATCACATCCAGCACTAACTGTTTCAGGGGTTTGTGCTACACTTACTCTTCCGTAAGATCAGACCAGACCCGCTGGTGTACTACAAACATTTGATCTAAATTACGCACAATTAACCACGTGTACATAAAATAAATCATTCTTTCGTGGCAACCTTAATTTTAAAAACATTCTGAAAAGTGAGGTGTCTCCGAAAGTTCTACCAGCAGTGTGTAACGTAGCAGACTTAACCTGTCTGTTAGAAACAGTGGCTTGTTCGATAGTTAACATACCACAGCATTAGAAAGCATGTGGGATAGTGTGGTGCACCAGTCTGTCAGATGCAACATTATAGCGTGAGATGTTGTTTTTGTCATTCAGTTCACTGCTGGTTTCCGGCTCTGACTACTCAAAGCCTAGCGTCTCCCCTGGCGCCACCCCGAGCTCAGCAAATGGCCTGATTCAGACATATAGTTGGAGACAGTGGATATGAGCAGGGGACCCCTACAGAGCACCCCTGAGCCTCTACTGTCAGCTCATGTTGCAGAGCGTCTTCCCTCTGACCCACTACCAGAAAACACACACACCCACCAGAGCCGTGGCCAACGAAGCGTGAGCGGGGCAAGTCGAAGCGAGTGGCAGGAACAAACAGAATGGAGAGTCCAGGGCACAGGCTCTGATGAGCGGCGAGAGAAAGAACAGCACTGCAATCTTCTCCGTAGCGATGAGACACGAGTCAGCTGAGTCACTTCTTCAGGTGGCATTTCTTCATAAATCCAGACTGCTGAGAGTTTAAAAGTGATCAGTTCTGTATCTGCCTGGACGGTCCCATATTTCAGCTTTGTTTTAGGTGGTCTCACTTGCTGGTACTTGCATTCAGTCCATGCATGCTGAACTGGTAGATGAAGTTTCAGTGATAAACACATCATTGACACTTCAATCTTGGTTATAAAATACATAAATAAGTATCGAAATTAGACCTGAGAACAGGCAAGCCCCCAGTGGTAAGTCGTTGCTTTACAGTGAACGATGTCATAGGTCCATTGCAGTGGGTATATATCGATGAGAGTAATGTGTTTTTTTAATCCATTTTTAAAGGTCAAATATAAACAAAAAGTTGACTGCACTTGTATCAGTGGATCAATTATGTGCTCTTTTAAAACAGGCTAGCAATGCAAATGACCAGTGCTTGACCGACAGAGCAAGTTATACATAATCCATCAACAATTTTTAGCTTAGGATGCTTGGTGATGCTGTTTTTCTTTGACTTTGCGGTGTAACCTGCATCTCAGCCATCTGACTGTAACTCTGATTGTAATTAATGTTGGCTTCACTGGGACAGACGTTAAAGCGGATGGTTCGATTTGTGCGAAGCCTGTGTTCTTGCTGATGTGTACACAGTTTTTATTGTAACAAATTTTGCAACAGCAGTCAGGGTGGAGTTATTAACAGGGACACTGCTAGCATCTGAGGAGGACTATCATGGAGAGTCCTGCAATAAAAAAAAAAAGAAACTCAGACAGACAGAAATGCATATACTGGCTGGCTTAATGTTCCATGTCTGAGCTTTGCTAGCCTTGAATTCTGGGCCATATAACATCTTCTAGATCCATATAGGCACTGCTGTGGAATCTGCCCTCCCACTTGAACAAATCAAACACAAAGGGCGTGTTCAAGAAACAAGGCCACAACTCATGCCATTTATTAAATAGTTCTAGTTCATATATAAGCTAAATAAAGAATGTATCCATGAAGCTGCTACACTGTTTGAAGGACAGACTCTAAGTAGTCATATGTGGGATTTTCGGATTGGAAGTGATGTGAGCCATCCAGTCACAGACTACTCTACTCAATTCCAAAGCTGAAATGTCCAGACACCAACTATTCTTGCCGAACTCAGGGTGTCCGGTAGGAGAGTTTTGCTCAGGCCTCTCTGTGGTTTCAACGACTGACGACTATAAAGGGAGTGGAGTTGTCGCCCCAAGATCCAACAACATCCCTCCATTTCTTTACTCCTGCTGCTCCCAATTCCAGGACATGTATTAGCCATAATTGGCCGGGCTATTAGAGTCGCACTCGGTGCTCTATAAAAGTCTCTTGAATGAGACTGTACTTACAGGGTGTGGAGTGGAGAGGTGGCAGGCAGACAGCAGGGTGGCCCTACCGAGCCCCATTATCGGGTGACTCTTTAAACGAGGCCGTAATGGCTCCGCGTGTGGCCTGCTTGAGAGCCTCTCATGGCTGAGGAGGCCAGTGCAGCAGAGGGGGGGCATACACAACCCCCCACTTTCATTTGATCAGAGTGGCCCCTCAAGTGGTCCTCATGTATGGGTGGCCAATGTGGAAACTCATTTAGTGACCAAAAAAAAAAAAAAAAGCATCAGTGAACCCATTACATTCTTACAGTATCCCTTTTCTGCAGTGACAAAAGACAACAAAGACATTTTCCTGCAGCCTCGCAAATAGTTCTAAATGCCCATATTTCTATATAATATGCTGAGATTCCAAACACATGGTTCACATGCGTGTCCCGTACTGATGTTTTTAATGTGTCTTTCCTGTCTGTTCACCATTACAAATGTTACGCCAACGAGACCAAACAAGACCACCACGCAGCACGTTAAGTAAAATTCAGGCGACATTGAAACTCATTGAGATTTTGTGGGACTATGTTGGGAAATGTGTGGAGGAGAAAGGTAGTCAGAAGAAAATACTGGACCTACAGTTTGCTCATAAACACTGTGTACTGTTAATGTGATTTTTTTCTTCATTTCTTGGGGAGCTAGTGTTGTTTTGTTTTGTTTTTTACCGGAAAGAGTGTCGAACCTTATCCGCAAAGGGCTGGTGTGGCTGTGGGTTTTCATTTCAAGCAATTGCTTTTGCTGCTTCTCACATGTTCTGGCCTGCAGCCCACAGACCAACTTTTAAGGTTGGAGTTTAGTTTTTCAAATATTCCTCATAATAAAGCCTGAATTTCATTTGACATTGTCTTGTTGGAATAGACGTTGTTTGTTTTGGTTTCTCTCCTTTAAGTGAGGATAAACCTAAGGCAGCTGCAAAACATCCATATAAAACCTATACTTATGAGCCATTCAATGAGTGTAGCAAACGATCTAATACGACTTAAACACAATTATCATCAGGACTATGTAATGTTCAGATTGTGAGATTGTGTTGTCTTGTGCTTTGGTGTGAGCCCGTAGCAGTAGGCCATAAACACTGACTTTTTTTAAACAGATGGAAATTGCCTGCGGCTATTGGATTTATTTGAATTTTAAATGGTGAAGTTATTGTTGGGTTTTATACCACAACAAAGCACAGAAATTAGCAATATTATCATTCCTAGGAGCAGGGGCGTTCAAAACCACACTAAAAGTCTAGAAAGGTCCATTTATTGCCACTGTCCATTCAAAACTCTCCAAAAATACAAAAAAAGGTCAATAATGTTTTTAACTTCTCATGGAAAGCAATGCGAAAAGAGTTTCTTCCAAATGATTTTCTGTTAGTCCATTTATTGTGCAATATTCACACAGTGTTATAAGGACAGCTGGTAGTTTAAAATTGTGTAATTAAATGAGCAATGACATGGTGTAGCTTATGGTACCATCACAGCTCCCTTACATGCAATTTCTGCCGTTTCAGCTTTTCAACCAACATGGTTCATTTCCATCTTTTTCTCCATTCAGATGTATTAAATGCTTCAGTGCCACTCCTAAGGTGTTAACAACCCCATATGATTCTCTGCATTCACTTCACTTTCTCCCATATAACCCCATCTCAGACTCGTGCTTTAGCCAGTCTGTAACAGTGGCCTTTCTGTGGGATGATAAAAATCCTGTCCAGACTCAACAGTTTTATAGGAGAGAAGAAACGCCAGTGAAGATCTATCTAATTCAGTATTGATATCAGACTGATACGGACCAAAACCAGATATCAGAACAAGCCTAACCTATCACGTAAATGCTTACTTAAACTTTGAGCAACGAGAGATATAGAGAGAAGATACACAGATAAAGACATGAATAACACAGATGAGCAGCATAGCTGTGTCTCAAACAGCTCCCTACATAGTGCACTAAACAGGAAATAAAATACAGGCTCCTGCAATCAAATAGTGTACAACATCTCTAATAAAGTGACACTGGTGATTCAGCCATGTGTGCAGAATTCCATAATGAATGTATTGTGCACTATATGTGTGTAGAAACTGAAATTGTATAACTTACATAGCGCCCTCTAGAGGAAGTAGAGCCATTTCAGATTCAAAGTGTGTCCAGACTAATGTATTATTAACAGCTTAGTTGCTGAAGAGAAGGAAACAGACGGTATTGGATTGATATCAGTATCGACGAAGACTCTGTATCTGTAAACATTCGGTCTGTTTATAGTGCCACACCTCATATATACAATCAAACACACATACAGGTGAACATCAGTGGGATGGGAAGGTTAACATAAATGGGATGGGACAGTAGAATTTATGAGGGAGTGAGGTCACAGTTATAACCCCGAGACAAAGCAGCAGACCCGACAAGACGAACAGACTAAGAGGCAGCTGGGAAAAGGATGCTGTTTTTAGAAATATATTATATTTATGAGTGCCAGAAAAGAGGATTCTTAAAATAGAGCGGGGTAGTGACGTGCAAGCTAATATTGGCTGATGGATTGTGGCAGACGAAGACTTTTATGTTTTGCATGCAATCAATACAAGATCTGCTTAGTTTAAAGCCCATTATAAAAGTCCCATGGAGTGCATTGTTTTAAAGCATTTACATTTTAATGTGACCTATATACTGGACCACGAGGACTAAAAGTAATCCTGTAGATGTAAAGGATGCCTAATAATATCCTAAACTAATGTTATAAAACAGTTTTATACGTACTGAGCTTTTGGCACCAGTTTTGGGCACAAAATTGGGCGCATCCCATGTGTCATGCAACAAAAGCTTAAATGAGCTGTTTAAGGACTGTGTGTGCTCTCTGTCCTGCACATTTGAGGAAGGACCACGCAAAACATGGGAGAGTTATGCAAAAAGTAAGTGGAGATACCGGAGGCATGCTCGATTATATGTTTTGTTTGAGGTTTTTAAGCAAATGCAGTTTCTTGCACCTTTTAAAAGCAGGTGTACATTTGCTTTAGGGTCTCAAAAGGTGGGATTACCTCAAGTGCAAGGCACAAAGACATGCTGAAAAAATGTTTCCCATAAGAAAAACACTGCTTTCGTTTTCTGTTACGTCTTGAGCTTGTTGACGTTTCCATTATTTCACTCCGCCTTTTAAACCTTGCGCCTCAAGAGTGAGCAGGTAGTGGGAGGGGCTACACTGCTGTGGGCGAATTAAGGCACAGTTTGTGTTGCACCTGGACTCAAACATATGATACATCTGAGCCAGTTATTTTGTATTCAACACTTCCCTTATGAATCCTTTAAAACATATTTCTTATTTGTTATTCATAGCTTACATACCGTAAAAAGCAGTTATAAATAAAAAATATATATAAAACTGCTAAAATTATAGAGTTATAACACATAATACGTGACCTGTTACTTGTCATACAGTGAGTCAACAACAGTCTATACTGTTATACAGCTCAGGTCTCGTTGGTTACTGATCTTACTTTACTTTCCATCAGTCAACATTATGATTGCCAGTGTTATCACACATGGATCAGATGCATTAAATAAGGCAGGTCACTGCTGCCTTATTTAATGATATGTAATAACTGCTTATTAATTACGTTATGGTGTTTATTTAAGGCGACCTAATTAAATCATTCTTAATAAACTAATTTCTAAAAGTCTTACTATGAAGTGGGACCAGAATTAACATGGGAGCTCATTCAAAATACTATATACCCAGTAGCTTCCAGCAGCACCAGCAGCTTACATTCCTATGATTAAATACGAGGTGGCTTAAACGGCACCAGTCCAATAAAGACACTTATTTCAGTCTGCTGCACTGTCCTCAATCTATTTTTATAAGTTTCAGAATGCATTACAAGTTAAGGCTCAGGCCGGAGAAGAAAAGCAGGTGCTCTTAAAGCAGCAGGAGACTGAAGCTATACGACCGAGACAGCAGCTGGGCAACAGGGCACAGAGGGAGCTATTAGAGCAGAGGCCTGAACTGCTCTGTGTGTGTGTGTGTGTGTGTGTGTGTGTGTGTGTGTTGTGCATGGTCTGTGGCAGCATCTGCATCTCCCTGGTGCCATGTGGTGTGTGATTTAAGGCACGCTGGTGTTTTTGATATGATGTCACAGTGTCAGAGGTGCCTATGTAGTGCAGGCAGTGATGGACAGATAGAACACACACACACACACACACACACACACACACACACACACACACACACACACACACACACACACACACACAC
>JBBJLS010000001.1:14985329-15002562 GCA_037577275.1 Bryconaethiops microstoma
TACAACACAATAAAATAAAATTTGTGAATGATGTCCACTGCCTCCTAAGCTCAGTTACCCCTCTCTAATGCACAGCCCACACACTTCTTGGAGAGAACTCAGTGCAGTGCTTAATTTGTAATGCGGCATCAATTACACATAAGCATAAAAATCCTTTCTGTAAAGAAATTGTTTGAGCTCCTACATTTACCACTGGTAAGCCACTGGCATAACATGCTTTACCGTTCCAATTTCGGCTCGTGAATAATTTCATAGATAGTGCCCAAATAATTCCTCTTTCATCTTGGCTGGATAACAACCACGCAACCCCGGAATGCATAAAAACTATTCTTACAATGCGAGAAAAAGGGGGCGAACAATTCCGGTTTGACAGTCAAATACAGTTTTAAGGCAAGTCTGATCCACCCCTCTCTCCTCGCTAGCCCTAAGAAAACATCACGCCCAACCCTCGCCCTACTTATCAAGCTCCGCAGCTCAGCTTCCTTTCATCCCCATGGCAACAACTTCAGCTGCTTATCCTAATCACTTGAAGTTAACCTTGATATGAAATCGTGCCCAGAGGACTACTCATGCCATTGTGTCAGCTTCTGAAGGCAAGCACTTCCAATAATAGCCATAAAAGACATCACTGGCTGAATGTGAGAAGAGCCAGAAGATAAATGAGAGTGAGGATGAGGGAGAGAGAGATAGAGAGTGTGCAAGAGAGAGAGAAAGAGAGAGAGAGAGAGAGAGAGAGAGAGCGAGAGAGAGAGAGAGTTTCAGACAATGCATCGCTTCAAAAAAAAAAAAAGAAAGACAGAGTGACTACAGAAGGTGCTTTAGACTTTTGTGGAAATATTTGTGGTAGCACGTTCCTTTAAGTTCTTACAGTATCTTCTTCTGCTGGATTTCTGTTTACTAACCAGCCCTGCAGCCTACAGTTTGAGATATCAGCACTGACTTTATGAGTCTGATTGGGAATAGTGTGCTTGTATACACATATTTTCGATCAAAAGTAAGACTTCTGAACCTTTTTTTCCAACTGGAATGAATGATAGGCAAATATCTGTGCATTTCAGTTCTGTCAGAATAATACAAATATACAACCAACACACCGTCAACAATGTGGAAGAGCTCTCACCTAGCAACCACCCGGAACACCATAGGAACCACTCAGAAACACCTTAACAATCCCTAGAAGAACCACCAGTGCGCAACATCTCTAGCAACCACTTTTGATACCATAGTAACCAAATGACACCACCCTTGAAACAACCTGAAACACCATAGTAACCACCTAGTAACATGTCAGCAAGCACCATACCCTACCCAGCCAAAGAGAGCAGCCCAGTTATAGTCTCTTGAACTCCTGGGCACAGATAGTGGGGGCATCATCAGGTATTGCGATCTTCCAAAAAACGCCAATGCTTAGCTGCCGGCATTGCTCGAGAGCCCGACGTGACTTGTAAACTATGGTATCAGTACATGGTTACCAAAATTAACACATTTTGAAACAATATGATTGTCATTAGGCTTTATATTGCAGTACATTATTAAAAACCTGCAGCCTGCACCTAACATTTAATCAACTAATAAGAGTGTAATTACTTTCTTGCTGATATTTGTTTAACAACCTTGCAGTTTTGTGTTCGGTCAAGCAGAATGTTGGCATATTACCTCCTTATATGTTCTGCCTAGACTGCACGACATGGTTCAAGGGGCTGTGCAGTGTGCAATTGCATGAAACCAATTAATCCTGCTTCGTGGGGTATCACTGGACAATTACGTAAAGGGCACTCTCCTAAATGCAACCTAGGATTTGTGGAGCGGTGTGGAGTCATCCTTTGATTTGATACACCTGAGCATCTGAGTGTTTCTATGAGTTTATTTAGCCTGAACGGAATGATAGAGACACGTTATCACGTGTCTCTATCATTCCGTTCGCCCCTTCTGGCCAATCTCTGAAACATGCCTGGCTTTGAATGATTGCAAATGCAAAACAAGACATGTCTTTAGCACTTACTGCATCAATGTTAGCGTCGTGATGTATGAGAGACGTCACACTCACAATACTCTCTTAAAAAGGTCTTCATTAGTCGTTTCCATCGGACGCTTTGACATCATCAATTACTATTAGCTGAACAAATAGGGTTATAATAATGATGAACTGAAGTCTGCCAGCAATGATTGCAACTCGTGCCTTGAAAGAAAGAGATTGAAAGAAAAATGATGGGGCAAACCACACAAAAAAAAATTTAATGTTTTACCAGGGGTCCGGCTAAGTTAAGCGAAATTGCACCATGTCCCTGACACTCTTGCCTCAGTATGTTTTGTGGAAACAGATTTGTAAAAAGCCATTTCCTCCAGTGTGAATGCATTTTGAAAATGTCCAGGAAGACAGACCTCGTCATCAGGTGAACATTTTTGAAAAGCCCTCAATCAAATCTGAGAAAATATTAACACCGGCCTTAACGCTCGGCTGCACGGGAATATTGCTTTGTGCTTTATGGAGGTGTTTGGCGGAGGGTCATTGAACACGTTTGGAAAGCACCACAGGGAGAAGATTAACCCGGGTGGAAAAAGATTGAGGTAACCCTGCTCCATTTTATGCTGCCTAGGGGCAACAGGCAAGCTAATTATGAGTGACCCGGAGAGCAGAGGGAAATCTGCTCACCCCTGGCCCCTCTTCTTCCATTAAAGCCAATGATGCAAGGCCTGCCTGCAACTCACTTTACCGAAGCAGATACGCTCATCATGGGAAAAAAGGTCAGGTCCATGGTGTACTGAGAGCTGATGCTACTTAAGATTCTGCATCAGCCCTTTCAAGGCTTAAACCAAACTCAGTGTTAATGGCACAACAGTAAATGAATAAATGTGAAAGTTAAGTGATTCATTTCACTTAACCAGGCAACACACTGTGAAATACCTAGCGCAGCTACGAGGGCCAGATGTTCAATCCAGTCAAGGCCAGATTCTTAAAAATAAAGATTCTTACATGGTTCTTGACATTGATGTGCAATTCTAAACCAAACTGGCATATAACATGCTTTTCCAAAAATATGAACTTTTGCTCTTCACACATGAACAACTCAGTTAGAAAAATGGTCATTTAAAGAACTATCCATGGAAAGGTACTTTGAGCAGCACTACTTTAAAAAACTCTATTGGCACGTTTACTTTAAAGAGTGCTACTCAAATTAGCACAGTAAGAGAATTCGACACCAGAGATTATGTTGTGTACTCAACCACTAACTTGGATTAGTTTTTTTTAACCAGTCTAACTAATGCATTTAACATATTGACTGGACTGCATGTTCAATCATATGTCAAAACAGTTGCTTAATACGTGAACAGAGCAGATATAGCTTAGAATAAACCAGTGACTATTGTTAGCATCAGAGCTTTTTGTCATTATGTCTTATCACGGACTGTGTGAACTGGTGTTAGTGGATCTTCTGAACACCAGCATGGAGGGAAAGCTACTATTTACTGACCATTTTGACAAAGATGAGGATTCTTTCCAGCTGGTCGAAGGTTATGTGGAAAGATATGTTATTCGTTGTATGACTACACTATTATTTGTTTTCAGAAAGTTACTTAATTGTCCAAACTGTCAGCTGTAGTTCTTTTTCTTTCACAGCCTGCTCAGGCAGATACCCTCCTATAGGGTGACCCACTCTAGGTTTGGTATCACTCTGAAAATGTAAATTAAAAACAACAAAAAACCTTCGATTATTAGCTGAGAATCCAGTCATTTTTAATATTGCCAACATCACAAATGTTGTCTACTGACCTCCTAAATATATCAGAAAGTGGTTTCTGCATTTATACGAAATGGACAAAAGTACTGGGACACCTCCTAATTATTAAATACAGGTGTTTCAGTCATACTCATCGCCACAGGTGTATAAAATCAAGCATACCAAGACATTTTGGCCAACGCCACGTCATCCGATTTTGTGGACACAGTTTGGGGAACAACCTTTTCTATTCCATCATGACTGTGTCCCAGTGCACAAAGCGAGCTCCATAAAGACATGGCTGGATGAGTTTGGTGTGTAAGAACTTGACTGGCCCACACAGAGTCCTGACCTCAACCCCATACAACACCTTTGGGATGAACTGGAATGGAGATTGTGAGCCTGGCCTTCTCGTCCAACACCAGTGCCTGACCTCATAAATGCCCTACAGAATGAATGGGCACAGATTCCCACAGAAACTCCAAAATATTTTAATATCCAACGCCATATTAAAGTCTATGCACTTGAATGCAATGTCATCAAAGTCCCTGTTGATGTGAAGGTCAGGCGTCCCGGTACTTTTGTCCATATAGTGTAGATCATGAGCACATTTCCTCCATATCCCTACATTCAGTAACACCGCCAAACACCATATGTTTCATTTGTAAATTAGCATTCAGCACATCCAATGGAAGGCACTTTAAACGGTCTCTGCCTACTTCAGCCCACCCAAAGACCTGAAGCAGAGCAGAAATGGGATAAACTCGACCCACTGCGGTGAAAGCACTATGTTGATGCTTGGCCCGCAAATCCGTGGATTAAATGAACACTCACTTAAACATCTGCGTGGAACAAGTGGGTTTAATCCTGTTTCTGTAACACCTACCCTGGAGTGGATGTAGATACTGCACCCCCCAATCCGCAGGGAGTCAGCAGAGAGGACACTTCCCTCTATGCCCCCTACTGTTCTAAGCGAAAATGTGATGACTATGGTAAACAAAAACATGTCTAAAAACATACGGCAAAGCTGCAAGGCGCTATCAGCTCTAGCATAAATTTGGGTCCCATTTACAGAAGCATGACCCCCAAGAGGTGTTTTGTGGCCAAAGGATAAACCGAATTCATGGGTCATTTCAGTGATGAATCATATTATGACTTTAATCTTCTCAAAGCGAGGAACATGTGGGCCAATGGTTTCAATTCAGCAGGAATATAAACAGAACGCTCAGGTACACAAACACTCGAATAAAGCAGATGACAAAGAATAATTGGCCACATGTCTCCGGGTATTGCACCGCCTGTGCAGGTGTTGAAGGAGGCCTAATAAAAAGTGATGAAAGAATGGCAACAATAATGCAATAATGCAGAAGTATAAGTGAGGCCTGCCATGGGACCCTGACCTGCTTTCTTTATCTCAGCTACAGAGGGCAGGGGACAGAGCATCAATAATACATACAAACACCCGTGTGTTCCGACACCACGCTCCCACACTTTCATTAAACCTGCTCTCTGTCACCCGTCTAGCACATGACGAGCAAAGCAGAGGCTGATGTGAAAATGCGCAGCACAGAGGACTGCGGTGTGTTGTCTCAGTGTGGGTCTGGATGAGTGGAGACGACCCTGTGTCTGACAGTTCGACTGGAAAAAATAAATATTACAACATTAATGTGATAGACTGGTATACTCACGAAGTTTAGAAATAAATAAAGTTACATTTTTATGCATTTTAAACTGTTTCTGTCAACACAAAAATTACCTCACAGGTCCTCGATATTGGATAATAATAATAATAATAATAATAATAATAATAATAATAATAACCCACTTGGATATAATAATAACAACCCACTTGGCAACAGGATATATTGTCCAATACCTAACAAATGGATATTTAAAAATTATCCTAAATTTGTAAGACACTATTAAGATTTGTCTGTATGGTTTACCAGGAGAGATGATGACACTCAGCCCTACTTGGGAAATTAATAAGTTCATATTAATGGTTATGCTGCATGCATTGCAGAGTTGTGAGTTGTTTTTTTTGCTTCACTTTTCACCAATGTCTTTATTGGAGAGTGTGCTATAACATTGAGATCTCAACATTATGGAAATGAAAACTATTTCACCAAGCGATGGTCAATCAGATTTTTTTGTCATGCATCAGACATATATCCACACTATACCCTTCCGCTCCGCTGTGTGTGGCAGACTGGCAGCATCTGTGCATGAACAGTGTGCAACATTTCACACTTCTAGTGCATCATCTGGGTACCCACTGAAACCGAAGGATGGCCTTTGATCATTAGTAACACTACACAACTAACGTTTATCTGGCTCTGTCAGGGCCCATTACCTTCCGAGAACAAATGAGGAGCAGAGAAGAGAGTTAGACATTGCGTCACAGGAGATCAGGGTCATGCGGGTCAATATAGCTTTCAACTCATCAGGATAAAGCCTGACTCAGTGAAGGTGACAGACTAGGCTGGGCTGATAGGCCTCACCAGACACAATAGACTGTGACACTCTCTCCACGCAACACGTAGGCTGGGCTGATGGAGGCAGGAGTGTGGTTTCATACTTTGGAAGAAAACTAGAAAAATACAGTGATAATTATCATAATGTGTTCCATTTGCTATTATATATATTAAATATCTAACATTCGTCAGATGATCTACATTATATTTATAATTATATTCGGCGGTGGTTTTTATTAGAAGTGATGAATCCAAAATATTATATTGTCTGGCTAATAAAGGTATGGTGAACATTTGAGCGTATGTTAGTAAATGTAAGTAATATACAGATATACTTATATATATATATATATATATATATATGTATGTATGTATGTATGTATGTATGTATGTATATGTTACACACACGTGTTTTTGTACAGAAAGAGAGAGACTGGACTGGATGTACTGGAGGACATGTGGTGTGATTTGTAATCGTCATATACTCCACGTATGTGTGTGGGAGTGTGTGGTGGGGACAGGTGGTCCATTTTTTATTATGTAACTGCATGTGTCTGTGCGCATGAGCAAGCTGTCTCTTTCGTCTCCATTGTTCGCCATAATCACCACCATAAAGAAAACAGAGGCAAGAGCAAACAGGAAGCGCCCATAAATGACACTTCCTCCCCAGGGGCTGATAACGTCCTGCTTCACCACTCAACCTGCTCCCCATAACACTTCCTTCTAGCGCACAATCACTCCTGCCCTGTCTCTGTCCTCTCTCTCTCTCTCTCTCTCTCTCTCTCTCTCTCTCTCTCTTTCATTGATGTAAATACAAGCACAAATGACAATGAATAGCCATTTTATTAGGCACTTTTACCTTACACTCATTGGCCATTTTATCAGAAACATCTACCATACAGGTGCACTTTGTAGGTTTACTATTACCGACTGCAGCCCATCTGCTGCTGCACAATTTATAAGCCCCCCTCAACATGGTAGCGGCATGTTGGCTTGGTACAAGTATTGCATTGCTGGGATTTTTATCCACCTCAGTGTCACTGCCAGGTTGAAAATAGCCCGCTGACCAAAAATATCCATCCAGGAGTGCTGCTGAGGTCAGAAAGAACTGTCCACTGATAAAGGGCCGGACGATGACAAATACAAATTGTGCCAAGTGTGTAAAGTGCTGCTATGCTGATACACACTACAGTGCTGTACACTAGTCTTCGTGTCCCAGGTGGGCATCAGTGAGTGGCTTTACTGGTAGATGCTGTATTTTGAGGGTGTAGGATATGCACTGCAAGAGATGTTTTGTTCTATTTTAGTGTCTCTTAAACTCAGACGTTACATTCCTAAAGTTAAGGAATATAAAACGCACCACACATTTCAGAAATGTCTTTTCATGGCTCCTGTGCAGTGCTCTTATGAGCCCAGTGGAAAATGACTGTGTAACTTACGCTCATAAGAGCACTGCACAGAAATGCGTGGTGATTTTAGGGTGTGTTTTACGTATATGGAACGTTTCAGGGCCAGAAATAGTTGCTATTGTTAAAATGTTCACAATATCCTGTTTTTAAATGCCATTCTTTTGATTTACTTGCACTGAAACAACATGCGCATGTTTACCAACTAGTACACTGCAGGTCAGTCACGCGCTGTGCTAAATGTGATTGGTCAGTTTGCAGATAGTCAAATAGCACATTTCAGTCAATGCAGATGCTTTTCAAAATCCATCCAGTCTGGTTAAGCAGACTATTTCATTTTGTCCCCCATCTTACAGTGGAAGTAGTTTCATCTCACATAGTATTTTCACACCAAGGCCTCTAAGTACAGTGCTTGGCAGAAAGGTGGGCTAGTTTCTGAACTGGGCTGTTGTTTATGACTATTCAAACTGCTCTGTAGTGCCAGGCAGTGGATTTATTAGACAATTAGTCTATGCAAACTCTAGAATGCACAAACACACCCACATGCACATGCAAACGAAGGGATGATGCAAACATCCCACTATGAAATGCACAAACTGGAGATCTCTTCCGTCTACTGAGCCGGAATTCAACTTTTAGCATCCTCATATTTCGTTTATGTGCCAAATTTCTGCTAGTTTAAAGCGCCACCGACGGCTGTGTAGATGGCTGAATTTAAAGCACGTAGCCCTGCACCAAAGTCTGATGAAATTCTTATATTTACCGCACACATATATTCTGCGACAATGGAGCTTGCACGCACACACGGGCAGGAATAAATCTTCCAGCAGCCAGATTTACTGGCTGAGCAAGGTCCTCCATGAGATCGATTTCACACCATATTCCTGTAAATGATGGCTGCTGTGTCTCTGCTCTGAGCCTGGGCTGGCCGCGGCCATGTAATATGTGCACATGGAGTGTGTGAGGGGAGAGAGAGGTGAGGGTGTACATGCGGTCCCAGTCCCAGGATCCTCCCAGGAAAGCATGCTGGGCAGTCTCACGCGTGCAGCTTCTAGCTTATTTATCTGTAGGCAGAGGCCATTCGTCAGAGTGGAGTCACCTGCACTGAGACATCATCACTTACCTGTCTCACAGTCATCCATCCTCCACCTGCCCTGATACGGCGTGTGTAAAAAGCCTATTCACACACACAACATCTACAGACCTGCAGGCAAGCGCACATGTGCTACTGTACGTCACCGGTCACATTACTAATTATTTTCATAAATAAAATTTGGACATGACCTATGCTAACAGGTCAGTGTTTTTGTTTCTTGTGTCTAAAGTAAAAAAAAAAGTGGAGGGTTTTCTGTAGACTACAAAAAAAAAAATCTTTGTCAAAAATTTGCCAATATAGTGAGAAGCTTTCTTAAAACAAGACAAAAATTACATGATTTATCGTACATAGTTCAGTCAGTGAAAACTATACAAAAAAAAACAAAACAGATCTGTTACTTCTTTTTAAAAGATTTTCTGGCTGGTTTTCATGTTTTGCAGTGCAGTCTCATTTCGAAGAAGCGTGCCCACTTAAGCGTAGGGCTCAGGTTTCAGAATCGGAATCAGAATCAGAAAACTTTTGATCCCGGAGGAAATTGCTAGTGTTATGACTGCACAGAAACTCAGAGACAAGAACAATATACAAAGTCGAAACAAATAAAATTACAACTCTGCAGAAAATACACTATGTTATATACATAAATGCTGGGGTATTAATACTATAGACAGGTAACTTACAGTTACATGAATTACTAGTAATGTTATTACACATAACAGAGATAAGTAGTATATAAGCTGTGGACCATACAGTACAATTTTGAGCTCCCATGTCTAGTTAGTACTGTTGATCATTACTCCAGTCGAGTCCCACTCTAAACACACTGCACTGTTCTGAAGCGCTGTCCTTACTCTGCTGCTGTGATTCTCTCTTTCTCTCACAGTGCAGTGGCATGTATGTGAATATTTCACCAATCACAAGTGATCATGTCACCACGCGTGTGTAGCGGTTTTCAACTGAGGCTAGACCTCAAACCACATATTTCTCTCAGTTCAAACACTATCGCATTAAACAGCATGTGTGTAGGCGTATAACCGACATCAAGTTACACTTTTATTGGTGATTGGACAATCTGGTTGAGAAGCACTCTAAACAAAACTATCACAAATTTTCACAATAACTATCATTCCATTGAACATCAGTTGCTAAGGAGTCGCTTTACACTGCAACTAAGCGTAAGTTTCTACTTTATCGTATACAAAACAGAACACGAAGACCATACAGACCTCTTTTTAAAGACTAAATTTGATAGTGTCGCCAGATTATGAAGAAGAGTGTGACAGCAAGTCTGCATCAACTTTCAAACCTGATGTTGAGCAAACTTTTTGGTCAGTAGCTGCACTAGCAAAGGAACAAACTTAACATTAAACAAACTGGAGGTATTCAGAAATGAATAGAATGCAAATTGACAAGATATATGCACAGGTAAAAAAAAAAATTGACAGGTAAATGCAGTTAAAACTGAAGCTGAGCTGAACTTGATATTATGATAGATCCATGGCTCTTATGGTTCTCTTTTTTGCCAAATGTTAGGCATAGGGATGGGTTTATAATGCTTCAGAGTGGTGTGGCAATCAGTGGCTGAAGAAATATTTTGGGAATACATGGAAAATGGATTCTACTCTGTATAAACAAATCCAGAAGTCTAACATCCCCCAGTCAGTGAAGAAACCTAAGAAGGAAAAAATGTTGAATATTACAAGAGGACAACGATCCATACATCCATACCTGCATCAGAATCAATCCTGAACTGCTTGAAGAAATGAAAGATTTAGGTTCTCAGCCCCCAAACATCCATGATTAGATCTTAAACATGCTGGGCATGTAAGACGAGCCAAATCGAGTACGAAAGACTGTTACAAGCTATGGTTTCAGATAAAGAGGATCAAACATACGCACACACCACATTTAATATTTCATTATTCTATGTTAATCAGTTGGATTATTCACAGTGTCTATAACATACGGCAGAAACATAATACTGTCAAAATCTTCGTCAAACTGGTCACTAGTTTTGAAATATAATGCACGCTGGATATTAATTTTATCGTCATTCTCAAAGCTGTGCAGCTTTCTTAGTCATTTTAATAATAGTCCATAACTCCTTCATGGTAGACACTGGAAGAATACTAATTATTTGAAACCTGTAAAGTTGCTTGAGACCTGCTTTTTGAATATTTTTTGTGAACTGAATAGTGTGGTTTTATATAATTGAAAACACTGATTCCACACTTTTGAAAGGTAGTGTAGACGAACACAACTGCGCTCAAACACACTTCAAAATTACACAAACACATCTTAACCTCAAGCTGACATCAGAGAGCAACAGAACTAGGCCATTACGGATGAACTATTAAACATGTGCATACTGAAAACTAGTCTCTTTCAAGTGATTAAAATAGTGCACGAGCCAGTCTATTTATACACACAATACTTCCAGGACTTTAAAAAACTTCCAACTCTCATACAACATCATGTAAAAGCTCCAAGTGACTTGCTCCTCTCCCATCCTGTTAGATCACTCCATCATTAATAATGCACATTGCTTTATCCTCCCTTCTCTGACCTCCTAAATCACAATCATGCTTCAAAGCGGAACAAGAAAAATCGCCCTTTGTTTCTACTGAACCTTTCCAAAGTAATTTTCTTTCCTCACATTCAGCTGCTCTCCTCCCTCCATTCCTTCCGTTTACTAATGAGCCCATCAATGGCTGACAAAACGGACTGCAGCGCCTCTATCACTCTGAACTGCACTCTAAACTGTCAAATGTGCTAAAGGTGGGATTAGTGATGAGCATCGGCTTGTACTTTGTGCTGCACTTGGTCCATTTTCCCTCTTATTCATGATTTGTGCTTTACGCCGGTGAAAACTAGAGGGCCCTTTAGTTATTATGGCACCTTTAACATCAAATGAGTTCCTACGTTTGCTCTGATGTGCAGGTTCTTATTAGATAGGATATTGGGATACCTGCTAATTGTGCTAACTGCATATATACCATGCTAATCTAAAATCAACAGTTTGGACGGTGCATATCCTACATATCTGTAATGTTTGATGATGTATCTCTCTCTCTCTCTCTCTCTCTCTCTCTCTCTCTCTATATATATATATATATATATATATATATACACACATATGCAAAGCATTAAGGAGCAAACCCAGTGGTCTGAGCCAGCACAGCCTGATCCCAGGTTTGAGATCCCTTGTATATTAACCATTATATTAGTGGGCGACTTTTAAAAATCACTAGCTTCGTCCACCATGCAGCGATCCACAGTGTTAAATGGAGAGAAGAGAAAGCTCTGCTGACCTCAGCTACAGCACCCACTAGACGAAGTGGTGGCAGTACTAGTTAGCGCACTGGTCTGAATGCAGGTGGTCAGGTTCATATTTCTCCTTCATCTATGTCTATTTCACACAGCGCATGTACAATCGCCACGAAAAACGGAGCGGTCTACCTGGGCTCCCTCATCATCAACCATTACAAATAAAAAAATAATAAATAAATAAATAAAAAGAACTTAAAACTGCTCCCAGATCAGCCACTCGGGGCAATTTCTCCCAACAGCGCACATCCATCAGTGGCTGTGTGATTTATGGGCTTAATAGCGGGTTCATTCACAGCCCAGTGGCCTGGAGTTTTTCTCTGTTTGTGCTCCTGTCAAGCAGCACTGCGCAAGCAGCCGGCCGGCCCTCTCTATTCAAACCTCCCACCAAGAAGCCCCAGTCCAGCAGTGCGCAAATGTGTGGTGGACTTCGAAACTGGTTATTTCTGTCTGACTACATGAAACTGTTCATGCAATTCGGAGGCAATATCGCTTATTCATATCGCTCATACAGAGCCGAGCTTTGTGTGATCAGCCTTCATTAGGAGAAAACCAACAGGAGGCAGATACAGGACAATGTAAACAGTTTTACTTTTGCTACTTAGTAGACCAGAGTAAAACCACTCAGAAGAATCAAAGAGAAAAAAACCCAGCATGAGGCCCTACAGCTCTGTCTCAATTGTGGTTTCTCTCTAGATGTGGATGCGGCTTCTCTCTTGATGGCACTTCCCCACTGGTCTCTGACGACCTACTCTGCAAAAAGGAGGGAGCACACAAAAACAGGTGTGCAGAATCAGCCGAACACCGCAGCTTCCTAAATGGACCTCAGAATGGTCAGTGAGTAGAAGTACCAAGTAGATTTCTAGTATAGGTCAACAGCAAATACATTCTACATGGAAAGATTATGGTGCAGTTCACATTTTTCTTAGTATTCAGGGAGAGAAATTCTTTATCAGTGATACAAGTGAACTGCTTCTGAATCTGGAGGAGGTGAACCAACTGTTGTTCAGATTCTCACAATCCATAAAGCTGAAGGGGCTCCATAATCCAACATGAGTGAGTTTTCTCTTTCCTTAAGTTTCCGAACTTCACTGCTACCATGGCAACTAAACATGATGTCATTAATGTGAGGGCCATTGCAGTTAAAGTGTCAAACCACTGGAAGTGAGCACCGCTTCATTCTGATGTTTCAAGAAAGTTGACACCTGATTCAGAAGGAAGAGAGAAGAGAGTGGAGAGAGAGAGAGAGAAAGAGAGAGAGAGGAGAGGAGAGAGAACACCCTGAATAAGAGATCAGTTTCATATGCTATTGTGTGTCTATAAATTGGCTCATTTTATAATGGAGTATTCATGTCACAAGTGAAGTTGAGAACAGATGACTCTGAATCCCCCAACCGTATCCTGTCGATTTCGGCAAGCTGCTTAACACAATGCACACATTTTCGGAAAGCTAATCTGCTCTGGGGAACTGGAGAATTGGGTTTGTGAAGTCTTCCCAGCTCATATGGGAATGGACATGCCAGCTCTGAGGAGATAGAGCAGGAAATTGGGGTGGGGGCTAGGATTAGGACAATAAAGATTAAACATCACTGATTAAAAGAATTTATAAATAATAATATACAAATATATATATATATATATATATATATATATAAAATGTATGTATGTATTAAGGCTGGGCACATTAATGTGTTATTATCACGTTAACGCATTATTTACTTTACGCAGACAATTGTTTTTTAAAAATACTTTCATTTTGAAAGTTCTTTGTTTTTCTGTGCTCGTGTGTGTGCACAGCACACAGCTATGCACCTCGGCTGGTTTTTGCCAGGGTCAGGCGTCCCATTACTTTTGTCCATATTATATTATTATTCCACTAACAGGGACTTTAATGACACTGCTTTTAGATACATAGACTTTCATATGGAGTGGGTCCCCCTTTACAGCTTCTATAATGCTCTGGACTCTGATGGTAACTTGTTTTTCTATAACAAACTAGATAAAAACATGAATGACTTGCAGTGGCAACTAGCTTTTGTCACGATACGACTGGAGCCGGGTAGAAAAGAGGCAAACGAGGCCCAGGCGCAGGTGGACATCTGGTTAGATAGGTTTATTTGATAATACAAACAAGGAACTGAAATGGCACGAGTGCCAGTGACTAACTAAGCAATTTCACAAGGAGACAGAGAAACCTCTGTTGGTCGCCAGCTTTGGTTTTATATTTGATTTGATTACATTAATGTTTAAGTTGAGATTTACAAGAAATATCTGAACTGCAGCTGTGTAACTGTGTTAAAGGGAACACCGCTGTTAAAAAGCTCATTTGTTTAAAGTGTTTGCAAAGCAAATGTTATTGCACTTTTGTTCATATAAAAGTACTTTTTTTAACAAAGTGCGCAACAAACTACTGTTAAATTAATTATTTAATCTTGCATATAACAATGCGATTAATCACAATTAATTGCGATTAAACATTTGAACCGTTACCCAGCATTAACATACATGTATATGCATCTAGTGCAACAACACGTATTTACACTGGGTGGCTCAGACGTGTCTCTGGCCTGTAATATGCAAATAACCTCACATACAACAACCACTTGCCTCGGTTGCTCCTCATTTTTCTGTTCTATTACGAAGAAAATTTCAATTTTGCACGACACTGCTCCTCACACTGGCAGTCACCAGCCAGAGGAAGACGGCTGTTTTGAATAATTTGCCTCCCGTTCTTGTCATCGCTGCTGTGAACCATGTGCGTGAAAACGCATTGTATTTTTACGAGATGGTGAAAAATGCTGAGGCACAGTAAGGCTAAACGGCACTGATGCTTTGTTTAAGCTAAATGGCTTCATCAAATTCAGTCAAAACAGGCTTCCCAAATACATTCAGAGAAGAAACTTACACCAGACAATGAACTGGCCAGCAGCAATGGCCAAGTCAGCTGTGGGGTCTCCCCCATACGCAGAATGGGGGTATGTAGTATGTAGATATAGAATTGACATTCAAGACATGTTATACAACTAGGTGGCATAGTGTTTATTTTTTCATTGTCAAGAAAGATTCAAATGTAAAATGTTAAGATATATGATGTAAAATGTAATCGCTTTCATCCTGTAATATTACAAATTCCTTGGAATCAGTCGAGCACATTAATTATAGTCTGTTATTGTTCAATAAAATACGATTTATCTTCCAAATTTAGTAGATGAGGTTTATAGATGTAGCTGATACAACAGTGGGACAGTAACAGGGTAGTGACAGCACTAAATGGCTTATCGACAACAAGAACAGGACAAAAAGCAAGTGTGAGCAAAAAGAATGAGAGAGTGGCTTAGCATGCATGTAGCAATAGTTCCAAATGTGTACTGGTGTGTGAGACTGAGGCAGAGGCTGAGCAAGAGCTCATATTAAAGCGGGTGGGAGGTGAAATTGAGTTTTGCCACATAATTGTGCATATTGTCTCATCAATTCCAGGCGGATGCCAAGGAGCATGAAGAGAGACACCAAACACTGGAAAAACAAAGTTAGACAGGGTGCCGCCGCCAGAGGGTGAGAGGAGATGGCTGTAAATAAAAGGGTTGGGAAAGAGAAGAAACTGAGGGAGAATATCACAGAACTGTCAAGTCTGTGGCAGCGGAGCGGCTCTCAAAAACCCTTCAGACTCTGATCTTCACAAACAGGTGAAGTAGAGATCTGAGTGAATGCCAAGAAACAACACAGACTATACTATGTGCGATACTCATGGACCCATTGTGACGTCCCTGAGGGGCTGGTTGCATCAGTGCAAACACTAACGACATCCGATGCATGGTTTAGTTTGAAGCTCAGCATGAAGCGGGTCCTGCTTGCCACACATTGATGGCACCAGGTGTTGCCAAGCACAGGGGGTCCTCAAGTTACGATGAAGATCCGTTCCTACGACAATGATGTAATCCGAATTTCGGTGTAAGTCGGAACACACCCTAGCCTAAGTTAATAACCTATTCTAACACAGTTGTAAAATCTATAAACACTAAAAACAAACAAAAAAAAGACAAAAAAAGAGAGTAAAAAAATTCGTTCAGAAGCCATGATAAAGGCCAAAAAGTCGCCAAATAAAGCAACACAAACGGAACAGTAAGCTCAGATAAGCGTACTCCCACACTCATACGCTGCGTTACAGCGTATTCTGTGCATTCTGCATATTCTTCCGCCGCGCACCACTAGTCTAGTTCGCCCACGTGAGCGTTGTAAACTCGAAATGTCGTATGTCGAGACCTTCATAACTCGAGGACCCCCTGTAATGTTCTCGGCCTCAGAAAGGCTGACTGAGAGCGCTTAGCGCATGCAAAGCGGTTTGCGGTGAGGTGGCGTGTGACTATTTCAAATGCAAATGAGCATGTGTTTGGTCGAGGTATTCCAAATGTTCCGTTCACACCGCTGAAACCACAGCGCTGAATGTGCGCTAAAGGCTCTGATAAATGTGCTGCGTTTAAAGTGTTTGACTCATAAGGACCATGATTAATTCCGCGCCCCCTCCCAACATGATTATCCTTTGTGCCTCTGCCACAAGCGAGATCAGGATGCAGCTGTTTAACTATAAGCTCACAAAAGTCATACGCTTTAGCTGGGCTAATTGCCGCATTTGCATAGGTAATTAGAGTTTTGAAATGAACCTAACAAATTACAAAATTACATTCCCACGTTATATCTATTGTTAAAAAAAACAACAAAAAAAAGTGCTGCGTTGATTAGCAGAACTCTCAATTAATGCAATCAACGGGATCGCTTTTCCATATACAATTGCCATGATTTCCTTCCCTATTTTCAGACCCTTTTTCAAGCAAGGCAGTTACATAACAGAGATCTGAAGAGGACCTTTACTAATGTATGTAGGTACTGTGCTCCTAAAGGTGCAGAGCAGCAGCAAGAGCTCCCTGCCGCAAGGCACCGGGTTTGGTGGTGCAGCTTATGAAAGGTTCCACACACTCAAAGACACTGAAGAGGCCTCAAAGGCCTGCTGCGTAATGAATGTGCTTCTCTTACAGAGAGAGAGAGAGAGAGAGAGAGAAACAGAGAGAGAGAGAAACAGAAAGAGAGGAACAGAGAGAGAAACAGAGAGAGAGAGAGAGAGAGAGAAAAACAGAGAGAGAAACAGAGAGAGAGAGAGAGAGAGAGAGAGAGAGAGAGAGAGAAAGAGAGAGAAAAAGAGAGAGAAAAAGAGAGAGAGAG
>JBBJLS010000001.1:15018145-15030575 GCA_037577275.1 Bryconaethiops microstoma
CATGGCTTTGTAATCTTTTCCAGACTGATAGATGTCAATTACTTTGTTTCTCATCTGTTCCTGAATTTCTTTAGATCACGGCATGATGTCTCTCCTTTTCTGAGATTATTTAGTCTACTTTTTAAGTGATCTCTGGATTCAGCATGTCTGGCAGTAATCAGGCCTGGGTGTGGCTAGTGGAATTGCACTCACCCTTCCAAACAATGTGATTAACTGCATTTTGTGTTTACTTGGGTTATCTTTGACTAATATTTTTTGATAATCTCGAACATTTAAGTGTGACAAACATGCAAAAGAATAAGAAATCAGGAAGGGGAAAAATACTTTTTCACAGCACTGTACATGCTAAGTATTGACAGGCAAAACTGTTCCCAAAAGAAACATATTTTTAAAAATGTACCATTATCTAAACAATATCAACATTACATATAATAACTCATTCTTGATGAGAAATATTTGTATTGCAGTTGTTCTGACCCCTGGTTTCATTCTCCAGAAATTTGAGCTAGTACATTTCACCACGCAAAACTGAATTATGCAGAAATCCTTGTTAACAACTTAGGCATGTGTGTAATAACTGTCAGCTAAATGATTTTTTTAAGCTATAATCACACTCTACACTCATCATATTGCACTTCCAGAACAAACCAGCATAAAAACCTAGCAAAATCCCATTCTACCTGTTTCTCCATACTCTAAATGTACAGTAAGGGAGGCTAGTCATGGTCTAAATGATGTTGCCAGCTATTCATCACCCAGGCTGGCATATGTGGCACGTTTCTGCTCACTTCCCTGGCCGTGCATTAAGATGCAGTGCGGCGCAGAAAGAGCGAGGTTTTCGTCCCTAATGAGCCCTGCTCCCTGTCCTGCCGCTCCCGACCGAGCGTGCGCCATTTACCTTCAATGGCCTGATGCCTCCACCGCGCTAGCCATAATGAAGTGTGAAGCGTGACAGCATTTACCTGGGAGGCAGGTTCATTTGAGCCACATCATTTGTGGCATCCCATCTGGCACGCCCGACAGGTGACGTTTGTATTTCATTACGTCTGATGGAGACATACTGGTTACCAACATGCATGTTTTGTCTCATATGAAAACACAAGCATGTTTTTGATTCGTGTACCAATGTGACACCCACTAACATGCCTCCACCATGTCAGTGCTGAGAATGATCCAACCCCAGACCACTGATGAACAGGATACTACTGACATGACAGTGTATATGTTATCACGGCAGTGCTGCTGGAGGTTTTAAACACCTTAGTGTCACTGCTGGGCTCAGATCAGTCCACCAAACACATACATCCAGCCAACAGTGTCCTGTGTCCAGAAACTGACCACTGATGGAGGACTAGAGGACGACCAGCACAAGCTATGCAGCATCAGATCATCAGTATCTGTGAGGTAGATAGGGGTGGGTGTGTCTAATAGATTTTAAACCGCCAGCGGCACTGCTGTGTCTGACACTTATACCAGTGCAACACGCACACTAACACACCATTAACCATTTCAGTGTCACCATAGCTGAGATTGTGTAGTATACAATGTAGTATTTAATGATTATTATGGTTAAATCCTGGTTACTTTCACTTTCACTTTTCAAATTACTTGTGATAGTGTATCACTGCATGGATTTCTTGCTTTTGTTTTGACTGTTTTAAAATGAAAACTGAAATACCAAGAGGTAAAACATCACTGACAAATAATTACCCTGTCAGTGAAGTTAAGGTTGTTGATAATGATGATAATAGCCTATAAATGAAAGAGGATTGTACCCAATCTGGTAAAAAATGCGATGTGACGAGTGTTGGAGTAGAGAAAAAAGCTTATTGTTAACTGAAAAGAAAGTTGTTTTTGGTCAGCCTGTCAGTGTGCAGGGTATCGGTCAACGACTTAAACAGATCAAATGATTTGATAACGGAGCACAAGCCAAACTCATCCACACTGGGTGAGGAAGTCGCTTTGGACAGCAAGCGTAAATACAAAAGATGAACACTACAGTTAGCTTGCAAGCTGAAGAAATAGGACATTTATTTGGAGTTAAAACTGACAGGACTAATAGGCCAAGAGTCTCACAAACTGCACAAAGGTGGAATACTTTAAAATGTTTTAATTTCCAAATACTGTTGCAGCCCTAGTTCTTGCCACAGAAGTAATTGTAAACTACAAAGTGCATCTATATGGTCAGAGAAGCTGATTAAATGGACAATGACTGCAGATATAAGGCAGGTGTCCCTAATAAAGTATGATAAGAGCATATTGTTCTGAACTTCTGAATTTTTATTATTAGTTTTATTATTAAAAAACTTTAGAAAGAAGCAAAAAAATACATGGCATTAATGATTTAACTAGTCTCTCAGGAGTCACACAGATACAGGAGTTTGCGGCCCTTGCAGATATATGCCCACTCTTTGCTACAGACTTACTGCTAGCAGTTAATAAGCAAGCTGCTATGGATTTAGCAGCTCGTGTCCGGGGTCATTCTGGGAAGTTTAAAACATTTGCTTAAGACAGACACGAAGTATGTTGGACCCACGCCCTGCAATAGATCAGAGCTCATCTGCTCCACCATAAGGAATTCATTAAAGTTTTAAATCACCACTTCCCAACAGCATCCGCTTCCCCGCCCTGCGCCGCCACCCACGGGTGATGTGGCTGAGTGCGTGATCTCTGCGGATGGCTGCGTTCCATCTCTGCACTCTGGAGGGCCCTCCTGTCTAATTACGGCTGCCCTCCCAAGCCTCCTCTGCGGCCCCAATCCCATTCGTATGGCCGGCGCTTAAATTACCCGATGTAAGCACCCTCTTCACCTCACTCGGAACAGTTATGCCACTCGAACACGTGTGAGGAGGTGCGAGCAAGTGCGTGTGCGTGCATGACCTCTGAGTGCAAAAGCATCTTGAAGCATGTGGGAATTAAAACGTTTTTCCTGTGTGCCAGTGTGAACATGTAACGTGTGTGTGTGTGTGTGTGTGTGTGTGTGTGTGTGTTTACTTGAGAGTGGCGATCAGCCTAAGCAGACTCTCATCCTTAGATTACCTAGCATGGCGCTAATCATAGTGCTGTGGGAGTCAGCAATCCAGGAGCACTGCGTAGGGAACAATAGCGAGAGGACTTGCTCTCTTCAGCTGATACAGAGAGAATCGGTACGACCAAAACAACTGGAAAAAAATGTTAAATACAAATGCTGAAATTTCACTGCACAAGATGACTTCACAACTCACATCACGAAACACAAACATAAATCAGTGCGTCAAACCTCCCTAGTGGACGTATCTCATTACAGAAGGAAGGGAAGAAAGATTTTCTTTATTAGCAATGACATAAGGCACATCTAATCTCTGCTGATGGCTCTTTACAGATTTCTCCAGCCTTTGGGAATTGCCATTGATGTCCTCACAGTGATGGCTGGGCCAGATTTACACAGTGTCCCCTTTACTCCAGATGTTTGTGTCCAAACCTTTTATCTTTAGTTTTGCGCTGGAGCTTCAAATCTAATGTACAGTGATGGCTGGACTTAATATTGGATGGTAGCAATTTTGAGACCCCCTTAACAGCAATTTGAAATGCCGTTGTATGATTATACCAGCAACAGCAATTTCAGAGTTGTTAGCAGGTGCGGGTAGTTACAGCACTCTAAGGCAGTCATAAGCTATTATAATGCCTGTGTTACAGGCGTCAAATCATGTATTGGTAACTGACACAGAAAATCCCATTAAGGCGCTTATAGAAATGAGCATTATTGCAGTAAAGAGTTATGCTCAAAATGTGCTTGTTTTTTGTTGTGTTTTATCGATCCCAGAGGATATTGCTTAGTTCTCTGAATTTAACCCATTCACCCAGTTGAAGCAGTAGGTAAGCAACAATGGGTACCTCAGTGGTGCCATTGGCAGTCCTGGGATTCAAACTTGTACCTTCCAATTACAGGGGCAACTCCCTGACTACCAGCTACCCAAAAAAGTGTACATATAATGTCCAATGTGGGGCAACCCTGAGATTAAGGCCTCGTCCACACGGTCGTCTGAATTAGGCGCTTTTCTGATGTTTGTGGCGTCTGGTGAGTGTGGACTGAGTGCTGACTGTATTCACGCTCATTGGAGCAAATCAACGTGTCCACTCGGTCAGCTGCGCGTTTGGGTGGCATCAAATAAACGCTGTATGCAACATTTTCTTGGCGTCAATTTCTGCCGAAATCCAGACGAACGCAAAGAAAATGGCGCTATAGAGATTACATGGCGTTCGGTTGACGTTCTGGAGGGCCGAATATGTTCTACGTTTCTTGTCCCATGAATATGTCTCACGAAGACTCAACATCACAGTTGCAGTCAACAGCCTTTCCTGCACCCTCTTCACACGCCAGATCCACATTCTACCCACCTCCACCTTCCCAGTCATTTTACCCTGGCACAAACCTTTCTTCCCATGTCATTAAAGCCTCACATACGGCTCTTCCACCATCTCCTCTGAACCACTGGCTCCTACAGTTCATGCTGTTAGTCCAGCAGCACCTGAGCGCTTCTACCATGCCTTATAATGTTGACAGTGATGGATCCATGTTCCAGTGCAGAACTGTCCACAAAGACGACCCACGTGTTAACACTTAGGACAGAATAATTACTGGCCCCACAGGTAAATACACTAAACTACAAATTGGGCTGCAGGCTGACGTTAAACAACGTCAAACGAACGCCAATCTAACACCTCACTATCGTCAATCAAGCGCAGCTACAAAAATGCGACAAGAACGCATGTGCCGTTCAGAGAGTGTTCGTTTATCCAAGATACGAATGTCTTCTGCCCAACCAACTGAGCAAGCTGACTGCGGCTGACTCTCAGTGAAAGCAAAATTAAACAGTTCATATTTATGTGCACGCCATTCAGGATTTAGAACTGGACTTATTATCCCCAGCTAGTACTGACTGCTGCCTTTGTAGATTCACATTAGTTCAAAATAAGTTTCTTGTCATTTGTTAATAGCCAAGGGTTAAATCTTATTTTAATGCCCTTTCTCTACAAATGAGATGAAGAGGTTAACCCTACTAGCCCATTTGTACCAGCCAATATGGCTAATGTAGCTAAAAAGTAATGGGAACTTCCAAGCATCAGTTAGCATCGTGCAGACTGCAGTCCTACACTTGCATCAAACCAAGTCAGATTGTTTAGTGATATACTGTTGAAATCCATGGGAAAAAATGGAAAAAGTACACAGTAATACACAATCGACACTGGAATGAGTAAATGCAGACCATAAGCTGTACACTGTGGTAAACATACAGCTAACGCGACGCCGTACATGTTAATACTACTATTAATAAAAATAATGGTGCAATATGCAAGGCACTGATACTACCTGATCTGCACCATGCACACAACACTGTCAATACAAATACAGGTATTCCTACCTAATCTGGGCCACACATGACATTTCATGTCATTATTTCCCCAATTACTTCCACTCAGTGAAAACACACACAACTTTAATGTTTGATAATCTATCTGAGATAATGGCCACTGAAATAACAATAACACTGAAATAACACTATGGCCACTGAAATAACAATAGCACGAACAAAAGGCTGCATCTCAAATTCAGATTAGGTCATGAGATAAGGACTTTACACCCAAATAGTGTATTATGAGTGGAAAGTCATTTATATTTAGCTGCATGACTCGTTGCCTAACACTCAAGACACTTTATGGATGCAGAAGCTATAGCTTCCTGGTTTGTGTGGTGCATTTCGGGAGCTCTATAACATTTAGTACATAGACGTGCCCCTGCTACCGCTGAACCACTGCTTTGTAGTGATATTCGTGTTACTGATTCGATCATTTCACAGCTGATCTCTCGAAATATGTTCCCGCATTTACAGGTGTTGTAAAATGTAATGTACACAAGTGAGAGTGGTGCACATGCACAGTGCAAATCAGGCAGGGATGTAAGTCAGACAGCGACAGGGAAACAATTACATAAGTTCTCAGAGAAATACAACAATATGAGTCCATGCATTTCCCTAAAGTCTGTCTCTCATGTTCGGCAATATACAGCAGTATTAGACATCCACATTTTAAACAAAGAAACAGCGACATTAAACCAAGCCTGTAATATAGTTTTTTTTTCCCTACTGCAAGTGTAGCAATAAGAAATCTGCACTGTGAAAACCGAGAGGCGCAATAAAGAATCACTGTTTTATATAAAGAAGAAGGGTAACACCTTTATATCACGACCCAGTGCATCACCCTATACCAGAGCGTCGGGATAGCAAGGCAATGTATTATCGTCCCAGTTGCTTAATTGTTGTGTACATAGCAGAACGGATCACTGGTGTGATTTATTTGATTGTGTTTCACAGAGATGTCCTGTGGATAAGCTTAAAAGGGATTAAGTGGTGAGCGAAATTCCTTGATGAGAAGATTGTCCAAAATTCCATCTCAGTCAAAGGTAATATTCAGCTGCCGCCCCCTTACCCACGATGCAGAAGCAGGTTTTTTTTCCCCCTTATAGGAACCTGAGGCCACAGTTCTACTTGTTCGGAAGTATGTGGCCAAAGCATGACTGTGTCCATATTTACAGGCAACAGTGTGTCATGAAGCGTCAGAAACCACATTAAACAAACCCCGACATAACTTAAGGCAAATGTGTGATGACAGACATTGTTAGCTACATCAGCCTCGTAGCTCCAACACATTTGGGGTAACTAGAAAACTGCAGTTTTTTGACTGAACTATCACTTTAAATGCAATTAGTGTCTTAAGGCTTGTTCTCTATCTCCCCCAGGCCCTATATCTCTTCTCGAGGCTTCACCTCCCCCATCCTAAGGTGAGGATTAGAGTGTCTAGGTGTCCAACCCCCCCGTAACCTCCACATGCCTCACCTTTTCAAGACTTACCCAGTGTAAGCTGCTCCTGGAACAGGCTTGGCCTGTTGTTTTGCCTCCCCTACAATGTTCATTTATCTTCCCACACACCTCTCTGACAACCGCGGGCTTCGCACTTGGCTCCGCGGGCATGGCCAAAACCACTCTGGTTCTCCCATCTGTTTGGCCCTGGACCGCAGGCATCTGCTCATCGCTGCGGTGGGGCACCGTCAGAAGACGAGCCAAAAAGGCCCTCTCGGGACCGCGCGGCCATGACAATGGTGTCTATGTGGTATGTGTGTTTATGTTGGTGACTCGGGCCAAAAGAGCCACAGCGGGTCATGGCCCCAGTCAGCCTCCTCGTTGTGGAGCGTTCCAGAAGCAGACATGCTGTTAAAGCCCAGACTGCCCTGGCAGAACTGTCTGACCGACCTTCCTCCGCAGGGACTTGACTCCCCTCCACTCTGGGTCAATGCACTGCATATCTGTGTGCAGCAGTCAGCACACGTCCGGGAGATGTGCCGTCCGAAGGACTGTCCGAAAGGGAACGAGCCTATTTAGTCTTGGCAAGCCTTTTAAAGCACTCACATCATGAGGTGAATGTTACGGCAGAATTGAGTTGCTTATTGATTGCACACTTCATTCGGGCTTACTAAGAAGACGTGTGCAAGCATACAAACTTTCTTATGCAGGAGTAGTTTGAGGGCTGCTGGAAATGTAATCCCGATCTGAGTCATTTAATGTTGTCTGCACCAATTCTACTCTGCAATCTATACTACAGATAATTCAAGCAATGCACGGTTCAGTCTGCCAGTTGCCATTGAAAATGCTATAGTCAAACAACTTCATTTCCAACATTTGAATCTCAGCAGATACCTTTTATGATCATGTTATAGTTTCTCTTGAATGTACTTTCCTTTCTTCAAGTAAAAACACATGCATGAAGTGGCCTCCACCCTTTCCTCAGCGGTGAACATGCTGTTCCTCTATTAGACTGTCACTGCTAAGTGTGTAATAGCTGTGCACTTCAATTTTATGTGTGGCTGCCTCGACGAAAGGCAGCTAGCTTGACTGTGGCCGATACCCTGGCATTGCAGGTATTACAAGGGGCTGCCAGGCTGTTTTCATTTTCCTCTTTAAAATAGTTCCACACTGCAGACGTTCACATCATTTTTTGACTTCTAAAACTGTGCCTTGTTTCAGCATAATGCCAGTTTATGTCACATCTGTGACAGTTGTGTGAATAGAACGCCATGGAATAAAACACTTTCAACAAAGGACTGGAAAGCGATCTTAATATATTCTATACTGACCCATTCATGTGCCTTAAATTGGCTCTTATAATGATCCATCACTCAAAAGTAGTTCTGCACAATTTAAAGCCCGAAAGAACAAAGATCGTGTCTGTGTGATGCTAATATTGAGTGTTGTATTAAACGTCCAACTAAGTTTGCTGCTTAAAAACCACAGAGAACTGCCTGTGGCACCACTGAGGTACCCCTGAAGCAAGGTACTGTACCCACACACTGCTCCCTGGGCACTGTATCACTAGCTGCCCATGTTCATATTGCATTCTTGTACATGCAGCTCTGGAAAAAAATAAGAGACCACTGCAATTTATTTTGAAATCAGCATCTCTGAGTATGACAACCATTCCGTGCCAGTGTCTGTTAAATTCCTACACAAGCACCTCATTCTGCTTTATGAGTTACTGATTAGTGATCACCTGAATCACATCTTATTTGATGAGGAGAAGTACAAAAACACTGCTGTAATGAACACTCTCCTCTCACAATGAGACCAGTTGGTAAAACACTACTAGAAGTTCGTCAAAGGTCATTATTGCCATTTTGTTTGAGTGAACAAGACATTTGTTTTCTTTGAATTATTCAAATTCTCTAAACACTGCATAGTTTCTCTTATTTTGTTGTTTTTGTCATTTCCTTTAAAATTATGCTTTAAAGAACAAAATTTTTATTTGGAATTCAAGAGGAATGTTGTCGGCAGTCCTTAAAAACTGAGATAAAAGATAAAAAAGATACAACCAGAGAAACCGAACATTTTGCGGTGGTCTCTTACTTTTTCCGGAGCTGTAAATGTGGGATAAGGATGGGCAATAGGCAGATAATATAGCATCGTTATACTTAAAGGCATTTGTACAAAACACAGTATGCGGCATGATATTCAATTTATGTGGGATTGCTGAACAAGTTGGAAGGGACAAAGTGCACTAACAAAATAGTAGCATTAAAAAAATGATAAAAATCTTATTTAATTATTATTATTTACTGCTTACAGTAATATAATTAGAAATAAAATTAGAAAAAATGTGCATGCAGTTGTTCAGTGACCTAAAGGCATTAAAGCCACCCACTATCTGTTGTTGTGTATCACAATAATAACACGTTTTCAAATCCCCTGTTATATTCAGACATATCAAGTATATGAATGAAGGAGTAAGAGAATGGGGAAATGGAAAATGGAAAAAGTTAAAATGGAAAGTAAAAGAGAAATGTGAAAGAAGAATTGAGACAGATTGTCATTCAGAAACTACGTATCAAAATGTCTTAGAATTTTTAAAAGACAGCGCTTATTTAATATAAGATGCAGAAGTTTCACAACTTCTCTTCATGGGAACCTTCAGTGCAGCGTTTTAGGGAAGTGTGCAAAAAATCGAAAGTGCACGTCCTGTTTTTTGAGAATACCTTCAGGATGCCATCTCAGGCAGTTTCCCGACCTCTAAAGATGGTCTAGCCACAACGCTCTGACACTGCCGGTGCCCCCTGATTATTGCTGACAAGCAACGTTCAGCGGAAGCATCTGGCATGCACAAATGAGAATTATTCCTTTATCTCTGTTCCTTATTGACTTTTAACAAGAACTTTTGAACTTCTCAAAAGCTGCTTTAGAGTCATCAGAGTCAGAGTCATCAGCGAAGGCAAACGGGTGATTGAACTTCATGTTAAGGCTGGAGGCCCTGTAAAAGTTGTAACGTCCTCAAATATTTGTATTTATTTTGTGTTATATTAAACTTATGTAAGCATTTTTCCTCATTGTTCATTCTTAAACATAGCATTTCATAAATTATATATTTAATTCTGGATCAATTCCCGGGCAGTTCACATATTGTGTATGTATGTATTATGGTTTTTGAGATATATATATATATATATATACATATATATATATATAATGAGAATGAATCTGCCAAAGTGCAAAATGTTATAGTATAGTTATATATAATATATATAATATTAATATTTGATATATAATAGCTTAATATTCAGCTACCTCTCCCTTTTGATTTAGCACCACGATTCATATTTAAGCAACTCATTTGAGATTTACAGATTTTATTCACTATCTTGAAACTACCATTCGGTGTAATGTAACTGCAGTAAAATTCATAATTGTAATTATTGTAATTGTTAACTTCAGGGTCCTGTATGGTCGTAATAAAATGGGCGATGAGTGTGGAGACAAGGTAGGTGTACCTAATAAAGTGGCTTGTATTGTGACAAGAAGTCCCCTGAACCTTCAAAGCAGGTGCATGATATTGTGGTCGGCCAGAGTCAAGTTCAACCCTGCATAGGTGAATGAGTCATAAATTTAATTGGAAATGAAGCAGATATGTTAGTTGGGGGTTTTATGGACAGCTGTAAGGTAGATTTTCTGGTGATGTTTTTTCTCTTAATAGGAGGAGGAATATCCAGCTATTCAGGTCAAAAAGGAAGAGCCGCCAGTAGCCTAGAAGCATGCATGGAAATGGCCGTCCAGAAGATTCCCAAAGAGAGGCACCAGCTCACTCCTGTCTACCTCGGAGCCACAGCTGGCATGAGACTGCTGAAGTGAGTGACGCAGCTTGATTTCATGCATTCTAAATTCTAGAGATCCTAATCATGAGATGGCATCCAGTACTCATATAAGGACCGATGCCACACTAAAATCAGGATCAGATAACAGTGGAAAAGAGAGAATAAAAACATGCTTGGTATTCACAAAGTGACAATGGTGTATAAGCAGTTTAGCAAAACTCATACCTGATCTGCCTGAGATGCTTTGTGAATACTCCCCCAATTCAGTTTCACTAACCTAGTCTGAAATATCACAGAATTAATTGCAGTAGCATAATGTAATGCCCAATTACGTCATGTGCTAAGAACAACAGCCACGTGTAGCTTAACATTGTCATAAGGACAGTAAGTCTTTAGCTCTCCTAATTAGTATCATGGTCCAGTTACGATTCCTGTAATTTAAATAATATTTTAAAATGTTAATTTTAAGTATTAAGTATCAATCTAAGTTCTTTTGTAGGCCGTGTAATTCTTCCTATAGGGTGGAAGTGAGTGTGAGCCGTTTGAGTATGGAAGTAGCATGTAAACAGATGTAAAGTTCAAAAAGCACCATTTACCCCCCAGGGTACGTGCAGGAACCTTTTGAATTCACTGTCACAAAAAAACAAGCATTTTGGTCTATCTGCCTATTTAATCGACAGCAGCTTAGCTCCACCCATTTACACTGAAGTGTTTCAATTCATCTTTATAAACTAGGCACAATACAGGACAGGCAGTCGCAACAGAAGTCAATTACATATTTCAGTCTTAGTCACAGTAACACCTGTTCTAAAGGATAAAAAGAGATGGAAAAATGAAAAATGTGAAAATGTGTTTTGGTACATAAAACCACATAAAGGAAACCCAAGGAAAATTTGAAGTAAAATTGAATTAAATGAAAGAAAAATGTAGGATAATAAGCACTTTTAAGTGAAGTGCTTCAGGTCAGTCCACAAGGTTTCTGTATGGATTTATCTACACTGTATTTGTATAGTTTTATCATTTGTATAATTTTACTTGAGATCTTGTATGCAGATCATGTTCCAGAGATGCATGGTTGTGAATCTGTCTATGTTTCACAGCATTTCTCACCCCAAAGAATCAGATGCGATTTTAAAGGAAGTGGGAGACAAGCTGAAGGCGTATCCATTTGACTTCAAAGGGGCCACAATCTTGACTGGGCAAGAGGAAGGGGCTTATGGCTGGGTCACTGTCAACTACCTGTTAGAAAACTTTATTAAGGTAAAGGCAACAACTAACAAAGAATGCTTTCATATTCTAGTTTTAGACATCAGTTGTCATGTAGTTTGAGAATTGTGAAACTGTTTATTTATATAACCTACTCTTTAATTTCAAAGGGCACCTAGAAAAATGTCATTTCTCACTTGTTTTTAAATGAATGTAGTATGTAAACCCTGTTTAAGTTTCAAAAGTGTACCATTGACTCTTCAGTACATATAAACTTAGGTGCAAAAAAAGCTTCTGATTTATGTGATATCACAAGTGGTGTCTTTACTTTTATAGCAGTTTTAGCCCAGACTTTGAGTCACAATACAGGGTATCCAATCAGAACTGAGGTTACATACATATATGACTTTGTAAAAGCTGTAACAACAAGAACCTGTTTATGCCTTTTTAAATCTAAGGGATAAAGAGAGGTTGGAAAATGCTCAGGTGAAAATGAACTATGACTGGATTTGATACACAAAAGCTTACAAATACCATAAATTATATATATATATA
>JBBJLS010000001.1:15039223-15049402 GCA_037577275.1 Bryconaethiops microstoma
TAATGTTTTAACACTAACTTAACACTACTGTCCAGTAGTAAACAGGTTTTAAGTATAATTTCCCCAGGTGCCTAAAAATGTGGCACTGTCCTGTATATGTTCTCCGTGGAGAGAATGAATGTTTTCTGTGAAGAATCTGACCGTTTAAGCTTTTTTTTCTTTAACGCTATGATTAGCCCCTCCATGTATGGCATACGTTCTTTTATTTGTACTCATGGCTCTCCGCTGACTTGTTAACTAACTGTCTAATTGCAGGTGCTGGAAACAAATGTTTGTTTTTTATTTGTATCAGAGATGTGAAGGTATAAAAACTGTTAATCTTGCTTAAAAACTACTACAATTATTTTGCCAAAAACAACAGTGTTTCAGGTTGTGTCCCCCTCTTCCCTACTGCACGGCGGTCAAAGATCACAGACAAGTCACCTTAAATGTCTTACGGAGAAGCATTGAAACTTAAAGAACTGCACTGATGACGCGGTGAAAGTGAACCTATCTGAGTGTGCAGGGGCGAGCTATTTGCTGTACCTCCATAATGCAGGTGTGCTTATTCTCTAAGGGATACATACAGCTGAGACTCTCTTCTAAAACTGGGTCAGTCAGCATGCAAGCTGGAGAATGTGTGATGTGTGCAGACTTAAAGCCAAGCGAAGGCATCCGGAGCTTGTGGCGAAGAGAAGATAAGATACCTGCAGCAAGCGGCCTGCTGGAGATTTCAGGGAAGGGAGAGGGAGGAGATTGGAGTGTGCTGCAATTTAGCGTCCTGCGGCAATTAGCTGAGAGATGCAAGGAGCTTCTTGATTATGGAGTGTGTAAAAATTGAAGGAGATAAGAGACTCAGCCCCACTAGCTGCTCGTCCTCCAGGCCAGGCTCCGGCTTCAGGCTGAAGGAAGATAGCAGAGGCACAGGCTTCACTAGTCTCCCCTAGTCTGGCTAAAGAAAGCAGATAGACCACAAAGCAGAGATCTGCAGATAACAGGAGCTGTCAATCACTGGCCTGGGTTGATAAAGTCATGGAAGTGGTGTGAAAAGGAAACCAAGAGAGAAACTTCAATTAAAGGCGAGTGGACTTAAATGAGAAACAATGCACTGGAGAATGAGAAGAAGAGGGAAAAGCGTGGAAAAGGTGGAAACATTCTTATTAGTCAAGCTGTTCCCTGGAATTACCTTCAGGTAGAGCAATCAAGTACATCATTGTTTTTCATCAGGTTTTTTTTTTTTACACAGTGTGATTTTAAAGAGTGCACTCAATTAGAATTTACAAGGAAATTTCCATGATGAGCTGCCTGCATAATTCTAAGGTTAAGACGTAAACAGATTCATTCAGACCCAGACACTCAGAGTGGCTTTGATGAGTGGTTCTCTAAAACAACTTCAGGATTGTTCACAGCTTTGGTGAAAGGAAACAGATGTCTGAAGTAATGTTGTAAAAAAGTCGATTCTCAGATACTAATCGATACTAAAATTTTGTATCCAGTTTGAGATCAATTAGCACTAGGATTGATACTTAAATGCAAGTTTTGCACCTGCTGGTTCACGGAAACAATTTTCAACAGGCAGCATTGCAAAGGGCAGCCCCTCCCCCGGCTACCTGGAGGACCCAGTGTTTACATGACAGCCAGCTCGGGACTCATTTAAAGGTGCGTGCCACTTTTTTTTTCTCCGTAGAGAGCCAGGGGGAGCGTTGGGACTTTGGCGGGGAGCGTTGGGACTTTGGCTCTCTACGGAGGAAACGAAAGTGGCACGCACCTTTAAATGTATCTCGGCCAGGGAACAACCTAGCACCGCAAAATTTTACACAGAGCTCCCCCAGACCATTTTTACCTATCGAACGTGGCCGGTGGCGAAGCTCTCCTCCCGCAGAACCAGCACGTCGATCCCATGAGCATGGACTTTCCAAGCCATGTCTCTCCTGTTTCTTCACTGGTTCAGGGCATAACAACAACAATCCTTTGAAACTGGTGAGGTTCAGGGACTAGACTGAAAATTAGAGCCTCTGAAAGTCCTTCAGGAAGTCTGGAGGACTATTTCTGAAGAGTGCAGCTGGCAGCCTAGTGGTTAGGGAGTTGGCCCTGTGATCAGAAGGTCACGGGTTTGAATCCCACGACTGCTAGTGGCACGACTGAGGTACCCTTGAGCAAGATACCGTCCCCACACACACTGCTCCCCGGGCTCTGTGTCCCTGGCTGTCCGCTGCTTCACTTGGTGAATGGGATAAAAGCAGAGAGAGAATTTTGTGCTGCTCACACTGTGTTCACGTATGACAAAAGGTCACTTTACAAAATACAAGAAATTCCGGCTCTTTGGAAGGAAAATATGAAGAACTGAGCGTTGGCTCAAGACTTGTGCACAGTATTGTACAACTGTTTATTTTATACAGTAAATAAGATATTTACGTTCGTGTGGTGGCCATTCAAACCCCTGTTCTTATGAACATAAGTTCCTCTACGTCAAAACATTTCACATCTAAACACTACTTGCATACATTTTAACCACTTGATGTGAATATGGAAAAATCATTGGAATTATTTTTAATACTGTCAGCAGCAATTCACAGATCTGTGGTGTTCAGGTAGATTTTATTCATTTGACCTTCTTGGTACTAATTATGTAACATGGTTAAGAGTGAAATACTCATAAGAATCTTTCTATAATGTTTGCATACAGAACATATTCCTGTTAACATTTTGGCAGTATCAGGCTCTGCAATACTGACATGACAGAAGGCAGTGTTTCTGACAGGGCGAACAATCACAGCTCCAGATGAGTGTTACTGTGTGTCTTTATAAAAAGGTATTCATGTAACCTAACAACACCAAAAATTATTGTTGGTTGATCTTTTGCCATTAAAGTTGTTGGAGAACTGGTGCATGAATGTGTGGAGCTAAACTGCTACAGGCTGTGTAAGGGGAATGTTGTTTTTTTCAAAACTCTTTGAAAATGTGATCATATAGGCTGCATGAACAGGGCTCCGAACATACATTGTTATTTACATACTTCATAAAACAAGTGATGTCATGGATGCTTTAATACATAGAAATGCAATCGCAATACAGAATGGTTCAGAAAGACTAAAACTCTAAACTCCTAAGATTCTTTAGACTAAAAGTCCTCAGCTGTAGCTGAATCCAGGTTTCAGTCACAGATTTTGTAATCATTCAGCTAAAATGTAAAAGTCACACTGTCACACTTATTACAATATAATGGGCCTAGAAATTGAATTTAAGGCCTTTGTTTGAACACCTCTGCGTTAAGGTCCAGCTATGCTATATTGTATTAGATGAAAGTTCACTCATTTGTTTCAATGTAATTTGCCATGAACAGTGTTTAAAACATGTAAAACGTTCCTCTAAGGTGAACTTTGACATATGGTATTATTGACCAACAGCACAACTGCTTGGCCTGACCACAATGTTTTTCTTCCTGGCTGGCTATAAATGAATCCATCAAAGAGAGACAGTAGGACACCCAGTCGGTGGGAGGTTGTATTAGAAGGTATAACTTTTTTTTTCACCTTTGTGATTCTACCATTTATGTCGGGTGAGACAGTCTGTGTATGTACTTCCACTAGAGGGCCTTGCATTTGTCAATAGGACGTGACTTCAGCCAAATTTCATATTTACTAACTCAACAAGGGACAGATTTGTAGCATGTTAAACCCAGCAGGTTCTGCATCCCTGACCCAACCATCATAGCAGGTGTCTGTTTTTCAATTCGCCATATTTCGCGGTACTCAGGTACAGCTGATTGATGGCTCTTGGACGTGTCCTGCTGTCCCAACAATTCAATAGACGATGTTACTCACTCCATGTGGCCAGCAATAGAGAGAGCAAACACAAGGGTTCATTGGTCTGTCCAAATCCTATCCCAGCTCACCTCATCTCAACCCATGCACTACTTTGAAGAATGATACCTTCAAACCGGCAAAAAAAAATCCCTCGGAACAGTGGTTTGTTCTTCAGTGAGAAGGCATTCAATTGAACCAATCCATGCTGACCCTCGAGAGAGCGGCGAAGGTACTTTGAACTTTTTCATATCTGATGCTAGCGTGAGATAAACACGGTGCATTTCCTCTGTGGCACTCTCTCTCTCTCTCTCTCTCTCTCTCTCTCTCTCTCTCTCTCTCTCTTTCTTTCTTACTTCACTGGGGGAAGCGGCAGTGGTAGATAAAGGCAGCAGCCAAGCCATTCTAATCTGCAGTGTTTTAGAGGCGCAGGTGACGTGAAGGAGCCCCACGCTTTCACTGGGCAAGCCAGATAAAACCGTCTGGGAGATGGAGATCAAGGGGCTCGATGCTGAGAGTAAGATAACACAGGGCCAGGGACATCATGCCCTGAAATAAATAAATAAACAAACACACACCACCCCAACCGGAAAAAAAAAAAAGAAAACCCTGCACCTCTTCTTCCCCCCACACTCCGCCTTAAACGTCTGCCCTTAGGGGGACGGTAGGATGTGAGCGAGAGCGCCTGCCGGCAGGGGGATTGAGCAAACGAAAACACCCGGTTCTAAAGGATAGAAATGCCTTTCTTCCCACTGGTTCAAGCTGCACCCCGTGCACTACATGTGCAGCTTTCCTTTTTCTGTCCCACTTAAACATGCACAGCAAAGCTCTGAATTATTTATGTTCAGGTATCCTTTCCCATAGCTCTCTGCCACTTCCATGGCTTTTATGACACTATTTTTTTACCCCTCCCTAAGATCAGGAAGGAGTGTGGGAGTGGGATGTGTGTCAGTCAGCTTCCTGCCAGCTTTGAACCCACTATGGAACTCTTTATTGTCGCCTATCGTTACACGTCCTAAAGCTTTTACAAGGTCGGTTTTGCCAAACAGCTGTTATTTTCTCACTGAGCGTGTACTCTTGTAGGGGTGGGCGATATGGCAAAAATATCTTACAATACTTCAAAAATAAAATCTGTGATACAAAATATATCATGAGATGCATTTCATGACATCTTAAAAGTAGACAAAAAATAGCCCGTATAGTCCCATTATAAAAACCCCATTGAAATATATTAATTATCAACTGCAAGTCAAACGAAACGGGACTATTTATGCTCATTACTGCAGGTAAAGAGATTTTTTTTTTTTCCAAACTGTGGATCGATTGCACAGTTCCAGGAGTCATATTTTCCAGAACATGGTCTTGGTGTAAACTTCAGTGTTGATGGCGAATCCCCATTGAACATTCATTTCAGTCCAGGCTCAGACCTAATTTGGGCCTGGGAAACCAAACCCTAAAGTTTTTTTTTGTGACCATCGCTCATCCGTATATATCAAATAGGACTTGGCGTTACATAGTATGGTGTAACTCCTGTCCTCTCTTTTGACATGTTTTGGTATAAGAACTCCAGTCTTTCCAAGTCTCTAGTTGTTTAGGGTGCTGTGAAAGCAAGTGAAACGCTTGATAAAGGTTTCATAGAGCTACATTCCTCACTAACCTGCACGCCATCGCATACAGTGCAATATTTATGGAAGATCACTGTGACCTATTTGCTTTGATACTTTCCCATGTGTGTGGATTAGGTTGTCAGTTGTGTTTGCTGGCCTCTCCGCTGCACTCATCCGCAGTCAGTGATCGCATAGCGCTAACAGCAAGGCTCTGTCAAAGTCCAGACAAAGACATCACCGGTGATGGTTCCATATTTCATGAGAGTCATTACATGGAATGCTGTGTAAATGCACTAATTGCTTGTTGCCTCGTTAGAAATTCGCTTTGATAATGGAGAGATTTTGTCTCCATTAATGAAGTGTTGTTGAGTGCATTATTTAGGCTAGCCCAAGAAGAGCCAAGAATCTTGGCCTCCTTTCAAAACATCCGGCAGAGTAATTGCTGCACAAATGGTACCATCAGGGTGTTCTGTTTTGCACAATGCCAGTCAGCAGCTATTTGTGCATGATCGAGATTGAGGGTGCCCATCAAAATGCAGCCGGGCTGTTTTAGCTGCTCCACTCTTTGCGTGGAGTAACGTCTCTCCAGAGCGCGGCTTTATAGGGAGTGACAGACTCCTTCAGCTTTTCATGCCACTTCCGAGACCCTGATTTGGCATGCAAAGTGTGCACAGCAAGCAGGTATAGTGAAGCTGCACTGTAACAGAAGAGCAGTGTAGCTCTCCTTATTTCCGTCTTATCAGCAGGTATGAAAAACAGGCAAGTGGTGGAGTATTTAACAGAAAAACACACCGGTAGGTTGTGAATTGGGACAGAAAAAGCAGATATGGGTCTGAAAATATCAGCAAAAAAAAACTGAATATTTCCACAAGAAACTGTAAATAAGAAAAAAACTGTTGAAAAGACCAAAAGTATGGCAAAACAATGTCTCAGGCACTGGGTAGCACCATCACCATTTCATGTAAGAACTCGTAAGGGAACTTCCTAAACTTTTTAGACGTCCGATTCCCAACACTGCCATGGTGACTCGAATGGTGCATTTCACTGTGAATGACTCGTAATGATTTATTTATGCGGAAATTGCGGTCAAATTGGCCATTTTTCTCTTTAATGGTCTACACACTGAGTGGTAGGGCGACACATAACCAGCATTAAGTACACAGGATTTAACTTGCATGTTTACTGCTTGCTTCATTTTTCTCCTTTTCAAAAGCAAAGCAAAGCAAAAGCGCTGGAGACCATTCTTTCCAAGCTCTCCATTTGAATAATCCTTCACTCTTTGAGAACAGGGGGGCTTCCTTTTTTTGCCTGGCATCATTTCTTGCTTTAATAGACTAGTTTGAGAATGAATGAGGAGATTACCACGCGATCCAGTTTGGCAAGCACAGGCCCCGCAGAAGCTGAGGTGTCGCCGTATTAATTGAAATAGGGCCGTTTCACTTCTTTCGCTCTGCCCTGCCAAAAGGTGTTTGTGCTGACTGCCTGGTGCCTGCCGATGCTCCAGCGCCTTCAGAAAGAGCTTGCAGACTTGCATGTTCTTATCGGGAAAGCGATGCCACTGCCACTGATCCCTGAATAAGATTTCATCCCTGGCTCCGTGGATTAGACGAGTGAAAAGATTCAGTTGTCACACATTATCTTTTGCCCTGTGGAAATGGAGATGAGGTGGAAGCCATGGTTGTGTGAGGGTGACACAGTAGAGCTGCATGCCTCTGCTTCAGGTGGGGGTGGGAGTGGGGGTGGGGGGGGTTAGAGTTGGGTCGACGCATGAGAAGGCATTTGGTAGCATGTGGCAGCACTTTTTTATCTGCTTTGCTCTACGCATTGGGGTTGAATTAGAGATAGCGTGGTTCATTGAATGAATGTTTGATCAGATAAATCCAATAGGCATATCGCAGCAAGCTTTTTAGACGGCGTATCTTCATGTCAGTGACCAGCCCTTCATTCCAGCCTTCGTTGACTCTCGGGGGAATGAGGTCCCCGGCACCATCTTTAGGGCAGTCCCAAGACTGCATTATATAAACGGTAGAATTCATTAAAAGAGTGACTGATCAAGTCACAATAAATTTAGAATGCAGAGAAATCTGGAGAAATTCTCATGGAACAATTGAATATTTTAAAAACAATAACACCCGATTTGTTGCATTAAAACGGGCCATGTTACGGCCTGCTGATTTAACTTCAGTAATCTATTCGTGACGCAGATAGCTCGACAGCCATCTCCATGACGGCTCTCTCCATTAACCCGTTTCAGCATGGCAGGTAATGTAGTAACATCATACGGAAGCAGCTTAAACTGAAAAAAGTAAACATGTTTGTTTTTCTTTTCACAAACAACTTTGTTCTTGATACGGTCTAAGAACTGTATGATATATGAAATGTCTATAAATCACCTACTTTGGTGAACATTCTGAAGCTGCCTTCTAGGCCAATTCAGGACATTAAAGAAAACTCATTAAAAGAAAACATTTCAAGACAAACACGATTACCTGAATGCCTCTTGAACCCATGGGTGGCATGTTTTCCGACATTTAGATCAACCAACTTTAAAATATCGGTGATTAAAGATATCATCACTCAGCTTAACATTAACACAATGGTTCTTATTCTAAATGCAAAGTCTACAGCAGACTGACTGGACAAACACACACATTCTAATGTTCGCAGATGTCCTTAGAATATTTAGCCTGACGAATGAGATGAACTATTGCAAATGGAGAGGAACCATTGTAGAGCAGTGGTTTGTAACCTGTGGGCTGCAGCTTGCAGTGGGTACTGGTGTTTATTACACTGTATGATTAAACAAGTTCAGTGAAAAATTCAGTGATGAATTTATAAATACTGTTTTTATAAATAATTTATACATATATATATATATACTTTCAGTGAGAGCGTGCAGTGTATACGTTCTGATTGAAAGCAATGCCTTGTTCAGTTCACACTCTTACTGGAAGTGCATTTCTGCTTCACCATTCAACTGTATAAATGTGTCACATTTGCTTACTGCAGAACGGGCTGAATGGATACATATGAATGGCACAACAGGCACTTTTCAGCAAATACGCTGGCGCAAACTAACTCACTGCTAAACAGCATAAGCACAGTGACTGCATTAACGTCGATGACCTGTGGGAAATGGAAATGTCTTCGACGCCGAGTGGCACGGTGGAACCGTGTACACCCACACGCTGGAACGAGACCTGAGAGATGTAATTGGGAGTGCCTTGAGTGCTAATGTGTTCCACCTCCTTACGCTCCTGCCGACATCACACACTGCTCATTTCAAAGCCGCTGCCAGATCCAATGTCTCCATCAAAGAGTAAGCACTTCATTTCATCAAAGGAATTTGAATATGTGTCGTGTGCCATGTTCCATAGAACCTCTTTCAATATCTCATGAACATGACAAATTGAAGTCACCTGTAGAGCAAATGCTAGTGTTCGGGCTAGAAAGGTGCAGAATACCGTGGAATCAGACCTCTCTCAAATGTCTAGCTTTTGACAGCAAGGCCAGAGCAGGCCAAGGCCAAGGCCAGCCAGGGCTCATGTGAGGAATTCAGCCTCCGTGTTCGGAGCCATGAGGTCTTTTCTAACTTTGCACCGGAAAGTACAGAACACAGTGAAAGCAATGTCTATCAAAAGACTAAAAGAGAGAAGCTAGAAACTGAAGAACAACAAATGTGTCATCATTAGTGTTACTCAACGTATACACTATGGGTTCCTTTCTGGAATGTAAATTAGGGAGCTAGGTTTAAATTGTAACCTCAATGGCAACATGCCTTTTAATCCAGGCATAGTCTTTTCTTGTGTCTGAGAAGACAGACCTATACGTTCCAAAGTAGACCCCTGTGCTTTGTCTGAAATCAAGGGTCTTTCTCTGAAATCAAGTACAAATGAGGAGTTTGCACTCCTCTGCTTCAGTATCAGCCTCTGCTCTTCTGGAAAGGCTTTTCACTAGATGTTGAAGCATGCTGCATAGATTTGATTGCATTCAGCCACAAGGGCATGGGTGAAAATCACAAAAGTCCCCAAAAAGGTATTGAAAGGGGCTTCATCAATGCAGAGAACACAGTTCCACTGCTCAGCAGGATAGTATAGGAGCTTTATAGCCATCTAGTTGATGCTTGATTTGGGATATGGAAAACTTAAGCTAATGTACATCTGCTTTCTAGCACCAGTGCTTCATTATGCCTGCATTTACAATAGGTGCACCTTAAAAGTGGACAAATTCACTAATTATGGGAACACACACACACACACTTATGGTGCACATTTAGTTCCACCTTATTTTTGCGTGCAATCAAGACTACCTCTGGTCAACATACTGGTTTTGTGGTAAGTTTGGCCCTAAGCAGACATAACATGAACCTCGCTGAAGCAAGCAAGTGGCTGAGGAGATGTGACACCATAAATATTTACAACGCTTACACAATGAATATTTCCGATGCTATAAATGTGGAAGTGCCTTATAAAGATGTAATACTGTCACTTTCTGCAAACAAACCTGAGCCAAAAGCAGGCTTGAGGCATTCCAGCGCGATGGGCCTTACAAAGCCACAATAATAATGAGTTTATGGTTCTATTTCACCAGAGAAAAAAATCTTAAACACACAAAAGCTGGAATCGATAAGCGTCGAATCACCTGAGGGTCCCAGTTCTTGACCAAGTTGGGCTCAAACTGTGGAAAGAATGAAAGAAAAGAGAGAGAGACATAGAGAGAGAGAGAGAGAGAGAGAGAGAGAGAGAAAAAGAAACAAAAAGAATGTGTGACACTTAAGGTGCTGTGAAGGT
>JBBJLS010000001.1:15059515-15070084 GCA_037577275.1 Bryconaethiops microstoma
AATCAAGCTCCCATGACCATCTCAGTCCCCAGACCTCAACCCCATTGAAAACCTGTGGAGTGAGCTGAAGAGGAGAGTGCAGAGAGGACCCGGGTCGCTGGATGATTTAGAGAGATTGTGCAAAGAGGAATGGTCGAAGTTCCTCTTTCTGTATTCTCCCATCTTATGAAATGTTATGGGAGAAGATTACGTGCTGTTTTGTTGAGCGTTGTACAAAGTTTTAACATCAGAGGTGCTAATAATTGTGGCACACATGATTTGATGTAAAAGAATTATTTCTTAATGTGGGATTTTTTTCCCCACTGAATAAATGCACTTGAATTATGTAAACGTAAATGTATTATGTATGTAAACGTAAATGTGTCAGAAGTGCAGGCGCTTAAAGAACTAAACACAAATAATTAAAACTGAAATGTCCAAACAACGTATGCTTATGTGTCGAATGAAGTACAGCCCAAACATTGAATTGAAGGTTGGATTTTCCAGTGCAACTTCTTGTAATGCTCACTGCAATTCAAAAACGAATTACAGTTTGAACTTTTTAAAAAAGAAAAATAATTGCTTACAGGAATAATTCAGCCAGGGAACGGTGTTATTATCAGTTACTGGTGCAGAAATTCCATATCAGCCCAACCCTGAGCACCATATTGCGCCACATATTGCATCTCCATAAGAAATGTTACTGCCACATATGAAACGTCAGTCTCATCAGGGTGCTCTGTAGAGTTGTTACCACACAGAAGACGAAGAGAGTGAATAATTGAATTTGCCATTCTTGCCAGGCGCTCGGTGAGCATGCTTAGCAGTGGGGTATTCAAAGGAACAGACAAATTATTACTATCCTACACATGTTTGATATCACTTGTCTCAGATTTACAATGGAGAGCCCAGAGGGCGGCAGCAGCAGTGGCAGCACGGCGGCTTGCTAAAGAGACCGGAATCCAATTCCACAGAGGTGGAAAGTTGTGGGGAAATATTAATTACTTCTTGACTCTACCTGCTCGGCAAATCTGGCCACCTGGACCCCAGACACTCTGTCACATTGTGTGAGAGGAGAGAAGTGGTGTATGGAGGTCTCATAAGCAAAGCATCTTGCCTCCACATTACTCTTCCAAGAGCAGTGAGCCTCAGCTGGCCGCTCCTCGTGCAGGCCAGGGCGAAGGCCTGAGGGAAAAATTACTCTCCTGAGTCCTGCTTCCAACACATATCATATCGTTCCACCGGCCCACTGCCTTCCACACACGCACACATACACACACAGCACATTAGAATTCAACCACATTTCTGCAGGGCCATAAAAGACCGTAATATTTCTCACTTTTCTCTCAGCAGGGTGGTTTCCTATTGTCTCTGTAATGCGATCTGTAACTGAACAGCGAAAAACGGCAAGAGATTAGAGCAGGGATGACCTGTAAGTCAACAAATCGATTCATATTTGATTAGTTTGACTTACATTCAAGCAGTATGAGAAGTTCAAAACAGTCTGACCAGTCTGATAAGTCAATAACTTCATGGTCAAGGAATGCTACTATGGCTTGTTTCTTCAGTTTTATGTTTGCCTACATTTCTGATGTAAATCTTTGTTAAAATTGTAAATATTTACACAAATGGAAATCTGAATCACTTAGCTACCAAGTTGATATTTTAGGCTTGATGAATTTTTTTACATGCATCACACATGCAACACATCAGATACTGAAAAGCAAAGCAACTAAGGTCGCCATTGTGTTTTGATGCGCTCCAGAAAAAGTGTCCAAACCCTGCCAAAATGCATGAAAGATGCAAAAATGTACCATAAATGACAATATGCATTTCAACGGTAATATTTATCACAGCAATATATAGCAATAACATAGTATCCAACTCTGGCACTATAGCACTGAATGGCAGGTCAAGCAAAAGAGAGTACCATAACAATGATGGGATGAAATCATAAAAACAGTCAGTACTATCTCCATGCTGTAATACAGAGTGGAGAAAACCCAACAAAAATGATACGTTTTAGAACAGCAAATGAAGTCTAAGTCAATATCTTCAGAGTCTTTGTCACTACATCTGGCAACTTGAAGGTCAGCATGTACAGCAACTTTTAAAACACTGCCAGTCTTTTATTTACCTTAACAAGCAAACAGTTCAAGCTGCCAGTTTTCTGTCGTCACAACCATACGTTATCCTTAACTTGCTACAGGAAAATGCAAGTCAACACAGCTCTGTGTATCATTATATATGTGTGTGTGTGTGTGTGTGTGTGTGTGTGTGTGTATGTGTGTGTGTGTGTGTGTCTGCTATGGTGATTACAAATTACAAAACTTCAGGGGTAACTACTCAGCTTTTATTGCCACAAATCATTGAGGTAACACACACTAATGAGGCTGAACTTGAAGAGGACAAGTTCTCACATTATCGACAAATGTGGGGTCACATTGACTGTGTACGGCCTACTTTCTAAACATGAAGCCATGCAACTGGCCCCAGAGAATCCACCTCTATTAGGGACTGACTGGCACATTCAAATTGTGTGTGCATCCAACACACCAACCTGCATGTGTGTGTGTGAGAGAGTAAGTGAGAGAAAGATAGAGAGGGAGCGTGTAAGACGGAGAGCATGAGAGAGATAGCACAGGCCCTTGTGTTGCCCCCTGAGAATACCCTACTATCAGGAAGTCCACAGTGACAGTCATATTAAAATACATGGGGGACAACACGTTTGAATTTCATTTCAGATAACCTGGTAGACTGCGGAAGGGCATCGGGAGGGCATGGGCTAAATTAACCCAAACGTTTGGAGTCTGCAGCCTATTCACCGTCTATTCAACTCTTTTCAAAGTGTAATGTAATGAACAGTGTTATACATTCACATGTGAAGTGCTTTAACGCACTTCATTGGGTTTATGCAAGATTACATAATGAGAACGATGGCACCCGCTTTGAATTCAGAGTCATGGAAAAGCGGCAATTGTGAACTCCTGAGACTTATAGAAGACTTTAATGACATGGTCAGATGACTCATGGTGTGACTACCAAGAACAGAGTCTAATAGAGAGCATGCCCTGAAATCCTCAGTAACCTACAATCTTGTTGTTAAAAGTTGTTAAAAACAAGTTATCTCAGCAATAAGCGTGTTCGTTACAGTGGGATAACATTATACATTAGTTCAAACTATGTTCAAACTATGTTCATTCATATTAGAATGAAACAGAAGTTTGGCTGCTAATATCAGCACTCAAAACACTGCATGGATTTTTTTTCAATTCTATCTGATTCAATTTAATAAAAAAACCGATCATGCCAACTTGGCGCTGGATGGTAACTGTAAATCTTTGGTGCTTAATATCATAACTGTGACATTTATATAGAGAGAAAACTGAACCAATATTTTGGCACATCACTTTTGATACCAAAATCATTTAACTGCAGACTAATAAATCAGCATATTGCAGCATTTACGGAGATAATTAAGTCTATCACCAGGCTAAAACACACACACACACACACACACACACACACACAGATAGATATATGTAAAATTGGAACTAGGGGTTGCACATCATCGCATGCTGGTAATAGCAGTATACCCATAAATATGCATCCCTTCCAGACAGATCTTATCATATCCACGGGTAAAATTACACCTTTTCAAGTGCATGATGGAGTTGTAATTCCACATGTTGTGCCAGCGCTCAGTATGAGAATAGACTACAGCCCCACAGCTGGGCTAAACATTGGGCCTAATTGCTCTATGGGAGGTCAATGCCATCCATCACGCCAGAGGCCAGAGATTACAGACAAGACACAGATGTTTATTACAGTGTTTGAATGCACAAAACTGAAATGTAGCGCTTATATGCCCCATTATTACCAGAAAAGACTAAGACACATTCACATACACACAGCCAGCCATGTATGAATGCTGCTCTGACATTTGCAAGGACATTTGCTGTATTTATTTAAGGGAATGAATATGACATCTCAGCTGTTGACAAAGAAGTGATATGCATGGTACAAGAAGAGACCATTTCTATGAATCTGACTTGAGGCAAAGCGGATAAGAAATTTAAAATAGTGGATAAGAGTAGATAAGTGGATTTAAAAAAATCACAAGCCTGCACCTATCTTTCAGTTTTGCAGTTATAGAAACTACATTCTTCAATACGATAGTAACATACACTCCTCTCAGTGGGCACATCAAATGTCCTTAGTATCCATACACTGTGTGCATTCAAAAGTCTCTTTTTTTGGTTTTTGGGTTGTTCTTCACTTATAACTGTTTAGAGAATATGCACTATATAACATACACACTATACAGACTAAATTACGTGGGTATGTGACAATCATGCCCATATGAGACTGTTGACCATCCTATTCCAAAGTCCACCAACATTAATATAGATTTCCCCTACAAAATCCGTAATAAAAAGCAACCAACCATTATTCCTCCTTTACTAAACTTTTTTTCCCATAGCAATTAAACATTCCAGTATATGCCAAAAACAGTCTACCAGATTCTCTTCTATCAGACTACCAGTCTATCAGACTACCAGTAGCAGGATAATCTGACCACCAGACAGAAGCATGAGTCATCAGGGAACATGTTTCCACTGCTCCAGAGGTGACATCCTGCAACCGTGACATGTTAAAAGCCACTGAGCTCTTCAATTCAACTCCTTCCGATGCCAGTGTTTATCCATTGAGATGCTTTATTTTTCATGGCAATAAGTTGAACCTGGTGTATTTGAGTAGGAAAACCACAACAAAATGTTGGACAACAGTCCTTCAGGACCATAATTCAGATCCTGGTGTAGAGCCTTTACATCAAAAACGTTCTTCACACTTGCACATCACATACAAAAATGGTCCAGTTCATCAAAAGGTTGCTTTAAGAATGAAGTGCCGTTCTTCTATGACACTTTGGAAAAGAATCCTTGCAACAGAAGAGTGTATAAAACTCATGAAAGTCAGATATGCTTCTGCTTTGGACTTGGATGTTGACGGCTGGCTTCAATGCGCAGGAAAGGGATCGAGAGTAAGAGCCATCTGAGGCTGTCAAGTGTAGCACTGTGGGACCATGCATCAGCGCACAGAGAGGCTCAGCAGGGCACACCAGCCAGCGTCTGAACAGCGACTCTGGTGGGATCCAGAGCCAGTGGGCTTGAGGGGAGCATCACTGTGCCTCCTGCTCCGCCAGCCCTGCAGCAGCCGTTAAGATTAGAGCTCCCTTTAATCCGACAAAGGGGATTAGACTCCGATTGGGAGGGGGGAGGGCAGCCCTACTGTGAGGGGAAATAAAGCAGAGAGGGGGCATCATGAATTATTAACACTTCTCTAAGTGCATGGTGAGCTGGATCTTTAACCCAAAATCACAGCGCCAAGAAGTGGGAAGAAGGGCACTTCTTACACCTACTAGGATCTCTGGTCTGTACTTGCAGTTCGGTGAAGGACAGCAGGCACTCTGTACCTGTCATGATTTGTTGGGACAGGTCCGATAATAAAGAAACAGAGAGAGAGAGAGAGAGAGAGCGAGAGAGAGCGAGAGAGAGAGAGAGAGAGAGAAGCGAGAGAGAGAGAGAGAGAGAGAGAGAGAGAGAGTTAGAAACAGAGAGTGAAACTGAAGCAGCCCTCCAGAGCGTGTTTAGCTGAGTCGTGTCCGCAGCGGGACGAGACAGCACCAGTGCTGATGGGACAGGAAGCAAAAATAGTAGCCTCGTTTAAAATGCGCACAAGCAGCGCAAGCGGTCAACTTTCAGCGGCCAGTTTTCCACACATATACGAAATGTTTTAGGCACAAAGAAAAGCTTTGAAGGTCCAGCAATAGAAAACCAACTCTAAACACATATAAATAAGAGATGGTGCCAAGTTTGGCCACTTAAGCTCAAAGGACCAACTGGCACTTCCAGACTTCCCACTCCTGTAACTGCACACCTTCGACAGTAGTTCCTCAACAGTACTAAGTAATTCAGTTTGTGAATAATAACTGTTCACAATAATAAGCCTACAGTTTAATGAGTTAAGTATATAGTACAGCTTTGGCTGCTCGTCTGGTCCTTCAGGAGAATCAGAGGACATTTTTCACATGATCCTCGAGTTTCCGACATGCTCAGAAACAAGAGCTGACCACTTTCAAATGGGTGAGAGAACATGACCACATGGTGAATGAACAGCCCAAATAAGCGTGAATCCAGAGGAGGGGACGTTACGAACCCCGGACTTACCCCCCTTGTTCCATCTGCCCTTATTCCTGCCCTGGAGCGAGGGCTGCGGAGCGGAGAGCAGCAGCAGCAGCAGCAGCAGACACAGAGCTGGAGAGAGGAATCCACGGCCGCTCCTGAGGAACATCTCCAGGAGTTTAGGGCTGTGGGGGGAGGGGGGGGGACGCGGGGGTCTTTCACCTGTCCGCAGAGGCGCTCGGCCAGACGTTGGGAGTTGTCATTGGTGCCCCGTCATCGGTCACACTCCAGGTGGAGGATGCGTGTGTGCCTCTAGGTGTGTGAGCTCTTCCTGGGTGGGAATGGAGCTCACAGCATCTCCTCCATCGTGCAGCCCATCATCATCACCATCCGAGAGAGAGAGTGAGCGAAGGAGAAGCGGGCGCAACATAAGGTACGGCACATCTCTCTCTGCCTACTATGCTCACACACACATATCCACACATGCGCTCTCTGACTGTGCACGCACTCACTCACTCACTCACACACGAACGCTCCTGCTCATGCTTGTCGTGGCTGCAGCCGCTGAGGGATTCTCCAGCTTCCTTTCTGCTCTTCGTCCTTCTGTGGGAATTCTCTCTCTCTCTCTCTCTCTCTCTCTCTCTCTCTCTCGCTCTCTCTCTCTCTCTCTCTCTCTCGCTCTCACTACTTCTCTTGCTCTACCAGCTCACTGCAGTCACACACAGGACTTTACGCTGAGTGTGTGTGTGTGTGCGCGTGTGTGTATGTGTGTGTGTGTGTGTACAGTTGGGGTGGGGGGTTCCTAGGAGCAAGCAACTGAAGAGAAGAGAAGAGAAGAGAACAGAGGAGAAGAAAGCAGAGGAGAGAAGAGAAGAGGAGAGGATAGAAAAAGAAAAGGAAAAAGAAGACCAAGAGGAGACGAGAAGAAAAGAGAGGAGAGATGAGGAGGAGAAAATGAAACATGGAAAGAGAAGAAGAGAAGATAAAAGGATGGAGAGAACATGAGGAGAACTAGAGAGAACAGAAGAAAGGTGAGATGATGAGTGAAAATATGATGGAAGGAGACTGAAAGACCTGGAGAAAAGATGAAAACAGGAGCATAAAGAGGAGACGAAGAGAAATGAGATGATAAGAAAAGTGAAGTAGAAAAGAAACAAAAAGAAAGCAAGAAAAGAGAAGAAAAGAGAAAGGAGGACCAGATAAAAAGAAAGTAGTAGATTGGACAGACGAGACGGGGAGATTTAAAAAGAGAAGCGGGGAGAGAAAGAATGAAAGAGAAGAAGAGAAGATGAAAAGAGTAGGAGAAGAAAGTGATAAGGGGGGAGAGAAGAGAAGAGAAGAGGGATGTAGAGTAGAAAAGGTGATGGAAAGAGATGAAAAGAGGAATAGAAAGAAAGGAGAAGATAGAAAGAAGAGAAGAAGAGAAAAGAAAAGAAGAGAAAAGAAAAGAAGAGAACACAAGAGAACACAAGAGAAATGCTTATATATCTTAAAAGTAATTAAACCATAGTTTTAGGGGGATAAAGTTCACCAACATCAGGGAAAAAATGTGCAGAGTCCAGCCCAGCATATCCCACCACTATCCAGAACAGCCAGCCACAGGTCCTCGCAAACCAGCCCCCATCATGGTTCCTGAAGACCGAAACCCACCCTGGGGGTAGCAGGAGCCAGCACAGTCTACAGTTTGGTCTGCCACACCTGCTTTCAGTTCACATAGAGGAAGTCCTCTGGAGCTTCTGACTAACCGCAAGGTTTTGGATGGAAATCCTCAACAGGGTTTTAACTTTTGTGCTGCTGTGTGCAGCGGGAAAGAAGTTGAAGGGTACAAATGTTCACGAATTTATTTCAAGCAATGTTGGACAGTTTTTCTAGGTCCAATTACCATGAGAATGTTCACACAATGTAAAGGGCAGGTGGAGTAAAACCAAAATATTTTGACGGTACACACGAGCAGTCATGCAATTCTTTAGGATTACAACAGTTACTTTAAGACATGCAGGGGGTCGAGTTTACGACGCTCACTTCTATAAAAATTTTAGAAATGTGAGACGTGAGTGTTTCGGCTTACACATTAGCATCATACTTACGGACTACGTGGGCAGACTAGTTTGGTTGCGCGCGGCCGGACTATGTGGCTATGTGGCCAAGCTAGTTGGTTGCGTGCGAAAACAAAGAATACATAAAATACGCAGTAACGCGGCGTATGAGTGAGGGAGTTGGTGTCCCCAGTAAGCTTACCTTCGCCATTTTGGACTGTTAAAAGCGCAAATGTTTATACGCTCATTTTTTTTCTGTTACTACAGTACAGTGTAGCAGTACAGTATTTTTATGTCCTTTTCCTTTTTCTGTGGCTTAGTTGTGTTTTTATGTTCTAGATTATGATTTTACACCTGTGTTAGGATACGGAAGAAACTTAGGCTAGGGTGTGTTTCAACTTACACCAAAGTTTGGGTTACATCACCATCGTAGGAACGGATCTGACGACCTCAAGGACGTCCTGTAATACAAAAATTGTGCTCACAACTTCTTAAATGCATAAATGATCAACATAAATACACGGCTCTTTGAGGTCATTTGCAATATGGATATTTTAGTTATTTAATTATTTGAGGCTCGTTCTACTACTTTGGGGCTTAAACCGGTGCAGAGGGGTGAACCTTCAGATTTTAGCAGGATCTAAGCACTTTATTGTCAGTGGCCTCTCTAGCTTGTGAAGCAAAGAGCTGATGTTTTGCCACACCAGTGCTCCAGGGACAAGGCTACAAGGTTGTTAAAGCAGAGTACATAAAACGGATGCTTCACAGAACCAGTTCATGTATACACACACACACACACACACACACACACACACAGGCAGTGGCTTTAGTGTTCTAATTACAGCTTCTGAGGGAAGTCATGATTAAGTCCATAATTTTTTTTATACACAACCTAAAATTAATATTCTAAATCCACACATAAGCTCCATGGGCAAGTGGCACCACAATGCTCACACACTGTCTGTTGCCTGTGCCAATTTTTCCTTTAGCACTTTACTCTATAAGTGCAAGCACACACACACACACACACACACACACACACGTGCAAACACACGGTTACTCTACTTTTCTCTCGCATCTCTACTTATTTGAAAAAAATGGACCAACATTATACCACTGCAGTAATTAAATTTGTGCAGTGGGAAAAGAGATGATTTTTTGCCATTTTAGCATCTGTTTACAACCCAAGCACACAGAAGAGAGAGAAATGGCAAACAAACTTTGCCTTCTGCCAGCCTCTAAAAGTGATCCTGGATCATCAGCAGCATGAAGCCCAGCTGCACCTGGCCATGTGTGCGCATCCCTGCATGTGATATTGACCCCCCTCCCCACCTTCCAGCAAAATGTGTTCAATCGGCCAGGCCATGTGTCTTCTTTAGATCTGTAGCTACAAAGCTAATGTGGCTAACAGTCAATGTTTTTAATAACCCATTAGCCTCACTCACTCCCACCGCAAACCTTGTCAGGCACACTTAGGATTACAACTACATGTTCACGTCACAAACTAACTTAAAAAACACAAACTTCACAAATAACTTTAAAAAAGTCGTGTGTGTGTGTGTGAGATCTGATAGGGCTTTGGTGGAGTACTAACTAAAGCTCTGGTAGAATCTTAGTTTATTATCAGCTCTTAATTTTAAGTCTAGACATGTTTTGTTTTGGACTACAAAGCAACAATATGCATCACTCTAGATAAGAGTCCCTGCCAAATGCTCGGGTGAAAACAGTCTAAACATACGGCGTTTCAGGTTTACGACGCTCACTCCCATAGAAACGTACCAAAAATTGAGACGTGAGGGTTCCAGTGTACGCCGTTAGCGTCGTACTTATGGACTATGTGGCCAAGCTAGTTGGTTGTGTGCGAATACAAAGAATACGTAGAATACGCAGTAACGCGGCGTATGAGTGAAGGAGTTGGCGTCCCCAGTACGCTTACCTTCGCCATTTTGGACTGTTAAAAGTACAGGTACAGTGAATGTATGTCCTTTTCCTTTTTCTGTGGCTTAGTTGTGTTTTTATGTTCTAGATTATGAGTGTACAACTGTATTAGGACAGGGAAGTCACTTAGGCTAGTGTTTTGACTTGCACCAAAATTTGGGTTACATCACTGTTGTAGGAACTTTGTCGTAACTCGAGGACCCCCTGCATGTTAACGTACATGTACATCCTCATGCAGTTTCACATGTGTCGTTTGCTAAAAAAGCATAGCAGACGACAATCAGGCTAGAGATCACAGCTACTACTGCTTTTAGCTACTTTTTGTCCATTTTTTCCTCTTTAAACTTTTATTCCAACTTTGACCATATCCTCATTATAAGTTAGCTTGGGGGGGGGGGGGGGGGGGGGGGGTTTGGGCAAAAGTTTGTTCC
>JBBJLS010000001.1:15080716-15091044 GCA_037577275.1 Bryconaethiops microstoma
CATCCTTCTCCCAACACATTCAGAGTCTCTCCTCAGCATCCTTCTCCCAACATACTCAGAGTCTCTCCTCAGCATCCCAACACACTCAGTCTCTCCTCAGCATCCTTCTCCCAACACACTCAGTTTCTCCTCAGCATCCTTCTCCCGACACACACAGTCTCTCCTTAGCATCTCAACACACTCAGTCTCTCCTCAGCACATGTCCAAACGCAATCTTGCCTCTCTGACTTTTCCTCAACTCGAGCAGTCCCTCTAATACACTCATTTCTGATCCTGTCCATCCTACTTTTCAGAATAAAATGGGATACTTTTACTGATTTTTGTTTATTTGCATATAATATTATATTAACTTGTGTTTTGCTGGGAGATGGACACTCTCACTGTTGAGATAAATGGCTTTAAAAATACTTGCACAGGTGCCTTTTATACAGCACTGTATATGTGACAATGATGATCATTACTTTGGTCATTTATAAACAAAATAAGCTTGGCATAGCTCTAAATGCTTTTGGTCCAGTTTATCATGTTAGGTCACTATTATTTTTCTTTATTTAAAAAGGAAACCAGTGGTTAAATGTGAATCCTGTGTCTGATTATTAGTATAACAGCCTGGGAAAAGTTCACGGTTGACCAAGGAGGTACCAAGAAATCACACAATAACAAAGGATCTGGCTATGCACATGTGACCAAGACAGGTGCCCCATGGAGAACTGGACATTATCTAAGATTCCACATGGAATCCATTAACATTTCACATGCTTGATTCACTCCACTGACATTTAGTGAAATTGCAACATATCAGAACAGTAAAAACGCATTTAAAATGGCACAATTTGAAGCACTCGAGGTCATCATTCAAGGTCAAGTGAACAAACAGGTGACTGCCCATAGAGGCTGGCTCATTTTCCCATTATTTCAGCATTAAATTGAGTTCCTGAATGTAACATTGGGTATGAATACAGCTTGATGGTGCCATTATTAAACACTGCTCCCAAATCAGCGAAGAGCTTTCAAGAATAACTCTGATTTTAAATGATTATAGACAGACGAGTTCACTGTTATGTCCGGAATCAAAATGTTGATTAAAAAGAAAGTGCTTAGAGTGACCAAGACATTTCCACAGGCAACACTGATGTACTGATGCATATTAAATTGAGCAAAAGCTACAATACAGCTATGCCACGTTGGGCTTGTGAACAGCATATGTCTACAGTGTATATGCTTGTGATTCAATTCGAGTCAGGATTTGTGTGCATGACACACACACACGTAGGTCGACAGCTGCTGTTGTTTGCATACGTTAGTGTTCACACAATTGATGGAAAGACCATCCTCCAAAATGCACTCATCTCCACAAGGCTATACGACATGCCTTAGCACATTATGACACTTAGCAAAGAGGTTCACCTCTGCTCTTAGAGTACCAGTGTTTGGCCCAGTTCAGTGACTTCTGTACTCAAACCAATCTAGTAACTCGCCTTCCAGGACCACAGTTGAACACCCTTATCAGACAGTGTCAGAAACCACATGGGCAATTCTATTTATGTAGCAATTCAAATACAGTCAGATGTGAGTGCATGATTTTAGACATGTAGTTTACATGATGCTAACATGATGCACATGCTTCCACTACTTGTTAGCTGCATAAGCCTTGTAGCACCAATACAAATGTCTCTTGAATGATTGACTACATAAAAAAAATTCAGGGATTCAGGGACTCAGGGATGTGATTTAAGCTCTTAATGATCATCAGTATCCCAGTTATAATGTCATGCAAACTACAGAAATGATTGATATTATTGGTTAACCTTGCTGCAGATCAATAGTTCATCTCTCACAAAAGTCAACAGTGGTCCTTAAAGTAATCGTAACTCTAACATGATAAATTTGCAGGAATGATCTTATCTCACAGGAAACTTACTTTCACTCAGCAGGCCACAGGACTGGATTAACACTGAGTACTTCTGCTGCCATTCATGCGCAAGATTGCAGAGCCTGCTCACACAAACAGATCAAAGTGCTCTTGGTGTCTAAGTGAAAATGTTGCAACATCACTCAAAGATGAAACAAAGAGAGGAAATTTGGTAACATCACTGCTGCACTGTCAGACTGTAATAGCGATAGGGCTGGGACGGGTATAAATCTAAGAAAAAGAAGGACACACAGTATCGCTGATGTGAATCAATCTTTCATAGCATAGCTGGTGGTTTTTCTCACTTGCGATGATCTCTACAAGCTAGCTGAACTTTTGTTACTCCAGCATTTTTATAGGCCAGCAAGCAAGTATAGGTTTATTTCATCTGATACCAAGGTAAATTCAGCAAATACTGGGATACTGAATTTATGCAATACCACCGAGTGAGAAAATGAGTTGAAAGGCAGACGCCAACCCCCCTCCCCAACCCCCCCCCGCCCCACAAGCCCAGAAACCTAATGAAATGACATCACAGCACGGGAAATGTTTAGGAAAAATCATCAGCGACTCCCTCTGTAGCTGAAAACGCATTACACGATGCGAGAGAGCGAGAGATAGTCTGATTGCCAGTGGAGTCTCCATTAGGAGCGGAGGGGCGGGCCTCTCCTCCTCATTTGGCTTGGAGGGGTTCACCTGAGCGCGTGCTAATTAAGGCCCGCATCTGCACTCAAGGTCATCTGCTCCTCAGACAAGTGCGTGCCACGCTCCATCTCGCACATTCAATTAAAGGACCCGTCTAATGACTTCCTGTAGTCCCTGCTCACCACTCCTCCTGCTTCTTTCACTCATTCTCCAGTGGAACGCAACTGTGGCCCTCACACACACACACACACACACACACACACACACACACACACACGCATGCACGCACGCACGCACCAAAAACTCCATTACAACAACGTGCTCCGATCTGTGTGGAAAAAAAACTATTTCCAAATCACTGTGTTGACAGCATATTTGTGGAACATATTGCTAATGAAGTATTCTGCCGGGCGCTGTGTGAGGAGCCACATGGTACCGATAATGAAACTAGAGTTTAAGACAAGTACAAGAGAGCTCAATGTCACATTCCATTAGAAGTGAGATAATAAACTATTTAGAACAAAGCAAACGCTTGCTCAAGAAAAAGCTCAACATATTTTGACTTTGTGACAGCATGGTCCATCTTTTGTAAACAGAGATGATCGAAAACATGAGTTAGCAGCAATAAAATTAAAAAGATGGAAGTCTAAGGAATAGCTCCAATCCTGTGCAATTACATTTCAGAGTTTAACATATTGTTCATTCTTGCACAGCAGAGAAAATGTCAAAATGCGTCTATTTATTATTTGTTATATTCAAAACCTTTTATGTTCAGATCTGCCATCAAAGAAACAACATTCAAAGTTTAAAATCAACTGGACTATAAAGTGCAGATCATATGAAGTTATAAGAATATTTCAATTATTTTAGGCCATTGGAAAAAACCAAAACAACAGTAGTACCTTAAAAAACATACGAATTTTTCAGGCTGAAAAGTGGTTTCATCATATATTTTTACAATTAAAAAGTGATTAAAAATCATAGCACCTACAGTTCAGAAGATTTATGAGTGAGCAGTTAATTAGAGCTAGTTGAATGTGTTACGACCATGTTTTTGCAGTTGGTTTGGTTTTATGATTGCCGAAATCATATTTTTTTTAGTTTTTGCACACACTCGGGCGATGGCCACAAGGGTGCTTGCAGCAAAAGGTGAATTTTAGAATTGTATTTCTATTGGGTTTAGTCACTTTCCAATCAGACTGCACTCTAAATGACTGTCAGTAGAAAGTGACTGCACATGCTTAACAACGTTCAGTGTATTAACGAAAATGAAGACTGAATCAATTATTGTTTGAGATCTGAACCGAATGATTTCAAAGCTCAGTGAAAGAGATCATTGCTTATAATTACGTATTTTTGAAAACATGCCTCAAGAAGGAGCAGTGGCTATGAACCCAGGTGATATTACCTGGAGTTCAGGGGTAGCAGAGTATTCACTCATTACTAAACAATTTCTGCATGACAAAAAGGGTCTCTCAGTGGCACACTGATGACCACTCATCTTACCAAGACCCTCCACTCCTGCTGAGGTGCTGCTAAGGCTCCTCAGCCCACCCCACCTGAATTCCACCTGGACGTTATCGGGTCCAGCACTTGGGCTTGCCTGACACTTCAATAGCACTTTTGATCACTGCAAAATCGAATGAGCATAATGAGGCGGTCAATAGGTAATTTATGGCCCCATAACCAGCTCAAAATATAGCTTCTGTGGGATAAGGGGCTGAGAGAGGCACTCAGACTGGAGTCAAATGCTCCTTAATGAAATATTTCGGCTCTCTCCCTCTCCCTCGCTCTCTGAAAATAGGATCGCTTTTCATGTTAGGCACTGAAATGCCTCACTGAGGCGTCTGCTGATGGGACTCAATAACTGAGTTTTCTCTTAGCTTCACTCAGCCCAAAGAAGCAGGCTGACTGCTGACTGGGTATGAAACAGTCTTATATGTTATAACAAGTAACAATTAATATTGATGAAGCTCTGCACCTGTACAAGCAATGCTTGCCACCCACCATCTGGTAAAATTTGAAACCTCTGTCTAGACCTTACAGAATCTCAAAGTTCACGTTTGATTTGACTGACTTTGGACATTGTTTCCCAGATATCTGTCAGTCTCTGGTCAAGTCAGGGTCTGATTTAGATCCTTTGGTGCATCTGGACTTTGAAGTTATGGCTCTCCATGCCCACAGACTGCATTTCTAACATTATCTCTCTCACACACAAACACACACACACACACACACACACACACTGCTGGGATACACTTTGTGGTACCACTTTACAATAACACTACCCCTACAAAAGGTTTACAAATGATTTAGAAACAAACTGTTAATTAGGTTCTTTGTAAATCATTAATAAGCAGTAATAAATATGTTATAACAGTTGTCACACATTGAGGAAGCATCATTATTTGACAAGATCTGGAGTTTTAATGGTAGTAGCAGGTTAAGAATGACCTGATGAAGCTGACAGTGTAACATTCGGCCTGAGAAAGGGACAAAATGAGCTAAGCAGCTGGCAGCCTGGTGGTTAGAGAGTTGCCCCTGTGATTGTCTCCACACACTGCTTCCCAGATGCTGCCCGCTGCTTCACCTGGTGAATGGGTTAAATGTGGAGAAAGAACCTCACATTGTTGACACTGTGTGGTGTGGTGTGGTGTGGTGTGGTGTATTCACACGTGACTATAAATGCCACGTTACTTACTTTACTTACTTAAGCAAGCAGCAAGAGCTGAGATCTTGCCAAAAAGTGACCCTTCACCAATGCATGACAACTGTTATAACTTGTTTATAACTGCTTATTAATAGACAGATAGATAGATAGAAACTAGCTCATTCATAAATAAAATAAGAAAATAAAAACAGATACAATACTAAAATACATAGAAAAAAATAAAAATAAAACAAATGAATAAATAATAATAATAATAATAATAATAATAATAATAATAATAATAATAAATGAAAAATAATAAGGGTCAAAGAGCGTTAAAGAGTCTTATTGCCATGGGGACGAAGGACCTCCTGAACTGCTCCTTTCTGCAGCACAGTGAGAGGAGCCGCATGCCACTGCTGCTCCTCTGCCCAACCAGGAGACTGTGAGAGGGTGTCGGCTATTGTCCATAATAGCTTCTAGTTAGTTCAATGTGCCCTTCTCTACCACGGTTTTAATTGAGTCCAGCCTCCTGCCAAGCACTGAGCTGGCTTTTGTCACCAGCCTGTCCAGCCACTTGGTGTTTTTTTCTGTCAGACTGCACCCCCTACATAATGATTTATAAACTGCCTACAACCTATTTAACCTTATTATAAATAATTCATGAAACTCTTTATAAGGGTAGTCTTATTGCAAAGTGTTACCCACTTTCTTCCCTATGTAAAGGTACTGGAGAATTACCCTTTTGGGTCCCACCCCAATGATACCTTTAGCAGCCAAAGTACTAAAAGTGGTCTAGTACTTTGTTTTCTAAAAGTGTAAAGAAAATATAGGCCAAAAGGTCTACGGTGGATCTGTCAAAAGTAGCATTCAGAATGGAATCAACAGAAGAGACATTTTTACAGCAACGTCAGCTGTCTACGCATTGAGGAAATTCATAGAGCTCAACGCAGCCGGTACAAAGTGATGCCTGCACACCCTCCTATGTTAATTAATGTAGCATTTTAAACTGATTGAACGTGACAAGCATTGTAGCAGCACCTATTTTATTGAGACCTTGTTTTTACTGCTTGCCACTAAAGCAGCAATTAAAACGGGTTTAGTAGGACATTATGACTGTGTTGTGTTGCACACTGCGCTAAGAGGTCATTAAAATATTTGGAAAATGTACAAGTTTTTGAAGAAACCTTTAGATGCCCCTGGGCATTGCATGTTCCTGGCAGTCATGGGTTAGGTTCTCATTTTGGGGTCTCTCAAAGTCCATGCCCATATTCAAACTTCACCCTTGCTTTCTCCCTTATTCCATTATTCATTCATACTAGAAACTACTGAGATGCTATTTCAAGGCACTGAAGCATACATTTGGCAATAGTTAGGCTGTTATTTTTTTATATCATTATTTGTTCATTAATGTAGCAGGCTATTGTCATGTTTAGACAGTTACTTTTGTCAGGTCAAAGTCAGGCCTGGATTCTAAACATGATGTTGGAGGATTGACGGAGCGCTCTCAGAATGTGTTCAGGCCAGATTAAAGGTCTACAGCCTGGCACTGTGTTGCAAAAAGCAACACCCAAGGAGTCTGTGCGGAGCATTTTATCTACCAGGGGAGGAGCGCTGGTGTCAGCCTCAAAGAAAGGAGGTTTGAAAACACGTTCTGGAATTTCATCAGGATGACAAGTTCCCCCCTCCTCTCAGGCCAGGCTGACAGGGGTGACAGCTCTCCGACATGTGCCAAGCCCCCGTGAAGGTTGGGGGGTAAAGGAAAGGGTGAGGCGTCCAAAGACAGAGGGAAGACAGGCCGGATGAGGCAAGCTGAGGACACTGGTGTGATTTAGGGTGGAGTTTGCTCGCTAACTTTTAATAAACTGCGCCACTGAAAATAAGGAATCTTTCACCTTTAATAAATATGGCAAGAGACGGAAAATTCATTGGCGCGGCATCATTTATGGCACTGACAACAGCAGAGGTCATGATGGCTTAGGGATTTGGGGGGAGGCTGATCTGGGGAAGAGAGAAAAAAATAAGTCAAGAGGGGGGTTGTATTTTACAGACAAATGACTGCACAAATACAATAAACAAGGCCACAGACAGGATTCGTCTTGCAACTTTGTAGATTTGATGCCACTGGAAATGAATCCGTTCAAGATAAAAAATGGCCTGTCTTACAGAAGTCGGGGTGAGGGGTGTGTGCGGATATGCATCATGTGTATCCATCTTTAGATGAGGCCTACTGTACGGTACATTTCTGTTAACATCATTTACAGCAGTCAATAATCAGTTGCAGCAGTGCTACATCCCAACACACATTACCGATGCATTAGGCTCCCAAGCTAGGAGCGCCACAGCCGTGGAGACAAAAGTTCACGTGTTTGATAAAACACACATCTAATGCAGAGGACCACTGGCATATTGCATTCTATCGATCAGTCGTGATTGATTCTCCGCAGGGAACTTGACGTGGATCAATTCCGCATTAAAAATGTATGTTCCTGAGTCACAGCGAGTAGCAAGGATGGAGAAATTCATTTATTAACTGGGATAATTGAACTATAACAGTGAATAACGTGGAGGTATACGTTAACAGGATGTGGACAGGAGCTCAACACAAGCTGAAGAGGAGCGGAAAGGTAGGAGGGGGAGAAGTAGAGGCTGGGAAGCCTCAGTAGAGGTCATAAGGTCAGAAAAGATGAGTGAAATAAGCAGGTTGTTAAGACGGAGGACAAACCCAACAGGGTTACACCTTCGTTTTGATGAATTTACAAATAATAAGGTCAAACACTTAAAGATGAGCATCAGCAGAGAGGTTGCTTAATCAATATTGCACAGATTGCAGGGAAATGGACCCACACATAGCAAGTAAATGCACTTGGGATAAACAGAGCATTGGTTTAGACCAGAAACACACTCTGGTCTAATTATATCTGACCATCTTCTGGAAAAGCCCCGTACTCAAGAGGGCGACAAAAAGAAAATCAGAGGATTTGTGTAAGGGACCTACTGTTATTTTAATGGCCACAACAACTAAACATGTACTTGTTCTGTCAGAATTAAGAGTTGATTGTATGTGTTTATCTGAGTGAAGCAGACTGATTCAAATTGTGCTCTGCCTCAACAGTTGACTGGACAGACATCTGTTGGTACAAAACTGCCTGGCCAGGCCTGGCTATTGCTACAGTGCCCCTTGCTACAATGCTACAGTTTTATAACTTGACCATGCACAAAACTGTCTAAGCATTTGTGTTTACATCCTTGAGTGAAGACAGTTTCTGGCCTTTTTTTGCTTGAATTTTCACAAAAATACTGTAGGAAAAAAAACATGGAGGAAAAAAATCATGTCTGAAAACCAATGGAAAATCAAGAAAATGAAGGGAAAAGTGTGACCATGACATCTTTTTACGTAGATCTTCCAAGACTATATTATTTTCTCATTTGCAGTTTGTATTTGCAACTGAAGAAATTGCTTTGATATATCTAAAATGGCTTTTACTAACAATAATATTAGGAATGGAATATTCTTTGCTGACAATTAAAAAAGATCATATAAATACAGTTTGCAACAGTTATGATTTAATCTGACTTCATACATGTGTTGTACACACAGTTGTAAGACCCAGCCGGTGTGGCTTTCCCCTTGAAACCACTTGAGTGCTAACCTCTCCCCTTTATGGTGAATGCCTAGACTCCTGAACACAGCTTTATAATGACCTGCATATTTCTAGTTTTCAAATTAAGCTCATTCATTGAGAAATAAGTCAATGATTGATTTTTATTCAACAGAGCAATTGATTTTATTCAAGTAAGAGTGACAGCCCTCATCTCTATTAGAAATAAACCAAGACACTTCAGCTGCTCATCACAACCCTCCATCCACTGCACGGACTCCTGGGCTCTTAGGAGACCTCGCTGTCAGTGGCAAGACATTCTTCAGCTGATATGGAAACATGGCAAATAAGAGTGCTTCTGACCTCTGACCTGTCTCCAGGCTGCTGACGTGCAGAAACGTCCCGCTGGTGCAGGGACAGTGCCAGCGGGCCGGCTCCCGCCCATCTCCACACTTTCACAAGGAGATTTAGTGAGTGCCATTTAGACCATAACGATGAGTAAGTGTGCTAGACGGACAAGCGAGCGTCCACGGTGGGCCCGTTTGAAACAGGCCGGCCTGGGGTTGAGTGGTGGGTCGCGGCCCATTTGGAAGACCGACGGCGCAATCAGAGCGGTGTTAATCACAACCACACACCTCGTTAATCAGGAAAAGTGTCGGCGCTAACAGCGAGACAACTGCGGCCTGGCAAAGGCACTTCCATTTCTAATTTGGAGGCCCTCCAACACAAGGCTAGAAAAGTTGAGCAGTGGCACTTTTGGCGAGGTCAACTCAGAAGTTGCCAGTAAAGGTGCACTCCCCCAACACCCCCCCCCCACCCCCACCCGCCTTGGTGTGCTGAATTTCCAGCCATCTTTGGAAGGTGAATGATGCATCCCCTTTATTCTGTTTCAAGAGATTTTTGCTGTGAATAATGAATAAAAGAACATGCAGCCATGAACTTAAGTCGCCTTGAAGTTACATGCCGTTTTAATATTTCATGGCCTTGAATTAGCATGAATATTTGCATTGTTGAAGAGTCTACACAGCAAAAACCAAACAACTGCGGTTGAGAGCAGGATGGATTCCAGGGTTTTCTCTATCATTTCGTATGAAGGTCTGTTTCGCGTCTTGCAGGTTGTCGCCATCAGACAGACATGTACACCCTTATGTTTGGCATTCTTGTGGTTGCACATGTCAGCACAAGTGTCACTGCCTCCCCTCCCTGTACACATACCTTGACATCCCATTATAGCCTCCAAAGGTCACCATTCCAACCATGTAGTTAGGTGTCTCTCACACAGCGATGAACAACACACACCTCTCCCTTTCCTTCAGCATTTGATTCGTCAGTCTAATACCTTACAAGGACATTTAACATTTCGACCCAGGCTAGGGCATTGATTGCCCACCAATGTATACATGAGCAGAGAAGATTACCTGTGTGCTGTACAGAATCCACAGACACACACACATACACACACACACACACACACACACAAACACACACACACACACACACACACACACACACACACACA
>JBBJLS010000001.1:15097158-15119942 GCA_037577275.1 Bryconaethiops microstoma
GAGGAATGTTTCTGTTGGTTAAGACACACAGTGACCTACGTATGAATCATTCAAGCAGAACAAAGAGCATCTAACTGGAGTCCTGTGAACCAATGAAGAAACAGTTGCGCAGTGAAACATTTTTTCCCATTTCTTTCATCAAATCTACTCAGTATGCCAAAGATAAGACAGCTTGAGAGACATAAAATTGCATTTTTGCACTAACAAATTCATTCAAAACAAAAAATAAAGAAATGAGATGTGGCTCAGGACTTTTGCACAGTACTGCAAAACACCAACTGTTATTTTAGCACCCCCTTGTGGACAATCTTCAGACTGCTAAATGTGTGAGCATGTGAATGAATTACAAGCCAGATCCATGAGAAGTTTCACATCTAAAATATAACAATAGAAATGTAGGAACATTTAATAAAAGACTAAATTAACATGTAATTATACTTAAATAATATCTTTGTAATCTCTGTACAGGTAATTGACCCTTACGAGGGCCTGGAGTCGGGTACCTGGCCCACGCAGAAGGTGCACCTGCAGTTAATCGAAGAGTGCAGGACGAATTCACTGGGACCTTATTTTGTGGTAAAAAAGCTCATGTATAATTCCATTTAAAAGTGCATTTGTCCATGTTTTGTGCACCCTGGATTCACTGTGTACTGACTGCATTCACTCATATGTAGTTCCATAAAGTAATTAACTTACAAGATCTTGTATCCTACATTTTTCTTCTCTGTGTGTTCTGAGTGGGTCCTGTTGGAGGATTAACTCCATCTCTGGTGGAATCTTAGTCCTCTAGCAACTCCTAATTTTAAGTCTGGGTTTATTCAAGTCAAGTCAAGTCAAGTCAAGTCAAGTGTCAGGCTGGAGAATGTAGTAGGTTGTAGACGCCCAGTTGTAGCGTGAGGGAAGAGCCCGATTGCGGATACAGACGAGAGAGCCGGTAACTCACGCGAGTTGTTATAAGAACGCTCCTGCGAGGAGTAGAGATTCCCACCAAAGGAATCTTCGTTCTTACACGTACACAGAGAGGTATATAAGAAGGATGCGATGTCCAGTACTTACGGTACCACAAGTAGAAGGGCGACACGAGTTGAGTAGAAAACTCAATGTCTGTGTACAGACTCACCTATTCTTCCTGTATATATACCCACTGCGTGACGTCACTTCCGGTGCCGATCGACGTCACGTGTTCTGGTACGTGTGACATCAAGTAGGTCTTTATTGTCATTTCTAACATATACACACAGTACATAGTAAGAATGAAATAACGTTCCTCCAGGACTGTGGTGCAACACACGAGCAGAACATAATAGCACAGAACAGAACACAAGTGCAAACAGGACAGAACACTAAACGAGACAAGACAATGTTCAGTACAATTGACAATGGCTACATTGAGGATAAATGCAGTATTTGACCGTTACTGTATTATAGCCGCAGAGATGTGCAAATATGCAGAACAGAGTTTACATGTGCAAAAAAAAAGCAGAACAGCAGTAAATATAATTGTGCAATTATTAGTGTGAGGGACGTGTTTTCTTGTGAACTACAAAGAACACCTGTATGTCGCTATAGACAAGAGGATCAGCCAAATATGGTGAATGTAAATGTACTAAAATATTAATACACTGCAGAAGATTTGGTGTGGTTGGCTGGTGACACTCCATGATAAATGCATTTCATTGCTCTGTCTCTGTATGTGGCCTGTCAGGGTCTGGTGGATGAACACTATGGAGCTGCAAGATTACCTGAACAGGTGGAGCTCTCAGAGTTTCTGATGTTGCTGCAAATGTGCCAGCAGATGGACCTCAGACATGATGTTCTGAAGAAGTGCTACTGGAGAGACGAGAACACCATACCTCCCTCGTTCTGTCTGCTTAGCCAGGTAAAAGCCCTGTTAAAGTCTGAGTACACTGATATATATATAGTACTGTGCAAAAGTCTTGAGCCACTCCTCATTTCTTCATATATCCATTAGACTTTCTTGTGGTTTAATGTGGTCTTGAGGAACAAGTTCTCCAGGCTTCTTGAAGGACTTTCAAAGACTCTCTTTTCCAGTCCAGTCCCTGAACCTGATCAAAGAGCATCTAACTGAAGTCCTGAACCAGTGAAGAAACAGGAGCAGATGATTCCAGATGATCAGGCGGTGATCAGTATACTGGTGGTGCTGAATGCTGAGTGGTTGGAACTCCTTTATCTAGAACTCCTTGTAACTTTAGGCACTTTGTCAGTAAAACATCTGTTCACATTTCTTTCATTTAAACTATTCAATGTGCCAGACACGAGACAGTTTGACAGAAAATAGTAAGTTTACACCAAAAAGTGATTTAAAGCAAAAATATAAAGAACTGAGGGGGCTCAAGACATTTGCACAGTAATGTAATTGGTTTAAAATGATACTTTAGTCCTTAATATGCCCCACATTTCATGTTCACAGCCAGGGCAGAAAATGGAAGATGCCAGCTGGAATGACGTACTTGCCACAGGAAACAAAATAATACAGAGTGTTGTGAGCCAGTGTGTACTAGAGGGGAATATTGAGCCAGAAAGAGCTCAGAAATATTTCAGGTCAAGTAGGTACATATATCATTCTTGTTTATATATACAGCACTGTGAAAATGTCTGAGAAAAATATACTTAAAAGCTGTTTACTACTGGTCGGTAGTGTTAAGTTACTGTTAAAACACTAATATTACAATAAATACAAATAACGTTAATACAGTAAATAGTGGTTTCATGAGTGGAAAAGTGGACGGTTAATCATTTCCAGACCTCTTTCCTCACAGAAGCCCAGTATTACTTGTAGCTTTATCAAATACCTGGTTTACTCTTTTTACTTCATTAGATTAAATTAGGTGTGTTTCTTTTGGAATTTTATAGATCCACACAATTACTGCAGGCAAAGAGCAGAAATCTGGATCCAAACCTGTGTTCTTCTAACCAGCTCAAAAAATATCAACTACTTTTTATAAAAAATAAACCTTGATACTTTTTACCACTTTCTCGTTTGCATTTATTTGAAATGTTATCTTGTGTTTTTGCTGACAGAATAAGGCCCACTGCTGGTACGAATAGCTTTAAACAATTTGCATAGATGACTTTTGCACAGTACTGCCTTTAAAATATTTTGTATCTTATTTCAGATTTTCAAATGAATAAGCACAGCCTCACTATTCCGTTATGACCTTTTGACTAAACGTGCATGTAAAAGTTAAGCTAATTTACCCCAAAGCGAATAATTAAATGTACCCTACCATATTTCAGGTCTTGAGAATGACCTCCGCTTTGCACTGGAAGGCCGCTCTTGTCCGGACATCAAGAGATGTCTTTGTTACGTTAATAAAACTGGTAAAGAAGCTGACCAGAGGAAGACAGGAAATGATTTCCAGGCTCCATCAGTTCGCCTGAAGCAGCTTCGAGATGACTTCCTCCCAAACCTTGTCCGAACACACAAGGCCCTGGTGTACAACGCCACCTCAGAGTGTGATGCTCAGCAAGGCTATGCGGAGGATTTAGGGAATCAGCTCTACTCAGATCTCAAAAAAGTCATAGACCGCTCTCTTGTGAAGGAGAAAAATCAAACCCACGATCCTTTTTCCGAGCAAGGAGACCTGTGCCAAACCTTCTCTCGTCTCTACATAATTGAGCGAGAAGAAGTCAAGCATGTCAGAGCTTACCTGGAGCAGGACACAAACCATCCGTTCATCCTTTCTGGTGGGCCATGCACAGGTAAAAGTGTGTTTCTGGCCCACTGTGCAAACCAGGTATGCTTGCAGTTAACCTAAAAATCTTTTCTTTTGTGGTCACTATTGGCCGGTTGGACAGGACACTGCCAAAATGAATGGATTGAGATATTGTAGCATGTTACCCTCGTGGTTTCAGACGGTCCAAGCTCATCTTTGCTGGTCTTTAGTCATACATTCATGTGTAAAATGGTCAAGGTGGTCATGCAAGTCATGCTAGTCAGTCGACTGGTCATGCTAAGCTAAACCAAACCCAAACAAAATCATACCAATTGCCACTATTGTCCACTATTCATCCCATGTGAAGTGTTCACCTTTCAGATAGATCAGGAGTCATTTTTGTCATGTTCTGCAAAGCTTGTCTAACCTAGCAGCAGTTGCTATGCAATAGAGCATGTATTTTCAGCTTTATAAATACTTTGTAAATGATAAGATGTCCTCTCTTTCAGGTAAAAACATGGATGAAGGACCAGGACACCGTGGTTATTGTGCAATTTGTCGACTATAACAGCTCCTTGAAACAATTACTCACCAGCATATGCCATCAGCTAGCTTTAAGCTACCGGCAGCCTTGCAGCGTCTGTCCCAAAGACATATTTGAGCTGAAAGACACATTTAACAATCTCCTGACCACAAGCTCATTGTCCTCACATCCTTTAATCCTTATTATAGATGGACTTGACCAAATGCCTAATCTCAATGGACCTTTAGACTTGACCTGGCTTCCCAAGATGTTACCCTCTAATGTGAAGCTTTTCATCTCTTCAACACCAACAAAGTCAGGGCTTCTTTCAGCAATCAAGACACGGTACGCAGAATCTTCTTTGTTCTTTGAGCTAAAGCCATTAAACAGTAAAAGCTGCAACCAGATGCTGAAGACTCTACTCTTGGCAGCCAACAGGAGGATAACATCAGGTCAACAGATGTATGTAAATCAAGCCTTTAAGAAATGTTCTCTCCCCTTGTTTGTGGAGCTCCTGCACAGACAAGTGTGTGGCTGGAGTTCAGAATCAGAGGTTACCCCCGATACATTGGTCCCAGGGGCCCATGCAAACATCAGTCGGTTTTTAGATCACCTTGAGGAAAAACATGGAAAAGTGTTGGTCAGGAAAACTCTGCAGTATCTCACCCTGTCCAGGCATGGCTTGACAGAAGCTGAGCTGACAGACATTCTGTCTTGTGATGATGAGGTTCTCTCAGCTTTCCTCCCAGTGAAGGATGCAGTGCGATATAAATTAAGGGTTCCAGAAGTTGTGGTGGAGATGCTACTGCTAGACCTGAAGGGGTTTCTGATGGTAAGGAACACGTCAGGCACAAAAACATTGTCCTGGGTCAGCAGGCATTTTAATTTGGTCATCCATGGGAGGAGCTTGTCGTCCAACGAGCGAGAGAAAATTCATTCTTTGATGGCAGACTATTTTAGTGGTCGATGGGCGTGTGGCACAACCAAGCCAATGATCACCGCAAGTTTTACAAAGAAGATGTATAGTGACAGGCAAGTTCCTGGTCAACCTTGGATGTTTCAACCCCCTAAGTCCAATCTCCCCACCTCCGGCTCATTCAAGTGTGAGCATCTTAATCTGAGAAAACTGCTGGAGCTGCCTTTCCATCTAATGCAGAGCGGCAACAATGAGGAGCTTGGCCACATGATGGTCTCCCATGAGTTCTTACATACAATGTTCCAAGCAAGGCTGGCACAGGAGCTGGTATTTTGGCTGGAGAAGACATCCCAGAAAGTGTTTCCCAGGGAACTGAGACTTCTCTTAGCTTTCCTGAAAACCTCAACCTGTTGGCCAAAAGGTTCAATTGCAGACTTAGCATCAATAACACAGGCCAGGCTGTTCCCCTTCATAAATGTTTTCCCTGAGTTAGAGGGGCTCGTCAACCAGGCAAGACATGAAAGTACAATGAGAAACATTGGGCTGGACATATTATTATTCCCCACACCTTCGGTACCTGCAACTCATTGGGTACTACCAGCAGCAGAGGTATCTCCAATAATAATGGCAGCTGTATCTCAGTGTGGGTCTGTGGTAGTAATTCAGGACAATGGTTCTGCTTGGGTCTGGAATGGAAGTGATTCCGAAGGATTCAGACTCTCCCAATCCTCTGAATTACAGTTTGCAGATGTGAGATGCTTTGCAAATGTCTTCCTGCTCTCCACTCAGAGTGGTCAGCTCCTACTGTGGGACATTAATGCTCCCTCATATCTTCAAGAACTTCAGACCCAACACAAAGAAAAAGGCCGAAGGGACATTGTCACCATTGGGGGGATCTTAGTGTCCAATGGCAGGATATTTTTATACTCTAAGGGAAGGAGTTCCATCAGTGTGTTTGCTGGGGGAATAGAAGTTGACCCACTACACTGCCCCTCTGGTGTAACATGTATGTCATGTTCTGAGGAAGCCCGCATGGTTTGCTGTGGTCAGAACGAGGGAACCGTGAGTGTGTTTGACTCTCAAAGTAGCCATCCATTGGCCTCCTTTAAGTGTCCAAAAGGAATGCCTTTGTTTGATCTTATCCTCCATGAGAATGTAAAGACAATAACAAGTGTTGACAGCGCAGGAAGTGTGTTTGTATGGGATCTTAAGATTATTTCCAACCCAGTGCTCATTAAAGAGAGCCCGAGCTGTACCAAGGAGGAAGTGTTAAACACAGACCACTCTGAGAGCAACCTTCTGCTTATCTGTAAACGGCAACAGATCCAAATAATTGCCTCACTTTTGTTAGATGTAGAACACCAGTTAAGTGCGCCAAGGGGCAAAACTTTTGTGCAAGCAGTTTTTGATCCTGAAGAGCACTTCATTGTTGCTTTGATGAGGGATTGCCTTCTTTTGGTCTGGAACTGGGTCTCAGGTCAATGTGTGTTAAGCCTTGACACTGGAAGCACCCAATTTTTCAAACTTATCAAGCTTAAGGACTTTCCTTACCTTACAGCCATCACAAGCACAGATGTTGTGAACTGGGACTGGGCTCTTATTTCCGTGGCAGCCTCCACGCCAAAATCTGGTGAGAAAGTAGTTAAAATTGTTGTGGAACCGCATGGGGAACACTTCTATGCAACAGATGGTTCTGAGATAGTGAGGAGGTGGACTATGTTAAATGGGAAACAGGAGGGCCACTTGCTTCACCATGGTCCAGTGGAGACCATGGCTCTTTCGACTGATGGTACACACTTTGTGACCATTGCTTCTGGTGACGTTTATGTGTGGAACACAAATACAAATGAGAATGTACACAGAATCCAGGGCAGTCAAGCATCTCGCGTGCTGTTAACTCCAAAAGGCAACTTTGCCGTGTCTCTTTCAGAAACGGGCTTATCAAGGGTATGGAATTTGTGCAGTGGACATGTGATTTGTAGCATCCATCATAATCTCAGAGATGCTGTCATCTCACCAGAGAGTACTTTCCTTCTGGGCATCAACAGAGGAGATCTCCTGGCTGTCAGTCTCTGGTCTGGTCATATCAGCAAACGGTTCTCCAGTTCTGAATGGTCGGAAGTTGTTGCCTTTGTACCACTGTCAGAACATCCAGACCATGTTGTTCTGATTACCGTTTCAGGAGAGCTGTACTCATGGAGGGTAGCAGAAGAAACAGTTTGCCACCAGTTCCAGTTCCCAGAGTCTTTCCAGTGTGACACACAGTTCTTTAAGTTCTCGTCCGATGGACATTATGGGATCATTGCTGGAGCTGAACCCAAGATAAACATCCTAGACGTCTACCATGGCAAACTGTGCTCCTTGAACACAGAAGGACCAGCCCAGCAACCGCTTGTAGACATTTGTGGTAAATATGCCGTCTATATCTGCAACCCTTCAATGAGGTGTCAGATTCATTCTTGTGACCTTCACAGTAAGCAGATCTTGGTTGCCATACGTGTAACAGATGGACAGAGAGTGGGCAAGTTCTATCTATGTGGAAAGCCTTCTGCTTTGACTATTTCTGAGGAGATGTGTGTATTCGTTGGCTTCGAGGACGGCTCTGTTGGAGTGTACGCCATCAGTGACACAGACTGTCACATTTCCGGGCCCAAATGTGAGAGAACAGAACTGATGTGTCCATTTGATGAACCTGAGGTTTGGTTGCCCTTGTCAAACCCTGACCTCACCTGTGTAGAAGCAGCCTCTGAATTACTGTAAAAGTGTTGGACTTCACCACAAATTAGTGTAGTTTTATTTTGTTTATTTATTTTATTATTTTATTTTTTCCCTGCCTACTATTTTTATGCTTCTTGGTTTGTTCACGTTTTTTGGTTCCTGTAAAGCACATTAACTTACCTTTGTGTGTGACAGTGGGCTATATAATTAAACTTGACTTGAAAATGAGAACAAACCTTGTATTTTGTGCTCATCTTTTTAATTATATATTTCTGTCACATTATAATACAACTACTCAACTTCAAATTACTAAACTACAACTACTAATGGTAGTAACTAGTAGTTTTTAACCACCACCATAAAACTATATCACGATTAACAGATGATATGTGGTGTAGCCCTAGTTCCTAAGATGTCTATTATAGAAATTTTAATTTCATTCCTCTTTGAGATCTGAGGTTTTACACAGCAAGCTGAATTGGAAGCCTTCCACCAAGTTGTTTACAATTTGATTACTGTTTATAACATAGCAAAATTCGCTAGTGGGTGAAATATTAAAAACATATTTCTAGTAGTGGTAGTATTTCCTGACGCTAAGTCTGCAATGTAAGAGTAAACAAAAAAATATCTGTAAATGTAGGAATACTAGAGAAATTCCAAAACTTCAGTGACCAGTCAGCTGTGTTGTTTTTTGTTTTAATTTCCTGTAAGCTTTAACAGATGTAAAGTTTCTCATTTATTGTCTAATATTTTTTCCAATTATGCAAAAATGTTAAAAAGATGCAGGAACAAAATGGTAACTATGAAATGTTACTGTATATGTGATAATAGTGAATACATGTTCTGATGTGATTTTACCCTTGTGGGTTTGTCTGAATTTTTAAAACTCAGATGGATGAAAAATGTAAGGATATGGAAAATATTTGAAAGTATATTGTTAAGTATAACATAAAAATTCTATTCTAAAACGTTCAGGTTGTGGTTTTGTCCTGTGTTGGTTGATCTTCAGTGGTTTAATGAAGGAGTTCCGTCAACTTTCTGTGCTGTAAATACAGCTCCCTCTGGTGCTCTCAGGACAGCTCAGGCTGGGATGGACATTTCAGTTCCTGACTGTTTTTGACTGAATAATCTGCCAAAACACTGTTTAAACTCACCTAGCCAGTCCAGCTTAGAACTACATTTCATTAAATCTGTAACTAAAAATATACAGCCAAAATCTATTACTATAAATAAAGGATGTAAATAAAAATCTATAGACAGAAAATATATACTACGAAGAAATACACACACACACACACACACACACACACACACCCACATACACACACACTTACACAGCCGTGCCTCATCGCCTACTCTCTTTCTACTACATCTCTATATTTCTCCCGCTCTCCATCTCCAACTATTTCTTCTTCACTCTCTCGCTTTGGCGTGTGGGTTGACTCTTTTGTCTGAGTAAATGTAAAAGAAAATTTAAACCCAGTACCAGTGAGCAAGCATCAATCATTTACAGATAATTAACACCTGCTTACTGGTCAACCAGTGCATCTATGCTTAATAACAGGAAATTATTTTTCCCTTTTCATTACCGTTTGGCCACTTTACTTTCACATATTATAAAACTGTCGACTGTTTGGTTGATTAAGCCTGTCGGCACCCCTCAGGAATGCAAAACCAAAACAGGTCATTTACAGCATTTCCTATAACCTACAAGACGACGCGAGAGGAAACATGCGTTTTGAGACCACTGGTCATTGTGGGGGGAAAATGGGTCAGTAGTATTTCACCAAATATAATTAAGTGGTTATAAAAGAGAAGAGAGAAAATGGATTTTTCTTTGTCCCTTAAGAACAAGGTTGGGTAGGAAGAAAAAGGCTGTTTGCCTCTTTCGATTGATTGCAGAGGGTATTGATTTGTTGCTGAGCCCTGTGAGTTTGTTTAAGATGAATCTACGGGTGCTGCCCGGACTATCTTGTGGTGAAAAGCAAGCAGACTTGATAATGGAGGATCAAGCCACTTTATGGAATACCAGGTTCAGACATGCGTCTGAAACCTCAGAGTGGGAGTTCAAGGAGAACAACTTACAATAAGAATGAACAAATATTTCACTGACAACTGAATGAAAAACATGGATTTTCGCTGAGGATTCCACAAGAGCTTGGGCACATGAGCAATAAAGTTGATCGGCTTCTTTCAGTGGTAGTGAGATGGTCTCCACTGGCTGGTCTTACTGTTCCACTCACTACTGTATTTCATTTTTGTTTTCCCTGAGCTCTGATTATGAAGTGTTTTGAAGTTTTAACCAGAGGTAAATAGAGTCATTTAAGGATTTAGAATTGAACAGGCAATTTCTTACTGTACCTTTAAGACTGATGTGTAAATGGGCTCTGTTTTGACTGGTTGCCTGTACTGCAACTTAATGGCTCTGACATCACAAACACAATTAAAAGATGAGGTTACGGCTGGGTATTCATACAGATGTACTCATACTACTACTACTACTACCACCACTACTACTATTATTATTATTATGATGATGATGATGATGATGATTATGTATAATACTACTACTACCACTATTTCTACTACTACTACTACTACTAATGATAATAATAATAATAATAATCATCATCATCATCATCATCATAAAAAACAACAAAACAACAACAGCAGCTACAATTATAATAATAAAGTTGCTATGAATATGAGCATTTAGAAATTGTATAACGAAATTTACATCCAATATCACATTGTTATTAGGAAGTTAGGAAAGTTCTGTTTTCTCTGATATGAGCTTTTAAAAAAAATGCTTAGTTGGTCCTGTCCAGGCACAAGTCTGCCCTACAGGGGAGCAGGTGCTTCTTTCATCCTCTTTCTGTCTCTATGATGTTGCTCCAGCAGGGGGCAATCTGCTGGAAGAGCAGGTGAATTAAGGTTTTTTCACAGCTTGATTCATGGCATCAAAGCATAGTGTGCACAAGTTCACTGAGATTCTAGCTGCCAGTACAGGACACCAGCAAGACTCAGCTAACATGACAATCACACTTGGTACTCTGATCAGACAGACTCAGAAAATGATGTTTCATGCAGGAGCGAGTTTAAAATCATTTTATGACAGCAATCAGGATTTTTCCCTATTAACTTATTATTATTAAACTACTGAAAAGTTCCCTTTTTTAGATATGAGGGTTTGTCCCAACAGCAACGATATACACTTTGGATAAAAACTAAATTGACATGTTTTCCTTTTGAACTGCGTGATAAATGGTGCCTAAACCACTGTTTGAGTGAGAATCAAATGTATGTGATGGTACAAAAAAGTGAATTTTAACATTTCAAATCATCCCAAATATTAAAAAGCTTTTGTTTGTGTCATTATTACACTTTTCTCAGCTCTTGTATAACATCGTCTTATTCATCCATCCGATTATCCGAACTTCTCATTTTTAACCAGGGTCTCCAGTCTATCACAGGGCAGACAAACAGACAAACACTCAAGTATTCATAAACTCACACCTGAGGGGCAATTTCTTGGACTGTAATAAGAAGCTAGAAGACCCGACAGAGATCCACATGAACATGCAGACACTACACAGAAAGGACCCTGAGTCACCGAGATGGGAATCAAACCCATGACCCACTGCGCTGGACCATTACGGCATACTATAGAAACCCAAATGTCAGACATCAAATGATCCTGAGAAAACTTCTGTATCTGCAAAAAGCTAAAAAATACCACATCTTTGCTTCCTTCCTAGCACATGTTTAATCATCTCTTTCCCAGTTTTGTTTTTAGGATTGAGTGGGCTGGGTCCGCCTAGGTGGCTTCTTGCATTAAACATTCCTGTCTTCAGGCACGGCCTGAACACGGCCAGCTCCACGTCCCAAAAGTGTCCTAAAACAGATTTAGCTTCATCCGGTGCACAATTTTTACCCTTCCTGGGACGACTGGATGGAGGATTCACTAATTCATTTTTGCTGCCTGTGGTATTAACTGTACTGCACTTAAAACCACTGGAAATGTTCCTCTGTTCTATAGTACAGTTTGTTATTTTACATGTAACCCTTCACATTTACTGGGCTGACATGAGCCACTTAATGAAAAGTACTTTTTTACTAATTGGCGGGAGAAGACATCTCTGCTTCTGCATGTCATGTATTGCACCGTGATGTGATCTCCCTTCCCTACCACCATCATTCAAAATTCTGTCTGTGCCACATCCCATTTCTCCCATCTCACATCCCATGCCATTCCATTCCTTTCAATCATTTTTTCTGTCTGCAGTGGGATTATGAGGCAAAAATTATACAGTACAAATCTGCCATTAAGCAGACTAAAGTCAAAATGAGCATGAAATGGAGAATAAACTCCAATTACAACCAAAGAACCAAACGTCTCTGAAATCTCTATGAACTAGACCAGTGGTCACCAACCATCCACCTGGAGATCTACTCTCCTGCCATGTTTAGCTATCTAACATGCTGCCTCTTCCCACTTACTTAAAACTCCAGCCAATTAGGGGCCTCTGAAGTTCATTAGCCAGAGCAAGTGCTGCATATTGTAACTGGAGGTAGAGTTTTCAGGAAGGCAGATCTTCAGGACCAGGGTTTGGGACCACTGACCTAGAAGGAAGTCCAGAAACAAGTGAAAAAAGGATGTTCCATACAGCCTTTACAGCAACATAAGGGATGTTTCTGTGAGTGTACTGTATGTAACAGGAGTGGCAGGTACTGAAGTCACTTAATCTACATTACCTGTCATCATTTAAGTTGTGGGTAAGGAGCTTCAGGTGTTTTCGAACACCGCATTATTTTTATTTTTTGGCAATATATAATTTTTCATGCATTTTAGCGCTAAATTATTAAGAAAAATATAACAAATATTAATGTCAATTCAGCTACATTTACTGTACACAGTACTGTCGAGAGAACACAAAGCAACTGTATACGAAAACGCGTCTTGGCATGGCGAAATACCCCAGTACTGAAAGTTTGAAAGTAGCCAATCCGAGAACTTTATTCATTTCTCTTTGCTGCTGATAGGCTGCTGCCGTGTGACGCATCTCTGGCAGATGCAGTCCAGCATTTCCGCATCATAACAGTTCCTCGTGTGGAGCTATCTAGAGTTTACCTTTACATTTTTTTATAAGGGTAATGCATTCGTTTTTGACAATTCACGAGTGCTCTTAGGACGTAAGACCCACGGATTTCGGGGATCGACTGTACAGGACAAAGCGAAAGTAAAACGTTTTGGTTAAGTGAGTAACAACTGAACTTTCTACTATTGACTCGAAGGGAGGAGGATGGAGTGAACATTGAGTCGTCGAAAAATATTAGGATTCAAGGGGAGTGCCTCTTGTCTTCTGTGTTACTCTGGACTTCTCAGAGGACAGAACACAGTGCAGATGCCGCCTAGCGATGCGCTTGAGCAGAGTGCATTAGCTGACGGAATTTGCCACCGTTCATTAGCACATTAATGAATCCATGTTCGGACCCTCAGTGTGCAGTTTTCCCACCGGTAGGCAGCTCAGGCACAAAAGAAGAAGCTGATATTGTGGCACTCTGGTGTGGCTAATCCTCCTGCTGGCGGCAGAACCAGACTAGTGTCCCTTCAGAAAGCAAAAGGGCTCAGTCCCACTTCTTTTACTTTGGGGAAGGAGTTTAAGTGGATACTTATAACATGCTAATAATTGCATTTCCAGTAGTGGCATTGAGTATTTGGATACAGCCTGTATCAGGATCTGGTGCCTTCTGTGAATTGTGGGGCTGATTAGTGCATGGTAAAATTTAGTTAGAAATCTTACTTTACTAATAACATGCTAATAATTGCATTTCCAATCATGGCGCTGAGTGTCTGGATGCAGCCTGTAATAAGATCTGGTGTGTTTTGTGAACTGGGAGACTGATTTGTACATAGTAAAAAGTTACTTTACATTTGGCAGGGCACACATTGCAGGTAAATAATGCAGTAAACATTCAATATAATCACAATATTATAGTTTGAATGAGAAAATAGAATCAATATGCAGAGGCCCTGACATTTGTCTCTTTTGTAATTTTTACTTTTTTGTGTAGTACGCCAAGGTACATTAACTGAATCAGGAGTATTTCTGATTATTTTTGGAAGTCCTAAGGAATGTTGGACTAAACGTGGGCCACATCATAACTCTTGTATGCAAAAAATAAACAAAAAAAACCCAAGAAGCATCTTAAAATGACCATTTAGCATGAGGACAGATTTGAAATCGGTGGTTGGGCTAAACCTTTAATTCCAGGACTGTGTGTGTGGGGGGGGGGGGGTGGTAATGACCTTGCATGTAACTGAGCTAGAAGCCGTGAATCTAAACTCTCACAGCTTGCTTTGTGTAAACAATGTTCATAATCATCTTACCAATTTTAGGCCTGAATAATTCAACCCGCCAGGTAGATCTCCTATCACACAATGCTACCGACACTGGGAAGGTGATGTTTAGCATTTGCTTCTTCCAAAATCAAGCATCTTTTTAAACAGCCACTGTTTCAAACATGGAGGAGAACTCTAACTGTGTAAAGTTATCTAACAGACATCTATGTTGTCTAGCAATGCAGTGAGATATGAGGAGAAAAGGGCCCGCCCAGAGAGAGAAATTAGACCAATGTTCTCTTACATGACGAGACAGGGATCAAACAGGTAATCTGATAATGATGGCCAATGCTTAGAGGGTCACATGACTCAGAAGCCCATGTCTACCCTAACTTGTATATACATATACATATATATTGTATATGACATGGGCTTTGTCCAACTCGAAACATCCTAAAGTTATACTACTGGTTGAACTTGAACTGTAAAGTTTTGAATCTGACACACATTTTACAAGTTTATATTTACTTGTATTTTTTGGTTTAGTTACTAACCTACCAATGTAGAAAGTACATTTTAAGTTATTTTATCTTGATCATCATAAAAAGTGGATGGACCAAGGCCTAGCAGGCTCAGTTACACCTTGGCCACTGTCTAAGAAGCTTACAGTATCACTATTTTTAAAACAAAATAGCTTCACTCCATGGCATCAACATTGGCTGTTTAAATTGAATTAGAGTTTTTCAAACCTTAATACAATTTCTGGGAAAGATTGATATTTGCCATCAGAACAGCAGCTGGGAGACATGGCCTCTTGGTCAATAAACCAGTTTCCTAAAGAAAAAGGCAGTTGGAGACTTAATTAGCTAATTAATGGGCAGTGAAAATCAAGCAGAGCTCCTCCACTGACCCTCAACTTCACCGCATGGTATAAAAGTTCAGGAACATCTCAGTCACCTGTAGTTCCAGGAGACCAGCAGAACTTTTGGCGAACTAACTTTTAATATAGCCTGGGCTAATGTAAAGGAAAGCAGGAGGGGAAAGCAGGGACATGTGTAAAAGGCTGTGTGGCCCCACCACGGCGGACGCAATAAAGCATGCAGTGATTGGTACAGTCTGTTCAGCTCATCCCTCAGCTCTCTCAGGCCTTTATCTACGCTCTGCAGCACCAAGCACACAAACACCAGTGTTACATGTGGGAACCTATTATTCTGTTGCTCTCTCCAAAAGAAGCTGAGTGTGTGCCGAGGACAGCCACAGAAACATGGACGGAAAGAGAGACTGCATTGTATACTTTTTAAGCACAGCTGTGTCTGAAGGCTCAAATCACTGGTATCACACTGTTTCTCTGGGAAAGTGCAGTGCTGTCCGGTTCTGTTCATACAAACTTTTCTGGACTGTTACCAAAATTGAACTTTAACCCGAAAATCCAGACCTAATTCTAACCCTAAGGATTGCATTACACTTTATTTTTAACCAACATGTGTGTTTGTGTATCAAGCTACCAGCATTGTTCATATAAATCTACACAAAATGTACAAACATTTGGTGTGTCTGGAAATTTCAAAACTATCCATTAGGGGGCAAGTGAGAGCTGAAACATCCCCTGGAACATCTTCTTTCACCATTACTCCTGATTTTGCACAAGGTCAACACTGAGCATGAGAAACTCTGAGAAGAAACAGCAGAAGCACGTCTTGGCTTGCTTGGTCTGATGTTGACATCATGTCATATTGTGGCTCAGTGCCTCCACTGTTTGTGATTGTAACTGAGATGCAATTTAATGAACCATTCATGTTAATTTCTGAGGATAAGCATAACCAATGCTCTAAATGAGCATGTGATGTTGTGTAACAAAAAACTATGCAAACCCAAAAGACTATGCAGGTCTAGTGATTTGATTATATAAATTTCATATATATTTAACTACGTCTCTCTCTCTCTCTCTCTCTCTCTCTCTCTCTCGTCCTACACACACACAAGTCCGATTCCAACCAGGATTGGACAATATATCGTCTGTTAATAATGATCCTGATATTGGTCTCTGCAATACTGCTCGCTGCAATGTGCAAATGATTTGAATCACAATGTTTCTGAGCTCCAGGTAAGTGTTATTGAGTGTTTTGGAGATATTCATGTAGTCCATCAAAAGCCAAATTAACTGATCCAATCTTTAACCGTGGAAGATACTGATTGACCACTGTGTTTTAAAGGGCCCAAATCATATCTTTTCTTTATTTCATTTTTTCTTTTTCATGTTTGTGTGGGTTTGTGTAGTAAAAAATCATTCATAATTCATCGTAGTGCATTCTTACATTACCATTTTTTAACCTCCATTTAACCCTTAGAATTAAACTGGTTGTTTTTGTTACTGTGTCTTTAAAACTGATATATATATAATCATGGAAAAATGTCTCCATACGTGTTGTGAGTGCAGTAGTGTTTGTAGAGCAGCTTTTCTATGTGCTGTATTCCAGCAGCTTCACTCCTGATTCAGTTTCTGATGGGATGAAACAGTGTCACACATGCACACACTATGCACTTAATACTACTATTAACATATTCAAGGTATAATACATTATTTATATGTATAATTTTTTAATTTTCTCCAAGTGACATTTTACATAGACTCACTCCCGCAAATTACAAAAGCAATGATGAGGAAAAAAATGATGTGGTCTCTTATTTTTTTTTAATGGATGTATGTAAATGATGTCCTTTCTGATTGGCTACCCTGTTTTTCAGCTCATTTAAAAGACAGTCAGTGTGAGTGGGTGGAGCTAAATTGCTGTTGCTTGAATAAGGAGATATGCTATTTGTTTTGTGACATCACAAAAACTAGAATTTTAAAAAGGGATTTTTGCTGCTTAGTTTTCATATATATAGACGATATGGATGGGGTAGTGAACATTCATTTTTAAAGCAACAATTTTTAAATATATAAAGCTGCTTTAATTACAGGAAGGTGACAATATTGGCACTTTAATATATTCAAAGACACAGCAACATGCAGTAAAATCGTAGTACTACTATTTTGTCCATATCATGCAGCCCTACTGTCAACCCAGCATGCTCGCTCAGATACGGCCCCTTGCCACACTTGGGCCACTGAAGCATAGCACAGGCAAATTGAAATGCCACGGAACATGAGTGAAGCACAAGCTCGTGCAGGCCTGGACAGCAGCTGTCACAGTAAACTGCTGCTCCTCTGCCACTACTAAAGCCTGTTCAGTGCGTTCACTCTCTGGCCACTTTATTAGAAACCCACACCATCTAGATTAATCTTGCGTTTCTACAGTTAGGTACAGTTATACACAATTGCATTGGCCCTTCAACAATGCATGTGTAAAAAAGTCAATAACACCACATTCTCTGGGCTGAGATTGGTCACCACACAAATAATATCTGGTCAACAGCAATTCTGTGGTCAGAAACTGAATAAAAATGAATAGGATAGCTGGTGGCTGACAAATTGGCCATGACAGCAGCCTGGCTACAGCCTCTACAAGTGTACCTACACAGCCCAAAATAATGTGTTTTCTCTATCGGTTTGAAATAACAATATATTAAAGAGGACTGCTACAACAACACTAATCAGCATTAAAGTCTATAATGGCACTTACATATGGCATCAGTATCAGTAACACAGCATAGAAATGCAAGCATTTGTTGATATGCGTACAGGGTGGCAAAACCTTTAATAATTTCAGGACCAGAAATCTGTGACCAACAAATGTGACCAATTTCTATTTTGCAGAAATGCCACATTAAAAAAAACTTCTTTTTTTTTTTCAATAGTTTCTGAAACAATTCAATATTGATCAAAAACTGCTTTTAACATATTTTATGTTTTCAGAGACACAGACAAGTGGAAGTGCAGTTCTGTGGTACTGCAGCTGTTCTTACACATTAGTAAAGGAAGACGTGGCTAGTAAATTGTAAGTGTGTGTGTGTGCGAGTGTGTGTGTGCGTGTGCGTTTGTGGGTGTGTATGAATGGTGCACAGAGTATTTCACACACAGCAGTGCTGTTGGAGTTTTAAACAGTGTGTGTGTGTGTGTGTGTGTGTGTGTGTGTGTTTTGCATTTTGCATTTGTTAAACTGAACGGTACATTTGTTACACACTAGTTTGTGATGTGTCTTGTCTAGATGTTCAATATTTCATTACATATTTGCATTACAGACATCCCAACCCAGAAAAAAAAATCAGAGTTGCTAAGTTTCTCTACAATGAATCAAACCACTCTGCATGACTTCATTTACACCCTACAAAAGAATTAATGTTGAAACGTTGAAAAACTGATGAAATTCCCCTTCAAGGAAAGCGCTCACAAATAATTTAAGGCCTGCTGTGTTTTCAGAGGAGAGGAAACACTGTTTTCATGTTTGCAGCCGGGCAGCCACCTGAACACCTGCCATGTGTCTGCAGACGCATTGCTGAGAGCATCAACCAGAAAGAAGCGTGTGTTTTCTTCTTGAAAATTGAGACTGAAAACTAATCACCTTCACTCTCACACGGGCAATACACAGACACACACACTAAGCAGACAGATCAAAAAGGCAGCGTTTCGGTGTTTTCTTTCCTGCCAGCTGTTCCTCCGGGGAGCTTCACCTGGGAAATAACACTATGAGACTCAGCGAATGTGTTTACCTGGGTGGAGCAGGCAAGCATGCCATCTGGCATGGCTGAGTATGCCAGAAGGTAGTGCACGGCTAACTTATTAACTTCTGCACTCATGCTTAACTACTCAAAGACCACACACACACACACACACACACACACACACACACACACACACACGGCCCAGTTCCATGCTGACTCTATGTACTGTGTCATGACAATTACAACGTAGGCACTAATATTATACACTTTTGCAGTTATATGCGTGATGGCAGGCCCAAAAAATACATTTCCCTTTTTTAGTACATAATCTGAAGCTTTGATCATCAACTGATACTGAGACCAAGCCCATTTTGACCCTTTATTCTAATTCTATTATTTTCAGATTTTTAAAGTCTAAAGTGTCATGCTCAAACACAGTACAGGACAAAGCGCACATAAAAACTTTTTTCTGAATAAAAAAAGAACATGCATGAATCTTCTGTGTCTGTATTCACGAAACCAGCTGCAGCCATTAATCATTAATATCTAAAATGGTATACACAGGTGGTCCTTGGTTCCTCACCGCCACAAAAGGAAGAGCTGCAATTATGGTGAATAATTGCTGTTATTAGACAGAATTTTGCACGCCTGTCTTCTGACTCACCACACTACTAACCTTCAAAATATTCACATTTCGCTTTGCAGTCTAAAAAAAAACAGCTGTATTAACTCAATGCATCCAGCATTGAAAGATATGATAGCAGCAACCCAGAAATCACTGAAATGGATGAACAATCACCCTCTGTGTCAGTTTTTTGAATTTTTTTTGTATCCATCTCCTGAACTTCATCTCTGAGATCTTTTGACAGTGCCTTGGCACCCATAGTTGATTGTTTGCATTCCACTGCACTCACTGGAATGCTCCAGAAACAGCTGTTGTTTTTTTTTTATGCTGAACTAATCAAAACCATAACAGCTGATCACAGGTCGAAGCCAATTAGCTTGGTGAGCAATGGTGAAAGTGATTAGATACACCTGATCTAGATCACAAGTATCTTTTATCCATCTTAGTGATTGTTATGTTAGTTATTTATTTATTATTTTTCTAAACGGCTGCTATCGTATCTTTCACTTGGATGTTATTGGATGCATTGAGTAAATACAGCTCTGTGTGTGTGTGAGTGTGAGTGTGAGTGTCTTCATTTCAGGCTGCAAAGCAACAAAATGTGAATATTTTGAAGGGGGAGAATACACACACACACACACACACACACACACACACACGCTTGTTGGCATGAGATGAAAATGAAAAGTATGAGGTGTACTGTGATGGTGAATCATGTGAGGATACTCATTTGCTAATATATAATGGACACCCTGTAACGGCATCTTACAGCAGTCGGTCAATACGGAAAACAATTAATCCGAACAAAAACCAGTAAATGAACATGACTTGAGTCGGGCCATAGTGGGCCCTCTCTTCATGAACATTCTTACACTCCATCATTGCCTCCTCCTCTTTCGAAGAAAATGATCACACTTCATCAAAACCACACCACGGCCTAATAGGCTAATTTGTCTATTTTAAAACAAATCGCACGCGCACCATTTGTATCCATAACAGAACTCGAACGAGCCTGCCTCAATCGGCGCGATGTTTTCTGCCGTAGCGGTAATTAAAGCTAGACTTCACCCCAGGTTGAGTGTTCATTAGTGGGGCGCTGATGAGGGCGGCGGGCGTGGGGTGTTGATGGGCGCGTCCTGCCACAGCTGGCTTTGCTCTGTGGGTGTGCGCTTGTGTCTCTAATGACCTGTGGGGGCACGCTGCCATCGACGACCGCTCTTTGCAGATGTGCAGTCAATTAGTGTAGTGTCAGCTCCTTCTTCTCTCCTTCACCATTCCCTCGCTTCCGCCCTCCTCCCTCCCTCTCCGAATCTCTCCTGCACCTCCATCCGTCTTTTCCTCCTCTCTAATGGAGCCTGTCTTCCAACCTGTTGGGCCTGAGGGGATGGTGGGGTAAACAACATTACACAAACGATAAACAGAAAAAAAAAAAAAAAAGGAAAAAAAAAATAATAACACAGCCAATCTAATGTGGTGACAATGTGGAAATCCCACCTGCTCCGACTCTCAGTTTTTGGATAGTGCAGAGAAGCAGAAACGCACAGTACTGGAGGCCCTGGCAGCCCCAGTGGCAACAATAAAAACTAAGCTGGTTAGGATCGAATGCCTCAAGTGCTGTGAATTTGTTTTTTTGTTTTTAATTTACGTTTGCTTGGCAGTACATGGCAATTAAAAAAATGAGTATGTTCAGACACTCAAAAGTATACATGAGTATGGGTGCAGATCAAAGTGTGCCTTAATGCAACTGCAATATGTACCTGCATTTACATTTCATTTAGTACCATGCAAACTGTGCATAGACTCCATTAATTGCTCACTCATGAGACACAGGGTTTCAAAGGCACAGTGAAATACTTGAATTATCTACAAGCTTGAGGTTCCAGAGCCTCAGTAAAGACAAAATTATTCAGGTTTGTGAGGAGGACCTTGCTCGAAGTGCCTCCACCTAACATGTTCTATCATTTTTCATCTCCAGCTTCCGTTTCATGTGACACATTTTATACACCCCACCACCCCAGTGTCTTCTCCCTGTTCTTCAGAACCACCTCTGTTCATTAAAGAGGGCGGTTCTCAAATCTCTCATGTAAGGGAAACTAAGCATATACTCAGTTTGAATCAAGGTAATCAATGTACTTAATGCATCCTAAGATAATCAGTATATTCGTTTTATTTGATTACGTATTTGATTGTCCATTTGATTGCTCTTTAGTTTGGTTGTGCTTTATGTGGGCCTGGATTCGGGTCTTATGACATATATACATCTTATTGCATGCGAAGAAGAAGCTTAAATCATTAACGGTTGAAGCCAGTCTTGAAGGCTGTTAGGGCACAAGACTTGATTTGTGAACTTGTTTTTCTGCACGTACATTGTGTTTTTAATTAAAATGTTCCAACAGTTATCTGCATCTTGGGCTAGTAGAAGGTCGATGCCATGGGTTCAGAAAAGGTGCATATCATCTGTAGCCATAACATGAAGGCTTGAGGCATCTTTTGTCAGTTTGCTGATTTTCCACCTGCCATAAAACAAGTTTCTCCTCACCACCACTTCTGGGACTTCAAGTCAGGTCAAGTCAAGTAGATGTTTGTCATTTCAACCATCTGCACATAGTACAGATTGAAATGAAACAACATTCTTCCAGGCCCACAGCGTTCCTCCAGGTACACAATGTTGCTCCAGGATCACAATGTTCACACACAATAAACAATTATGAACAGCATAAGAACAAAAACAGAAACACCACAAGACTACTCAAGTGTACAGCATGACTAAAGAGAGGGGCAAAATGACACAAGAGCAACAGAACAATAATTTACAAGACAAACATCAGCCTGATGTTCCTGAAACCTGAGATTAAGGACAGTAGCGATTGAAAACTCTCCCTCACATTAAAGGAGTCTGACCCTGGAACTCTGTGGCTGAAAGGTCACTGAGCACCACTGCTCAGTTCTCCGAGCACCGGACCTTCTGTCATCACCAGGTTCCCTCTCAGAACATCTCCAATGGTCCTCAACTCTCTCTCACTCCTCTTACTCTCCACTTTTTTCTGGTGTTTGTATGTGTGTGTGTGTGTGTGTGTATGTGTGTGACTGATACAGTGAACAAAACCCTTCCTGTTCCCCGAAAGGTCTTTTTGTCTGTGTTAAATATGAAGTGTTGACGTGTCCGTCCCCTGTGACCCCTGTGACCTGTCCCACACTCAGACTGAATCAGTTACAGTTCAATAATCAGCCTCAGTGCTAAGACAGTTCTCGTCCACTTGCAGGCATTACACTTTCCCATGAGAAACTCACGCAACACAGCCAGTGTGTGTGTGTGTGTGTGTGTGTGTGTGTGTGCGCGCGCGTGTGTGTATGTGTGTACAGACATACAGACAGATACA
>JBBJLS010000001.1:15120042-15141977 GCA_037577275.1 Bryconaethiops microstoma
GAGAGAGAGAGAGAGAGAGAGAGAGAACAAAAATAATAATAGTGTGTTGAGGGTGTGGGATGAGGGCAAGAAGGAGGGAGTGGGCAAGCCAGTCTGTCTCTTTTCCTTTTTCGTCCTGTCTTTCTCTAACTTTTTGTCTATTTCCCTGTACCCCCGGGAGAGGGGGTTTCCTGCAACTTGAGCATTGGGCACCTTGGGATCATTCCCTTTCTCTCTTTTTGTGTGGTGTATGTGTGTGTGTGTGGGAGAGAGAGAGAGAGAGAGAGAGAGAGAGAGAGAGAGAGAGAGAGAGAGATAGTACTTTACCAGGAAGGAAGACTGGTATTGCCTTCTGTGTGACTCAGAATTAAACAGTCCCAAGCGGGAATAACATTGCTTCCCTCTAAGCCGAAGAATGGGGTGAGATTCCTATGCTGAGCAACTCACCAAGATTCCTAACACTACATATCCAACATTTTGGGGACTGTGATTAATCACAATTTATTTTTTATTGTAGTTTGGCACATAAACCTTACAACTAGTGCTAAACAATTTAAAATGAATTGTGATTAATCGCAGTTGTATTTGGCTCAAATTTGGCCATAAATTGTTTTTAAAGTGTGTATAAAATGTGAAAAAAAAACTATTTATTACTTTCGAAAACAACATTAATTTAATGAACTCTTTAAATTGAATCTAAAGAGTCCTCGGGCAAAGCTCCTAATACTACACTCGCCTGCATATTTGAGACACGAAAACTTTAAGTCGCTTTGGACAAATGCATCTGATAAACACACCCACAAATCCCAAAGCAGGAGACCCGACACAAGAAAGGTGGCTTTTCTGAAGTTCTTCAGATAAATACACACATGAAAATAGTCCTTTATCTCTGCTAGTGCCACTGCTCTAAATATAATATAACATATTTCATACCTTTTAGCTGGAAATCTGCAAGTTTGTGACGATCGTGAGCCAACACCACTTAAATTTGCACGGACAGATTTACCATCTGCCTTGTTCAGACCCAACCAAACTGTCAGGTGTGAAAAAGGTCTCCAACTGCTGTCCAGACCAATGGACCAAAATTTGCTGCGAGGGTGTGTCGGACAGGGCCATGGCTCTTTTCATTTACAGTGTAGAAACGCTTCTAAACAACAGAAGACGCAGAAGAACCAGAAGAGAGGTAACAGTGAAAGCACACAGCGTATGAAGTATAAACTTTATATGATATAAGCTATACAAAATGATGTATAGTGAATACATGTACGTGCTCCAGTGGCGCAATCGGTTAGCGCGCGGTACTTATACAGCAGTACAAGTGAAGGCATGCTGAGGTTGTGAGTTCGAGCCTCACCTGGAGCAAAGGTTTAAACAATTTCCTCCGGGATAAATATAGTTTTCTGATATATATATATTTACTATTCGCTGGGGTTATGTTCCAAGAGCACCCGCTTATAGTGAAAAAACGCGTTGTTGTGAAAAAAAAAGCCTAAACGAAAATATAAAGGTAAGCCCATACAGACTGTGGTGTAATTCATGCACGGGCATTTTTTTTGGTATGCGCTGTCGTTTTCTTTGGTATAAACAGGTAAATACAGTAATAAATTAGTGTAATTTTTAGTAATAAAAATACAGTAAAATGTAGGTGTAGTCACCAATAATTTTTACATCAATAATTTACTGTTCCTCAGCGGCACGTCTTATTCAGGGTTCTTCAGGAGGAGTCGCATTGTAGAGACCCGCCGGTTAAAGCAGACATCGGACGGCGACTAAACTCAACAGCCTCTTTTAATTTAATTTACAGTAATAAAACTACTGGGCTTTAAAAAGAACAAAACGAAAAACAAGAGAAACACTGAAGACGAGTCGAGGGCGACCGGCAGTCTGTGCGTTCTGGAAAACGAGAGAGAGAGAGAGAGAGAGAGAGAGAGAGAGAGAGAGAGTAATATTAATAAGAGTGCAGTGGCAACGAGTTGAATCTGTTCTTTAATTTTTCTCCATTCAAAAAGACAACACACCAACATCAGATGCGCCCTAATTTGGAATGTTTCATTTAGCATTTGATTTTTTAGACCCTACTGTTTATTACAGAAATTGAATATCCGCAATTAGTGTGTGTGTGTGTGCGCGCATGGGTGAACAGGACTAGCTTTCTGGTGGTGATGAAAGTCACAAGGCCCTCCACACACACACACACACACACACACACACACAAACACACACCATATTTAGAGAATGAGCGCCCTCTCTCCAGCTCCTCTGCTCAGGAATTTATTTAATTCACACTCTCGCGAAGCTCTGGCTGTCAAAGCTAAGTTTAGCTGGATCGTTTTTATCGAGCAGCGTTCTCATACTTTACCAGCCATTCATGAGGGCAATAAACCCCGTCGCTTAATGACCCAACTTGTTTTCATCATTTTCTTCGTTACTGGAGGCAATCTCCTGTTCCCTCCCGTGTGATTGCCTGATTGCTGTCTGTAGGGGGCACATTCCTTGAGCGCAAGACCCTTCATCAGGGATCCTGTTGCCCATTAAGGGGGTGCGTCCTCTCCTTCTGCCCCTGAGACGACATCCGAGACCACACTCTGCATTCGCGCTGCCTTCCAGTCACGATTCTCTCAACCTCACGAAACTCAGGCTTATTATCCAGTCCTGAGCCTTAAAGAGCCCATATCATGGGAAAATAGATGCTCCTAGCTGGTCGGAAATACGAGTTCGGTTTCACACGTAAAGATTCCAGAATATCAGCTCAGGCCATCCAGCAAATATAGAGAAAATAAGCTTTTAAAATGGTTGCTTTTGTGATGTCACAAAACCAATGCACTGTGTTTTAAGACACTGTACATATATATGTATATGTACACCCATTCAGCCTGCAGCAGTAGAAGTGATACGTAGCGATTCATGCTGGACTGCCTTTCAAATGAGGCACAATACAAGGCAGCCATTCAGTGCAGTGGTGTTTTACACATATCAGTATTAAAGGCACAATAACAGAAAGCCTGTTTAATTCTAAGGTTGGACGGTGCTCATGTAAAATTGTATTTTTGGCCTACAAAACCACACAATGAACATCGCAAGACAAGGTCCCTTTAGTGCTTTAATACTACCTTAAAAAAAGAAGAATTCATTAGCTGCTGTAAATCACATTGTTATGAGACTGAGGAGCTGGAGTGTGGGCTGATGGAGTTCCTTTAAACTGTTGCCCTCGAGGAACTGGGAGAATTTTGCCTCGTCAGCATTCTCAATAAGGCTCCATTACCTCCTTCTGTAATTGCACGTGACAACCACGTCTAATTAGTACCTTTTTGACCGTTTTAGTGCCAGCTGGCGAGTCACCGAGGACAAAGTGACTTGTACCTCATCTGGATTTACTGCTGTTAACAAGTGTCTGGTGTTTGTTTGCATATGAATATTGAGTGTCTCCTTAATAGGTGATAGTGCTGCTGCTTTGGTGCGTTTGCGTTCCAGTGGTCTTAGCGTTAAATGCCTTTCTGTATAAGAATAGATGGCCGGGAATAGACATAGTCCAGATTTCCGTCGAGCTGCATATGGACCATCTCTGGAATGCTTTGAGGCAAAGTGAACACAGTTTGTTCGACAATCCTCAGGCCCACTATAGACGACAATATTTTAAACTGAGTGCTTACCAAGCAGCTGCTTTCACAGGGCGACGAAAAGGCCGTGTTCACTGTTGATCTCAAGCAGTGAATGTAAATGGTGCCATATTTGTGCCTTCAGACCTCCTTCAGCCTGCGTGAGACTCGAGTTGTTGCCTTAATAACAAAACCTCACAATGACATGGCGCTAAATGATCCGTTCTAGAGAGCCAGAATCGCAGTGATGGTGAATCGAACCAGGTGTGTGCTTCTAAAAGCTCCCTCACAGAAAGTTCTTCCATGAAATAGTCATGCTTGCGCCACCTGACGCCTGAGGCGGTGTTCTACCACAGTCTGGAGAAGCTTTTGGTCCTAAAACTAAATGGTGGTGGGATGGATGCAAGGCATTGTAAGGCAAAATAGTCACTGAAGAAAACTGATTTAGTTCAGATTTACCACTATTTTACCATCATCAACATCCACATAAAAAAAAAAGTCTCTATATGTGTTGACAGTCTATATATTTATGACAGTCGTAGTTATAGAAAGTGACTCTAGATCAGCACTCCTGGTCCTGAGGCGGTTTGTGAAAACAGACCCTGTTGTGTAAAAAGGTGCTGTAGCTTTCCGCCAGACACTGAAGTCCAGTTCATTTTTACAGCTCACAGTAAGTCACACTGTGTCCTAAACCGTGTACACAAGTCTGATCCACCGTAGTTAAGAGCTGGATGTGGTTTAAGGGTCCAGAGAAGTTGAGGGGGATGAAAAGATTTTTTTTGTAGCGTTAGTTTGCAGCATTGGCCTCAAAGCAAATGCCAAACATGTCTTGACTAAGCGACTGATGATGTGGGATCAGAGGAAAGCTTTTTAAATCCCAGGTCTGTCAGGTCAGGCCTACTGAAAAGAATTATTTCAATTAATTGACAACTTTATTGCACTCTTACAGGTCAACTCAGGGGCTCATTCCACTACATGATGTACTTGTATAACTATGTATGTGAACCTTGAAACATGAAACTTGGTTCAAGAATCACTGTAGACGTGTTGGTGAGGTTTTGATGGCATGGGGGCTTTACCAGTCTCTACCTTAGAGAAGCTGTGCAGTGCCGTCAGGCCGTGAGGGCCTCCGGGGGGAAAGGGGCGATGGAGTTCATGGGTTAAGAGGGAGAGATGGACGGGTGGAAGGGTGGGAGGATGAACGGATGGAGCAGTGAGCTTTGGAGGCTGGCATTTAAGCCTGCTGGAACGTGGCTGCGCCTGTCTGTAATGATAGGCCTGTCTATGTGCCTGTTAGGACAGCTGTCCTGGGCTTACCTGAACGTGGGCCTACACACACAGACACACACACACACATACACCACACCCACACACACACAAACTAAGACTCCCTCCACCCAGCCGGCGCACGCCCACGAACAAAAGCCGTCTGTCTCTCCAAGGACTTTTTCCACCGCCGCCGCCGCAAACACGGTTCACAGTCATTAGTGTCGAGTCTTCTGCCTCGAAACTTCTGAAATGTGAGACATTCTGTTCATTTCACAATGGCATTTTTCTCGATGCGGCACAGCTCGTTTTTAGTTGCCTTAAAACATTTGTGCAGTTTTATGAATCAAAAACAGTCATTCATCTCTACACCATTTTCCAACCTTGTTCTAAGCGTTAGAATTAAACAGGCTGGTTCTGTTACTGTGCCTTTAAGACCGATGCAAATGAGCTTTGAAAAGATTGGCTGCCCTGTATTGTGCCTCATTCAGCACTTCTCTTAGACGTTAGCATGAATGGGCCTGAGCTAAACTGATGTAGGCTAAACTGGCAGATATATGGAAATATTTATGCTTTTTGAAATTTTTTATGTTATTTTTTTAATTTTTTTGTGATGTCACAAAATCAATGGATTCGAAACAGACAGCTTCATTTACACATGCGGACTATATGTGGCTGGTACTTTTTAACAGTGTTTACATACTATGCCCAGCAATTTAATATAATAAGGGCCATAAAAACAAGTTTTTCATGATATAGGCCCTTTAATTTTTCTCCAGAGCATCCGGCTAACAAATTGGAATCTGAGACGCCGCACACAGGAGCTACAGAATCATTTAAAACTTTAAGTTAAATTACTGAAAAGAGTAATCGTGAAGTTCAAGCAGTGGTGTGAATCGAGGAGTCCTCAGAAGACTCTCCATTGCTGTTCCTCTGATCATCCTAAGAAGTTATCACTTGTTTTTTACAGCGTCTGACTGCAGCGTTTGTCATTAAAGGTCAGATTAAAGGTAAATCCCCTTTAAGTGAGGTTTTCTGTTTCGGGTCTGCTGACGCAGTTAAAAATGAGACAGTTAAAAATATTTTCTTGTCCAGAGAGGGAAAAGGTGTCTTAAGGGTTTTTTCCTTCTTCTTATGTCGTCATGTGATAACAGATAAGGTCTTTTTTTTTTTTACTGGAGGCAAGATGAGCATCACATTACCACCCACAGTCTAGTTCTACGGTCATTGGATTTCCTCAGTCGCCCTAAAATAAACACAAAAAAGGCCCAGATTCAGCACTTCTGAGCTCCACTTATAACAGTCAGCCGCTTTTATTTACTAAACACAGGCCTCATTCACTTTCACATAACCCCTCTCCAACTCCCCTTCATCCATTAGTATTAAACAGGCCTTACTGTACCTTTAATATGCAAATGAGCTCTGCTCAACAAATATGCAAATGAGCTCTGCTCAACAAATAAATAAATATAGGAACAAAAAAAATGAAAAAAATAAAACAGTCAAGCCAGAAACACTAATAGCTTCAATACAAACGGGCGGGGCTAAACTGCTATAGGCGGATGTTGGCGGATATGTGTCATTATGTTGGGGTTTTTGTGACTTCACAAAACTTATAACAGGCGGTTGTGGAGCTAAGCTTCCATATATGCACTGGGTTGGGTTGTGAAACTTTGTACAGCACTGTATAAGAATAATATATAAAGATGAGCAGTGAGTGTTGTTGTTTTTTTTTTTACATGAATATTACAAAAGATACTAAATAAAATAAAAAGAATAAAACGAAATAGCATTATAAAGGCTATGGGCCCTTTAAACAGTGCAGGTAATGGTGGGCGGTTGACTTTACTTACCTGGGTTTCTACTTCTGCTGAATAATATCTAGCCAAATCGAAGTCCCGGACGGAGTCTTGTGACGGATTTGGGAGGTTTGCGTTTGTGTTTTCATGAAGGGACACAAAGTTTCTCCATAATTGTTGCTCAATTGCGGAACCCGAGGGGCCGCAAACGACCCGAAGGGTCACGTGATGCTGTTTGCTTTAGCGACGGCCTCCACAGCACATCGCGGTGTGGAAGCTATAAGGCATAGGCTGCAATTGCCAAGTGGGTGTGTGTATGTGTGTGTATGTGTGTGTGTGTGTGTGTGTGTGTGTAATTAAGCATTCAGGCTGGTAATTTCTAAGGAAGACAGGCCGGGACAGAGATGTGTGTTTGGGGTTTGGCAGATGCAGAGCTTTACCGCGCTCCACCTCCTCCTCCACCTTTTCAGAGCAGAACGTTCTCCTGCCCTCCCAATCTGAAGGATGGGAAGGAACGTCCTGATGTAACCGTGGACCAGCCGTGGTCCTCAAGGCCCAGGTTTGGATAAAACGAGTTTTAAAGGTCCACTGCCCTCCCCCTCCTGACTTAGTTGGATCTTAACTCAATTTAAACCTGAAAAATAAAAGTCAGGATGTTTCATTCGTGAGGAAATGAACTCAAACAGGACACTCGTGTGCGAAAGCCGGTCAGATGACGTGTGTTGTTGGAAGTTCTGGGTGTAAATAAGCACACGCCCTAGACTGGGAACACACACTTTAACACACTGAGTGGAATTTTTTTTTTGGAAAAAAGGGAGCGTGCAAAAGTTATGGCGCCCGTCTGTGGAGGGTCAGAAAAAGTTCTAAATGTATAAACAGTTATAGATGTTTTCATGGAATTAAAATTAATCAATGAATAGCTCACACGGAAGCGGGATTTGAAAACAAAAAAAAACAGCATAACATGCTAATGAATTATCGAATAAATAAAAAAGATTTTAAAATGTAATTTACGCTGTCCTTTTGGTCTCTCCGCTGGTTAAACGAGATACGACTAGGCAAATTTGAATGCAACGAGCTGTCTGATTCGTTAGCTGTTTATGTCCTAGACTGTTGCCTTGAAAAAGGTTCATATTAGAAAAGACATGTTAAACCCATTAAAAAATGCCATTTAGGTGAATTCTCTTAATTTTTCACTCAGAAGATCAACCCAGCACACTATTTCACTTTGAGTATGAATCAAATGCAGCACTTTTTTCTTTTTCTCCTGCTCTTCCCCTCCTCTCTCCCCTTATTATGCAATACCACATGACTTCAAAATACTGACCCCCCCCCTCCCCCCACCGCTATCTTCCCAGGGCCATATGCTTCCTGTCATTACTGGAGCCGATACCTTGACCTCAGTGCTGACCCTTGAGTTATTCTTTTTCATCTTTCTTTTTAAGTTAAACATATTTTATAGAAAACAAGAATTACAAGTCATGTCAATGTTTTACTGTTTAGGCCATAAAAAAACATCTATTCCAGCCTCGTCTCCTGCAGCCTCAGATTTTGAAGGCTGTGTATGTGTTCAGCAGACTGCTGATATTAAAGAAGATTTTCATCCATCTTTCAGACATTCCTGTAAAAAGAGTTTAAAATGTAAACAGTGAGGTTCAGGGAGGGTTTGATTTCTGTTCTGGAGAACCTCATCAAGTCAGAACTGTTCACAGCTCCATCACAGAATGGTTATGGTTACGCTGCCTGACACCTGAAGCACTGTTCTACCTAAAACTAAACCCATTCATAGTAGAGGGACACATGCAGGACGTTGGGAGTCCCTAAAGAAAATGCATTTTGTTTTAAACACTCAGAGACACATGGAGCTTCACTATAGTGAATAAAACAGCTGTGTTTGTGTTGGAGACGTCTGGTTCCATTCACTTCCACTATAAAGAAATCAGAGTCTCTACAATAAAGTAAAAGGAAAGTGGTGTGAACTTCTTTCTCTGCATTTAACCCATTCACCAAGTGAAGCAGGGGGCTGCCACCAATGAGGGGCACTTGGGGAGCAGTGTGGTACCTCAGTGGTGCCACTAGCAGTTTGGGGATTCAAACCCGCAACCTTCTGATTGCAGGGGCAGCTCCCTAACTACCAGGCCACCAGCTGCCACAATGCACTGTTTCACACCAAACCCACTCTAAATCACATCCATTTAGTAATTTTACATAATTACTATAATTATAATCATTTTATAATTTGGCATCCTAAAATACTGAATTTCAAAGTCCAGTCCAGTTTCTCCTTTCTAGTGAGAATCATCTGACAGTTAGAGCTCACGAGGCTCTACTGAGATGCCTAATTAAAACGAAGCGCCTTGTTTAGTAAATTACACAGCTTCAACAGCAACGCATGCACGATTACCTGCAAGGGCTGCAGTATTGGGCATAAGAGTAATACCATAAATTGCACCCTGCTCTGAGCAGGTGGCGCCTGCTGTTTCTATCAAAGCCACGACTGCAGGTGCTCTTCATTAGGCCTTTCATTAGGCCAGCTGCGTGTCCAGCAGGATGTGTATCACCCTCTCTTCTCTGGTAGCTCTTTGTGGTTGTGGGGAAGTGAATCAGACACGGATTCATAATTATTTGCAGCAGCGCATGATGAAAGCAAGTCCTCGGCACTTGCGGACCGTCAGCCTTGGCGCTTTCGGGAGCCGTCGTGTGAGGAAGATTAGCCAGGCGTGTAGCAACTCGAGCCATCTGCGCTACATTATAGCCAGACTTGAAAGACCCTCATGTTAGAGGTTTATCAATACCACTATTACACAGTCAGAACAGTCAGAAAAGAAAAGATATCGTCAACATTTTTGCACTCAAACCTCGCTCAACCCGGTCTTTACATGGACTCAAACCTCTTTGGACTTGATTTGGACTTGATCTTGACTTGACTCGGTTCAGACTCCGTCTCAACTAGTCTTGCACCTGGATTTGGACTCAATCCATCCTTGGATTCAGTCTCGACTTGGACTCAGACCTCTTTGGACTCTGTCTAGACTTGGACTCAATCCATCCTTGGATTCAGTCTTAACTTGGACTCAATCCATCCTTGGATTCAGTCTTAACTTGGACTCAAACCTCTTTGGACTCTGTCTAGATTTGGACTCAATCCATCCTTGGATTCAGTCTTGACTTGGACTCGGACCTCTTTGAACTCTGTCTTGATTTGGACTCAGACCTCTTTGGACTCCTAACTCAGTCTTGTCAAGTCCCGGTCTTGGACTTGATAAGTGATCTCCTCTTCAGCTGCTCTGTTGGTCCCAAAACGCCAGCAGGGGTGTCTCCATTAGCAGCACATATAGAACAAAATTAGCACACGTATATAATATGTCAGGCTAACAGCATGTTCCAGTAAACCTATAAATTCACTGTTAAACAATGTGTTTGTTTTACCCTGCGCACTTCAGGGTTCAATTTCAGAGAGCAAACTTTACTACCTAGCATGTCTGAAGTACAAGAAGAGTTAGTTTAGCAAGATGGCAGTAAACAGATTTAAAAAAATGGTTAATATTACCATTGAAATGAATAATAATATCAATAATACCAATGTTAATGTTAACAAATTATATTAAAATTGAATTTAAGTGAATTTCACATACAGTTATGAATTTATTTGGAAACAAGTGCGCAATGTGCATAACGCTGTTTTTAGACTTACAAACATCAGGTTATGAGGAGTTTGTACCTCTAATAGCATCTAGCTAGCCTGCCCAGTTATTTTTCTGCTCATATTTTCATACTTATCAGAAACAAATAAAAACTCATCAGAAACCAATAAAAAGAGTGTGTGAGAGCGCAAAAGCACATTATAATGGTGGCGTAGCAAAAGTTAAAATACAGAAAGTGGGGTAATGTAGCTAAAATGTCAGTTTGTTGTTGAACCGAGGCCCTTTCTGACTCTGAACCTTAGTTTGTGATGTTTTTTGAGTATCTGAGCACTGAATACAGCAGTGTTTTGTTTCGTATTAGCAAATCTTTCAAGCTAACTCTCTGGCAAGGTTAATAATTAACCAAATTAGGTGCTTTTGAGTGGTGATGGATCTGTTGAGAAGGAGGGAAATGACCTGGAACTGGTTTCTGTTTGGGCCACTTGGTGTTTTGGACTGGGCAGTGGAAAAACACTGTTAGTTGCTGAAGCTACGCTGTAGCATAACTTACTAACTCTGGTCCTTGAGCTCCAAAACCAAAGGAAGATTCTGCTGCTCACAGAAGTCTTTTCTTTGTTTAATCATCATCTTATTTGGAGACTGTTTCTCCTAAACCCCCCTTAAGTAAAATAAAAAATCAACTTAAGACAGAAGTTCTTCTGCTGTTCTCATCAGCTTCTCAGTTTCTTCTTATTAACAACCTTATGGATTTAAAACCCTCTGACTGTGGCAGTTTTGAGACTCAAATTTGATCACTAAGAAAAATTTCACGTTTCAGATGTTGGCTCATTTATAAGAAACCAAGTTTTCTTTTGGATCTTCTGGTTTACCTGAAGATCTGATGATCGGAGATGAACAAAGATCAGAGCAGTGAGAGAAAAGAAAGAGCATCTTAAATTGGGATCAGGCTGAGATTAGAAGAAGGTCTTTCTCGGTAGCAGAATTGAGAAAACGGTCAGAATCTCGTATTGATGTTAAACTGAGCTCAGTTCTGTCTACGAGAAACAGGCTGGACAGAGAAAGGCCCAGCCCAGGATCACATCGTCAGGAGAGGTGAACCAGGCAAATGTTTGGGTCCTTCGATTTGGTAAAGCAGCCGAAGCAGTCAAATGTAAACCCCACCCAACCCAACTTTTTTTTAATGTCTGCAACCCCCCTAAAAGAGTTATTAATGAGCTTATTAGGTGGATCAGGTATGTCTGAACTAGGAAAACGCTCAAATGTGCAAAGCAGCACAAAGATGTGAGGAGAAAATAAGCATAACATTATATAATTGGTATTTTTGATTCTGATAAGAACTTTTGTACCCATACTTTACTCAGACTGTACCACCGTATTACATGCTACCCTTATATCAGCGTCAGCACACCTCTGCTCAAAATGAAACAACTCTCTTTTTCTTTTGCTAGACAGTAACAACTCGATGCAGCTGTTCTTCAATGTGTCGAAAATGAGGGAAGAAAACGTCACGGCCCTCAGACTGTCCAAGGCCGAGCTCAGGCTCGGCATTAAGAACCCCTTCATCGACCCCGACACCGAGGAGAGGCTGGAACTCTACGGGAGCCGGGGTGGCCGGAAACGCTTCCTGGGCTACAAACTAATTGAAAATTTTATGGACAACCACTGGATCTCCTACGATGTCACAGACACACTCAAATCCTGGCTGCAAGGTCAGTGGAAAGAGTATTTGTATAATGACAAAACACCCACCTTGTGCCTCTACTCACTGTCCACTTTATTGGAAACACCCATCTTGTGTTAACACTGACTGGCTACTTTATTGGAAATGCGCACCTTATGCTTCCATTGAGTGGCCACTTTATTACAAACACTCACCTTATAGCTCCACTATACAGATGTACAGTCAAGTCAAGTCGGTTTTGTTGTCATTTTGACTTTATGCACAAAGCGCACAGTGAAACGAAACAACATGCCTCCAGGACCATGGTGCAACAAGAGCAGAACAGAGCAAAACAAAACACCACAAGACCACAAGTGCAGACAGGTACAGACTTGAGCCCACCTGTTGCACCATTCGTCCCTGGCCTGTTTCTGACCACAGATCTGCTGCTGAACAGATATTATTGGCATAGTGGACTGTTCTCAGCACAGCAGCGACACTGACATGGTAGCGCGTGTGTGTGTGTGTGTGTCACTGATCCGAGCGTTTCAGCCATGTTAGCGTTGCCGCCAGGCCCTGTTGTCAACAAGGAAAGGTACAAGGGAGGGGTTTCCAATAAAGTGGCCACTTAGTATGCCAGCACTGAGACATGCTTGTGGCCGGTCACTCTCTAATGGCACTTTTCTACTGGCATGAGGAACCATGCTGTACTACAAACAAATGTTTTTCCATTACAAACAAAGTGATCCGTGCCCGAGTTGAAGCCAAACTGTTCGATGGCAGGGCTAAAAGTGGGCCGCAGCCGAGCTGACTGCGTCGCTGCTTTCTGATTGGTCAAAATGTCGTCACAACATGGAAAGAGGCCAACCATGAAACTAACAACTGAGAAGCCGGCGAAGTATGAAGTGAGCTGGGTTAGGTTTTCATCGCACGCCTAAAGAATGCAGAGAAAAACATCTTAAACAAAACTATAAACAATAAAAGACCACAATAACAAAAGTGGATGCGGTCCGTGGATGCGGTCCGTGGATGCGGTTTTGGGACGACGACAGGCCCTAAACTTTGGGGAGAGAATCTGAAGGATGTGGAGGAACGTCCTGATGTAACCGTGGACAGAAACACTGGTACCGGGCTGAGATACACTGCATAATAAAAATTCCTGCAAGTTCCGTACCCTCGCAGTACAGTTCAGGTACAGCACGGTTCCTGTAGATCTATGGAAAAGTACCATAGGTGAATACAAGGGTCTCCCAGTTGTTTCCAGCTGATGTTAGTAAAACATTGAAATCCAGAAATGACTCCATGGAGTTTGCTGCGGTGCTGCAGGATGTTGTAGTTTGGCTGCATGTTAATGTGGTGCTTCTGTTTTGTTTTGGGCAGGACCGGAGCTGGAGCAGGAACTTGAGCTGAAGGTGCACCGTAACTGCGAAGAGAAAGAGTCGAAGCCCAGATTTCAAATATCAGGTTTGACAAATAATGCTAAAATATCAGACATGTAAAGTGGAACTGCATTGTCCCATATGACTGGATTTTCGCATATCTTTGTTATCTTTTTTTATCTTATTATCCTTTTTTATTATCTTTTTCTCTTTTAATCTTACACTATGTGAAGATGTCATGATATATGAACTGGTAGAAATGACACAAAATGTCTTGGACTTAAGTCTCATTGCATTAATACACATTACAGTTCTTGTTAAAACTGATCAAAAGTTTCCATTTCTGTGATAGTGATACAGGAACCACTTCTTAAAGAGAAAAAGCATTTGCCTTATTATTGTTGCATGCGTATTAAAGCCAGTATTTAATCAGTTCACATGCAGTCAGATCAGTTCGAGTACTGGGGTTCTCAGCTTAAAAAGAGAAAAGAGAGCATCATTTCATGCTTTTTTCATGTTTGTGTGTCCTCTCAGGTGTCTCTAAGCAAAGAGGTGACAGAAGTGACCTTGCAAACCTAATGGCCAAGCCCTATATTCTGACCATGTCTTCCCCCGATAATATCAAACTTCCCTCCCTTCGCAGAAAACGCTCGACCGAGGCCGAGAACACCTGTGACGCGTGAGTTTTCCTCTCTGATCCCGTTTCCGTCTCCCCAGTTTGGTTGTGTTCACTTAAGTCTCTCCTGGCAAAAGCCACTCAGCTCCTCGTGCTGAAGAAGACAGACACCCAACCTTACCTAAACAGACTCAATATTCTGAGTCAATTTACACTAAAAAAAATCAGTGACTTGTACACTGATGATTTAGACTTTGACTCACCCTACAGCCTCATGAATCAAAAATGACCGTGACCTGAGCTTCTTCTTGTCACAAACGTAAGTCTCATAAATCAAAAAAATTTGATTCAAAAAGACTTAAGCTTCATGACTTTAAAATCTCAGACTCGAGCCTTATGACTCAAAAAGACTCAGACTTCAGTCTCTTGATTCAAAAAAGACTTAGACTTGAGCCTCAGAAAGAAAAACTTAAGACTCATAAATGAAAGGCATTTCAGCTAAATTGACTTCTTTCGCCTAAATTGATTCATTTTACTAAATCAGTTCTTTCAAACTGTTCATAATGAACCAAGCATTAGACGGAACTGATTCAACCCTTTCAGGCCATACTGGGCTTGACTCAGACTCACTTGTTACTTGTAAGTAACAATTTGTGAGGTTTAGAGAGTAATTTAGAGAGTAATTTTATGGAAAAAAAGGAATCTTACCACAGAAAGAAGTAACTAGTCATTTGTAACGGTTTATATCCAGTTTAGGAGCCAATGTCACAGTGGTTCAAATCTTCAGAACTCACATTTAGGCTAAAAAACACAATATGTTCTTGGCAGGAAATCGGAGACCTGCTGCGTACGGAACCTTTACATCGACTTCCGGAAGGACCTGGGCTGGAAGTGGATCCACAAACCCAAAGGATACAACGCTAACTACTGCATGGGCTCCTGCACCTACGTCTGGAACGCTGAGAACAAATACACACAGGTAGGAAGGCACATCCTCTCCGAAGTCCACGAGACCGAAGGCCTTCCTGAGTGTTCCCCAAAGAGCCAAACAAGTAGTTCCCAAAACAACATTCCAGTATTTTTCTCCCCCCCTTCCTGCCTCGGTCATTTCCTCAAGTCATTTCCCGTCCCAGGCAGGCATGCGCAGAGCCGGCTTCAGGAACATTCTCGGCCGAACCTGTGAAGTTTAAGCTGAATTGTATTCTAAGAGGAACCTGGGCACCTGAGGGCTGAACTGGAAAATCTGTTCCAACCTTCTCTATTCACTCACAGCCCTACAAGTCTGGAGTCATTGTCATTTCACTGCACATTCAGTTTAGATCCTATATTTGTATATAGTTGTATATCTCATGGTTTTTCAAATGAATACCAGCTAAAGTTGTTTTTTTGTTTCTCTAATAATAACTAATAATATAATAACTAATAGTATTATAAAAATAATAAAAAATAATATAATTGAGTTTTTTTGTATGTTTAAAGGCCAATCGCATTGACTTGGATAAGGCCCATAATATCTACACTCATTGACTATATATGTGACATATATGGTGTATACACTCACTGACTGTATATAGTAAAGTTATACACTTACTGACTATATTTGATATATACACTTATTGACTGTATATGTGATATATGATATATTCACTCACTGACTATATATATGATAGAAAGACAGAAATGATACCTACGCTCACTTACTGTGTATATAATAAGATAAGATAAAATAAACCTTTATTAGTCCCACAAGTGGGAAATTTGCTTTGTCATGGCAGGAAGTGGACCGAACAAAGGCAAGAGCAGCAAAAATTAAGAAAACAATAGAATAGAATAAAATACTATACCAACGGTACAGTATAAAATGTACACTATACAGTCTAGAAATATAAAATATGGACATCTGTATTGTAAAATATATACATATATGTATATGTAAACTATATGTAAACTAAATGTAGACTTAAGCAAGTTGTATGTATATACACAATGAGTGTATGTATATATACAGAGTGGATATATGAGTAAATGTAAGAACGCTGTAGATACACACACACACAGGTACACAATGGAGTGACAGGCATTGACAATAACAGTAGAGATTTTTTGCCCAGTAGTAATAGTTCCACCCAAAATATTGCACGTGTTGCATCAGACAAATTGCACTCAGTAATATTGCACATAAGAGAAACTACCATGGTGTATTGGATGTGTGTGCTTGTTTGTCTGTGTGTGTGTGGATATCTGCAAGGTCTCTGTTGTAGAATCTGACAGCAGTTGGAAGGAAATGGTAAACAACCTGTTCAAAATGATGGTTTTAACTGGAAATTAAAGGAATGAATGAAAGGGTGTGCTCTGACTTTTCCAGCAGTTAGTACAGAATTATACCAATAAGACTCCTTGGGCTAGACTCTTAATGCTACATTTGCAAGAGTCTCAACACTTAATCCATATTATATGATTACATTGCAATATGATTAAATCCTGACTTGAGTTCACTTATAATCAGTTCCATAAATTAAAAATAATCAATAATCATGTACATTCTTGCTCAATTGCCCTAGTGTATAATTTACAATTTGTATAATAAACTGAGAATGTGCAGATCACTACAAAACTATATTTATTATGAACAGTAGGAGGAGTTATTAGCCCTTAAAACTTTGCGTGATACGATACAGACAAGATAAACCTTTCTTAGCCCCACAAGTGGGAAATTTACGTTTTTACCAGCATCTCAGAATCTCAAAAATGAGTATATTTGTTGTTACAAATTTAATACAAATTCATTCAAATTAACACGTTATAAATTGTGTATATGTTTGTCAGAATAATCACTCGTTTGCATCACTTCTGTAATCTTTGGACAGAACATGACTAAACTGTCATTTGTTCTGGATAAGATGCCAAATGCTTAGAAAGTGTGGATCACTGAATGAACTATGAGACTCAGTGAGAGCTGGACTTGCGGTGTATAAAAGCTTGAAAATATAAAGCTTGAAAAACGACCACACTGTGCACTGCTTGCTGATTTTATCCACAGTGGTGCTGGACCCCCAGGCACAGTGACTAGTCTTTTCCACCTCTCTCTCTCTTACTAATTTGCATCTAGCATTAAAAAAAAAAAGGCTACACTCACTATACCACCTCAGCCTTACAATCGATAGCCTCCCCAGTCACTCACTAAAAACGCTATTTCCGCCCGCGTTGGAGCTCCGAGGGAGGCAGCGGCGGATAGAGGGACGCCACATATCACTCTCCCTCATGCACTGCATCTGATGAAAAATCGGAGCCCAGTGTCAGCCCGTGCTATTGATTATGAGTGAAAATGTGATCATTTTGTATTAACTCGCCCCCCAGCGCCCTGTTCTGTCAGCAGGGCCCAGGGAAATTAATGCACTCATATTGCGATTACGAAAAATATGAGCCCCTGCTCGTTTGGCCCCCCGCTAGACAAAGAGGTGCACGCCACTCTCAGCAAAGGTAATGGCTTTCAGAGGGGAACACAATCCAACGAATTAGATTAAAGTCATTATTTAACTGCACTTTTTTTTTAATCAGCCCCCCTCCTCTCCTTTTTTAGGGTATTTATTATTGGCACTGACACCTTTTTTAATGAAGGCCGGATTTGGCATTTCAAATATCAATTTCTGCCAATTAGACATTCCATTATTTAAGAGGAGAAGAATGAACGGTACAGGCACTAACACGAATGGCTTGCATTAAATCCTATAAGTGTCTGCTGCAGTCAGTGTTTTCCATCAGTCAGGTAAGAGATAAGCCGCCTTGCAAAGCTTTTAACAAGAAAGAGAGTCCAAATTATAAAGGGTGGGCAAATCTTTAACGAAAATTGCTACTAAAACAATATACTCATTAGCTATAATTAAAAATAAAACCTAAATTGTAAATAAAGCAGAATTACGGTGAAAAAACCCCCAATATTTTTAATGCTTGAAAGACAAGTGGTCTTCAAGGGAAAACCTTCAACCTAGCCAAGCATTGCTAAAACATCAGGCGTCAAATGAAAACAGTCCAGTTTGGGATTATTTGAAAAATGAATCAGTAAATGTAGCAAAATAAAATAAAGTTAAAGATGCATCTTCCGGTAAAGATGCATTAATTGTGATTTCTGAATAAAACTAGTGTTAAGACATGCTGGTGTATATTCATAAAGATGAGGATGTCAGCAAGACTGTGTGATGCACCAAAGTCTGGTCAGAACATACACGTTATAATGTATAAAACGGTTCACATAGTGTTTAGAAAGCAGTGTATTGGAATCAGCCCTCAGGAAATACTCACCATAGCTTCATTACAGAATTAAAGGCTAAACAATTTTAATTAGGCATTTCTATTAACCTGAAGCTCAGGCTGTGTGTGCTACATGAACCATAAACAGCATATTCCTATTACTTTCTATTGTCCAGTATCAATACCGTTGTTTGCTCTTCGACATGCATTTTAACCTAGCTGCCTATTTAAATGTAGATTATTTAAACCTAAATTAAATAAAGCGCTACATCCAAAGTAAGACGCAACTTGCTGTTCAACACCATGATTCCAGCAGAAGCATTCAAACGCAGAGAAAATGCACTTCTATGCAAAACCGCAACAAAATAATACATTGGTGATTGTTTGCAACAAAAATCTGCAGGTCTGACGCAGGCCAATTTTTATTGTAGCCCCCTAATAACTCCCCTGCAGGGAGATCTGGCAAGACTTTTATGAACATTTTCATGATTAATAATATGTATTGCAATATTCAGTTGAGTGTGTTAGATCAGACAGAAATTCACCAAAAATGCTATGTAAAAATAACTAGGGCAAATTTATTTCTTTTTATACACTCTTCAAGTAGGAACAGGAGGGTGTTTTTAATGCTCAAAAACAGCATCATGGACTTACATCTAATCCAGCCAGTTGCTTGTTACTATGCGGTTTATGCAGTTGCTGTACACTGGATGTAATTTACATATTACAGTCTCTTGAACTGGTTAAAATTCATTTTTCTTTAACCCACGTAGTTCTGGAAGTACTGACCATTCCCATGATACACTCTGAATCGATCATAACAACGTTGCCCACCCTTATTAGTCTAAAGAGTCTACACCTTCCAACTTATATATACATAGACACACACACACACACACACATGCACACACACAGACACACACACACAAACAAGTGCACATCTCTTCCTCCATCACAGCCCCATCACTTCTTTTCCAAAAGCATACAAATGAAAGGAGCACAGAGACGGGCACTGAGTGCAGTGGTGTGTGGCTGAGGCTGTGTCACTATGAGCAGCAGATAAAGGCATTTGCAGGTGGATGCAGGTGAAGCTCTGCCGCCCGTCACACAGAGCCCGTCAGTGCCAGGGCCATAATTATAGCCTACAGTTAGAGTTGCCTGCCGCACAAGGCCACTCACCCTGCCCCCCCACCCCCACAACCCCCCACTTTCCTTTGCAATAATGAATGCTGCCCCACAGGAAAACAACCTGTGGCACTTTATTATCGAGTGGGAAATTTTCTCATCCTGTTCCAGATTCAATAAATCTGCAGCAGGCCTCCAAAAAAATTGCTTTTAGGCAATAATGCATTTTTTTATGAGGAGGGGGTGAAGAGAGCAGCCAAACAGGTGACACTAGGGGTGGTCTGGGATATTGTGTTCATTCTGCATTGAGTGGGCCACGATACATCAAAGCTCATAAAAGGATGGACTGAATAAATAACTTGAATGAATAATAAATGGACAGCCGCCAATATCTGTAATAATGGTTTCATAAAAGATGCATTTGTGGAAAATGTAGTCCATTTCCTACAGAGATAGAGTTTCCTTTCGAAAGGTCGGCCTTAAAATGAGCAGGCCAAAGTTCCATATGGTTTTTAAAGTGTTTTGATTTTGTTTGTTTATGGGATATTTAAACTGTCACGCTATAGATGAAAGGCGCGATTTGACAAATGAACATTTTTGTAGTACTGAAGCAGAGAATGAAACTGCTGGCAAGCTAGAGATGACAGTAAAGTTCTTTAACTTTTTTGTAGGTTAGTATGATATGCAGGTTTCAAATGTCCTAAAGAGAGAAGGGGGATATAAACTCAAATTTGTATTACAATGTTTCATATTATCTGGTTAATGACATTAGTTTAACACTAAAATGCATACTTTATTTTGTTACTATAAAGAAGCTATAATTACACACGTACATATGTGTATTATACATATATATGTGTGTGTGTATGTGTGTGTGCAGTTCTATATGTACTTTAGCAACCATATATATATACACAACACTAGTAATATGTGTATTATTTAAATTATATATGTGTGTGTGTATTACATAATTATACACTTAAAATGTTAGATATTATTATTATAATAATAATAATTATTATTATTATTATTAGTAGTAGTAGTAGTAGCAGTAGTAGTAGCAGCAGTATTAGTATCAGTTAATAAGTCTATACTTTTGGTAGAGCTTACAAGAGTTATTTATGCTATTTAAGTGAGTGTGTTTACTTGGTCTTGTAATTGGAGCTGATTGTGGCTTATCACTGTATATATGACGTTAAAATCTTGTGGGACCGTGATATTCCAGCATTCACTTTCATACCTGTATACCTCACAGCTCTAGCCTTGGATGTGCTGCACCTGTGCCTGTGTGTGACTGTGTGCCTTTGTATATAGAAGTGAAGGCTCCGACAGTAATGCGGTACATCAAGAGAAGTCTGCAGAGGCCTTTTCAAGGGGCCTTCACAATGCTACTGCTCACAAATAGACTGCCTCTCACACACTTCCTGCGAGTGCCACCCGGATGTCACAGCGCACTGCCACTTTCAATTTCCCACACACAGCCGAGAGGCGAGAACTGCTCTCCGATCAGCTATACATCAGCTTGTGGGAGTGAATTAAGTCCAACAGTGCAGTGGGGAAAGAGCTGCACCAGCGCAGCACATGTGTTCATTCCCAAACTGCAGCAATTTAAAAAAGTTCAACTGTAAACATTATTGAATGCATGCAAAGCTGATGGCTTGAGGAACGCACTGCCATAAAACATGAACCCGCTTTCGTAACAGATACCGAGGGGGGGCGCGGGGGGACCCAAAAAGAGCAAAGTAAACTGAATCCGAAAAGTTTAAAGGTTTACGTTTACAGCATTTAGCAGACGCTCTTATCCAGATCGATGTACATCAGTGCTTTAGTAGTCCACATCTGTTCTTCATATCAGAAAAGATAGACTTAAATCAACATCTGCTCTTAGCCAAGTTACTGCCGGCTAAGTTACACGCCTTAACAAACCCTGTCAAAGAAAAAAGTCAGAGGTTAATACACAAGTAAGGAAAAACAGTTAAGAAGGTAGATGCCCAAGGGTTTTTTTTTTGTTTGTTTATATATAGGGAAAGATGTATAAGAGATAAGCGAGAGGGCTTGTTAGCCACTAAGGTGCTCCTTGAAGAGGTGGATCTTCAGACAACACTTAAAGACAGCAAGTGACCCCGCAGATCTGATTGGAAGAGGGACTGAAAAGTCTTGATGCATGTCTTCCCATTTATCTACTTTTGTTCTGGCATAGTCTTAACTACTGTCTGCTTTTATGTGTTGAATGTAGCCCAGTCTTCTGAAGGAAGTATATTTCGTTTTTAACACACTTTTTCTCGTTGGGAACCCTGATAATAACCCTAACCCAAGTATCATGCGTTTTGGTGGGAAAGAAATTTACTTTACTCCTTTGGGTCGATTTCAATTACACAGGCCAAAAAAAAAAAGTCATCTTCAGAAACCACAACACACTTTTCACATCAATTTTTTGAATTCTGAGTAATATTAGACTTGCATGCTGTTTTTATTAAACCACAGGCACCAATCAAGTAACTGTTTCAATATTTTCAGTACGAAGTCAGATAGACACACACTGTGGAATAGATATAATGATCAGTGTCAGTCAGACACCACTGTTTCTTCAAAAATGCTTAGTATATGATTATTATATGATAAT
>JBBJLS010000001.1:15144502-15165265 GCA_037577275.1 Bryconaethiops microstoma
ATTAAAAACTCCACGTCTGGCGAACAGTGCTTGTGGACAGTCTGTACATCTCCACACCACGAGTTGTTAATAAATGCTGATTGATTGATTGATTGATTGATTGATTGACTGATTGATTGATTGTGGCATTACCTGTGGGCAACTTTACAGCCATTACATGGTAAGGCCACCTCTGGGAAGGTCAAAATTGATTTTTCTTGGTTTTTCTTCTCCACTTTTCTTTGCAGAAATCCTCTTGTTCAGAAATATTTACTGGTCATCCTGCATGCATAGGAAGTTTAAGATGTAATCACATATCTACAATAATGTTGAGGATGATAATAATAATAATAATAATAATAATAATAGTGACAACAATGAGGGTAATTGCAAAACCATTATCTTTTGTTACTGGTGTTAGTTTAAAGTTGATTCTGATGTTAATTGTAATCATGGTCTTGTTATATGCAATTTTCTTATCAGTTCTTGGCAGTAATGTACAGGTTTTGTTTTGTATCCTGACCAGGCTATGATTTTCCAGACCTTTTCAGAACTTTATCAGCTCTCCTTAACTTCCATTTCTTAACAACGCTTCATACGGTAAAATTGCAAATAGAAAGTGTTCATGTTTCTTTACACTCTTTTTTTGCTTTGCAAGAGTCAGTTATCCTCAGTATCAGCAGCTTAGATCAGATGTCCTCAACCACCAGGGCCCGGACAGGTATCGATCCGTGAGACATTTGGTACTGGGACGCACAGAAAGACAGAATAAAAATATTTTATTGATTATCAGAGTCTATAAGATCCTTTATTTTGAAAAAGCACCTGTTTCGGTCACGTGATGCAGTACATCAAAAGTTTAGCCTACAAGGTAGCAAAAATGAGTAAAAAACAAACGTCTTTCGGGAGCTTCTTCATATTTTTACGCACTTTGTTTTTAGTTGTGTCTATACCGGCCAGTGAAAGTATTGTTTTACATGAAACTGGTCCGTGGCGCAAAAAAGGATGGGGGCGGCTGGCTTAGATCAGCCTGTGGCTGTTACATTTAAACACCCTGAGAGGTCTAAAGCTCTGGAACTGGGTTGACTTGGGTTGAGGCCTAATGAATCAAAAGTATCAAAGAATGCAGAATACAGAATACACAAGAATGCAGGCTGTAATTGCATCAGTGCATTACAAATATCCCAATAATAGCCTAGATTGAACAACAAAGGGTTTACAAACTTTTAGACATTAAATTTAAACTCTTTCACGAGACATCAGATATGCTTTTATCATGTTTGCACTCCAAAGAAGCTTTACAGTTCAAACCCATTCAAAGAGTGAAAGATCATTTAATCACCTGAAGTTTTCACGGCACGTCTTTCAGTTGACTGCAGCATCGAGAGCAGACCAGATCATTAGTATTGATTATGATAACTGTGAAAAACGGCCGTGCTTTATAACCGGCGGCACTGGTCCCGAACGCCACAGCAGCTCCTGCCATTGTGTATGTGCGAGCTGGAGGGACTGTAACGAGTGGCCATTGATTTTTACTGCTGTTTTGCCGCCATGCAGCGGTGAAATATTCATAGTGGGGGGCTTGTTAAAGCATATCAGATTGAGCCAGCAGGCTAATTCAGTTCACTGGACTGTTTAGCCATTGATTGCAGCGCCATCGAGAAAACAAGACAGACATTAAAGCAGAGACACCAATTCAGCAGCCCTATGGAGAGCGCAAAGCAGCTGCAGAATGGCACGCCTTCATTTATATTATATTAGCCGGCCACAGCACATGACAAGGTCACAGGGGCCGTTTTTCCTGGGCTGAATTGCTAGGGCCATGCAGGGGCCTGGCGAGACCTGCATAGCAATCACAGTGGATCTCTTCATGCTGTGCAAATCTAAATATCCTCTTACCCGTAACAAGTTCCAGCCATACAAAGTCCCCCGAGCCCAATACAGCCCCGCTACATTTACGGATACGCATGCGGATATGCCTTTCACTGCTACCTGGGCTCATCTGCATAATGGCTTCAGTATGTATCTATAAGCTCAGGTGCTTTGGGCGCAGTGTAAGAGCTCAGAAGTATTCTCGTAATTTGCAAGGAAATCATGCAAGCCATTACATGATTACACGAGTTGTTTTTCCATCTGGCTCCTTGCGGTGTCTGTCTTTAGCTCAGCGCGCAGAAACACTGAGCTTTAGTTCAGATTCCAAGACTGCGGTGAGCAGGTGCAGGGCCACTGTGACAGCCGCAATTTATTGGTTTCTCCCGGGCTACAGAACACATTCAATAATGCGCCAGGAAGACTAATCCATCCCCAAACATACACACACACACTCACACACACACAGTCAAATCCAAACCCCATACACTCTCACACGTCTGCAAGAGAGTAATTTACACATGCAGTCGTCGCAACTCAGCAGTTAGTGTTCCGAGCTGTAAAAAGGCGGTGTATTAGTAGTTGCAATCCATTTAATTAGTGTTTAAACTTTCCAATCTGACATCATAAATTAAAAAACACACACAAAAAAAACCCAGCAGAGCATAGTTGGATGAGGTCTATAAAACAGCTCACTTTGCTGCCCGTGTGTCAAAACTATAGCTTCTGGGATATGCTGTGCCATAATAATGCCATGTTGGGCACCGATGCACCTCAACAACGACAACACTGATGTAAACCACAACAAGGATGTTATTATTCAAAACAGAGCTGGCATTAATCCATTAAATGTGATTGGTCAAAAAAAACAAAAGCAAGTAGTATTTCTTTTCTCAATGACTCAGCAGTAATTAGTGTGCGATTTGAATTATTTGAATTTGACTTTTTTTCATTGCCAATTCTACCCCTTGGCTTGGCAATTCCAATGTTTCTTCAATACATCAAGCCAATAAAAACTATTTTTCTGATGATTGTGCCTCAACAAGGCCAAACACGAACAAGTTTCGGGTGAAAAAAGGAGAGCAAATACATTTGCCTGCTCTAATCCTGTTTAAAGGAGGACGAGCACGATCCTTTTCAGAAAAAAAGCCTCGACTCCATGCTGAAATAAGAGCATTAATAATCTGTCACAGAGTACGTTCCGTAGTCTCTAGGCGTCAGGAAGCTGATCGTTTGCTCTTTCTCTCGCGCCCATCACCCTCAGGCCTGCAGCCGGGCCACACTGCAAACAAGTGGGGAGATTTATGAGGCCCATGCAGACACAGGAGATAAAAATGCAAGCTTCAGGGCTGTCCTCATAGGAAAACACAGTATAAAACAAAGAAAAAAAAGCTGAATAAAAGCAAACAATAAACAGGCTTTCTGAGAGAACATTTCCCCGCGAGGTACTGTGCTGTGACACCACAGGTGTGCTTCACATATTTTCTAAAAATCTGGCAGAGGCCTTCATTTTTCGCTATCTGGTGAGAATACTATTAACATTATCTCCATAAGTAGGCCTGGCTCGGCTGCTGAACCAGCAGATGTCTCAAGAATGACAAATATGTTGAATTGGGATTTCTGCTCTGGAATATGCTCACCCAACTTTTTTCTGATGAAACGCTCTGCTTACATCCAAGAATATCACCAGGGCTGCTTGCTATTCTTGGATTTTATCCCCCTCCTCTCCTGTGAAGTTCACATATGACATTTGAGTGGGTTTAAGAGCCAAAAAACTAATAATAAAGAACTTTAAGTCAAGAATTGAATTAAAACAGGCTACTTATTATCACACTTAATTAACAAACTCATTTTAGAGCATTAAAACTAACATTAACATTAACTAAGGGTAAGATTGAAGCATATGATGCTCTTGGGACTAAAAAAGGCTACATTGTTTTGGAATAAAAAAAGTCCAGCAACAAGCAGCAGTAACTGAATTCTTGCGTGTAAGAAGATCTAGATGATGTTCTAGGTATATGAGGCAAGTAGTAGCACCCATAGTTTCTCCAATCAGAAATTAGATGCAATGGTAAAATCAATACTGTACACACCCACATTTACATTACATTGAAATGTATGGCATTTGGCATACACTCTTACGCAGAACAACATACATGGATGCTTTGTAGTCAACAAACATGTCCCTCACACTAGTAAACCCTGAGTTTACATTACAAACTAAGATTCCACCAGAGATGACATTTCTCCACCTACCCCCACTCCTGAGATGGCAAGAGAATCTAAAATGCTTCTATGAAACTGTAATGTTAATGTTTTTGAAGTAGGGAAGTAAGATTTCTCATCTTGATCAAGGCTTGGTTGCCCCTAGTTTTCAAGACGATACATGTCCTTCACACACAGTCATAAGTACATCCCAGCTTGTAGTCACTGATTTAGCTATGAATTCTTCATCATATCAAAAATGCTTAAAGACAACGAGACGCCATCTGTTTAAAAGCCAAGACTGAAGCGTAGACTGGCCTTTCAACAGGATAGTGATCTGAATCAACCCAGCAATTCCACCAAGGAAGGCCCAGACAGAAGAAATGGATTTTTATGGAATGGCCTACTCAAACCCCAATACTGAAGACCCACTGAAATGTTGTGGGGGGGGTTTGGAAAGGACAATGTGTGCAAGAAAATGTTTCAAATGTCTTTCATCTGACATGCACTACACATGTATGTAACGGGAGAAACTGTTTAATACTCCTCTAGTCTTCAGTACTGAGGTTTAGAAACTGAGCAACCTTATTAAGAAACAGACCGGCACAGCTCCGTAGGAGATGAGCTTTCATTTGCATGTTAACTGTTGTGCTTAGGACATACATACCCTCCGAATATCTGGCAATGCCACTTTGCATTAGCCTTATTCGGGGGATACTCTGCACTCCAGGCGACAAACTTCAACATAATGAGCTAAAGTTCACTCTCAGAGTTGGTCCATTCCTAAAGGGAATAATGCCGAGACGGAGGACGTCTCATTCAGTAGCTCTATTCCTGGCAAGGAATTAAGACCGTTTTCGGGCACCATGTTCCAGGCATAACTGCACTTGTCAAATGTACAAAAAAAAAAAAAATTAAGGGTCTTTAAGGGACATTCCCTGAGGATTAAATTGAACATATGTGACATCAAGGGCGTTCAAGCTAAATCCAAAGCACAGCAAGACAACTGTGGAAATTATATGAAGCTAGTTGTTATCAGCCTTTATATGAAGCAAATTTCGATCAGTTTGATGCAAAGTAAATGTAAAGCAAGTGTAAAGTGTCCATTTGTCATACATGAACACACCACAGCATACAGTGTGAACAGCACAAAATTGTTCTCTGTATTTAACCCATTCACCAGGTGAAGCAGTGGGCAGCCAGGAACACAGCGCCCAGGGAGCAAAGTGTGGGGACGGTACCTTGCTCAAGGGTACCTCAGTGGTGCCTCTGGCAGTCTTGGAAATCGAACCCACGATCTTCCGATTGCAAGGGCAACTCCCTAACCACCAAGCCACCAGCTGCTCAGGCTTGACCGCCGCTTTAGTGGATCAGAAAATTGATTGTGGTACCCAAGAGAAAATGCTGGAGTGGTATAAGACAGTGGTTCAGTTTTGGACTATGGGCAGTCAGAACAGCAGGCAGACAGGCATGATGTACAGCCCAGCATTACCAGCTCCCACTCTCATTAATCTATAGCCACTGCAACACTTGATGAGCGCATGATGCATGGGTGACAAAGTCCCCCCCCCCAATGTCACCCTGAGCAAAGCTCTGCTTTCAGCAAAGACAGAACAGGATGTTTTATTTCTTGATGGAACGATCAGACAAGATGAGTTTTTCCAGTGTTTTGCAATGTCTTGTGTTTAGCCATCCGACAGTCTAATATTTCCAGAGTTAATTACCTTCTGCTGTTTGCTGAAATCAGTGTTTTTTCAGTAGTCATGCTCAAAGCAATCTAAAGGAAATACAGCAAGAAGACCAAGTAAGAGAAAATAACCCCTAAATGGTGCACTGGAGTCTTTTTAAGGTGAAGCATGACTTCATTCTCAAGACAGGCCTACTGTGAGTTACAATATTTGTAGGTTATTGGTTTCTTTATCGCTGACTTGTTTTTCCGTGTTATTGTTATAGAGTGTGACTAACAAGAAAATTCAGACTATGATGTTTCAGTCTGTGCCAATTTGGGCCAAAAGTGTTGAGTGGCACAACATACAACAAAGCACTTATTCTGACATGGGTTTAAAAAAGAGTTGGTAGGATGTTGCATCATAAAGCGACCGTCACAGTGCCATGTCAAAGTCAGTAGCACAAATTCTGAAAACACTGTGATATTTGAGTCATGGTGATGCTACAGGTAGCATGACAACGGGAAGAACATGAAAATGTATTATTATAATAACGTTTATGTCTATAAAATGCAAAGATCAGTGTATACCCACATTTTCAATAGTCTGATTATTGTCTATTCTAATGTATTATAACTTACGATTAGTAATACATAAACCCAAGTTATCAACTAATAATAATATTACTTTAATTAACATGTGATGGTTGTATAACTTGATGTGACATCTGTCTGGAGGTAAATTAGATGGTCCTGATAAAAAAAGTTCATAGCATTATGAAAATTGTGGTCTGGTTCATTTACTTGCTGGTTGTACTGTATTTCCAATGATACTTTATTTCGCTATATATTTTATAGCGAGTGAGTTGTGAAAATGAATCGATGGGTCATCATGCACCGTCTGAAAGTGGTGGTTAAGCGCCATTGATACCAAAACGTCTTAAACCAGTCATGATCAGTTTTATTGATATTCAATGAAGTACGTTTTCCTCATCCAAAATTAAATTCAAGTTATTTTTAAAGGTAAACGTGCTAAAATAAGATGAGTGTATTGATTTCTTTCAGCTACTTAGAAGATAAACGCACAAAAATGCTGGAGTTCGTTTGGTCAAATTTAAATTAACTTCATCGCTAATAATGTCCTCATGCTTGCAGTTTCATTACATTACATGGAATTCTGAGAAACAAAAGTGTCTCAAGATCGTGAAATGTCCCTGAAGGCTGAACACCGGGAGGTGGTGAATGATATCCTGGCCTGTAGGGTCTGAATGGAGATCAGATTGGGTCTCAAGGGACCTAAACAGCCACAGACTGAGGCGCACTCCAAAAGGTTAAAGGTTACCACTGAGCTTTTCTTGTGTAATTGTAACATTTCCCCGAGGGTGGGTCATATCAACAGCAACATGTTCCATCATACTTCTGTGTGTTTATCTGAAAGAGCAGACGTGAGCGCCAATCAAAGCAGCTCCATTAGATTTAACCAGCACGTTTCGGGTCAAGAGGGATCCTTTTTTTCCCCCCGGAAGGACAAAATTCTATTTAAAACTAATATCATTTCACATTTTAAAAAAAGGATAATCTCTTAGTATATTTCACCGTGGTCGGACCATCATAACACAATAAAAGTGGGAAATTGCATGTCCGCAGGGGTTCCACATAGGGTGGAGGCCTGTAAGGGACAATTACTAAAATAATGTCCTTTCAGTGACAATAGCCTATGCGAAATTGCTTCCATTAAAGAAAGAGCTACACATTACCTATTAACTTCACTTATTCTCTCAGTGTTTTCGAGCAAAAACACTCCGTAGACAATCGTCGACCAACAGAAATCCACTTTTACTGAACATTACAACCATTCAGTTCATTTATATGGAAATAAAGCTCACTAGAATTTCCATTAAAGAAAAACCTAGGCCCCGGAGAAGAACAAGCGGAAGGAAGAGTTAATGGGGCTTACAGAGTGTTGCTGAAGTACTCTGGGTCGCCCACAATGCCATGCAGGGCTGCATAAGTGCTACTGTGTTCTTGAGTTCCCTATAATGTTTCATGAGCCTCGATATTGACGAACGTGAGGAGGAAGCGCCAAACAGGCTGCACAGCTGTGCTAGCACCACATGGCTCAGTGACATCAAGGTCATCTATGCAGCTTAATGAAGGCAGACATCCTAAAAGGGGATTAAATAGAGGGTCATAAATATGCCCATAATGTCACTTGTGAGGTTATATATCCTGTTGTACACAGACCTTATGGAATTTGACTAGCAGGGACAACAGGGACACTAAAGAGTGGTGGAGAGTGTAGGCCTACAGTCTATTCTCCATGTCAAACAGCCAATACTTAAACAGTGGGGGTTTTAAATTCTTTAATGTTATGTATGGATCTGAGGGTGGCATTGACATGACATCAGCTATATCAAATCTGGAATGTTTTCATGATCGTAATTCAGGAAGCATGTACTTCTATGGCTTTTTTTCTTCTTCAAACATTATGAGCTTACTATTGAGTAATAATGATATACTTTGGATACAGGGATGTGGGAGGTGGGGGTGCAAAGGGGGCTGCAACCTACCCAACCTCCCTGCTTATTTAAAATTGTTGTCTGATGATGATGACACTGACGAAATACCTTATTGATCCCAAGGAGAAATGTGTGCTTCCAGTAAACAAGACGAAACAAAAACACAAAACGTTACACGCATGACTGTGAGAACGAGAGAAAAGCGAGAGCTATGTAAACACATAGGTATGAAGAAATAATACAGATTTACATAAACAACATAGTGCAAAGGATTGTGCAAAAAGAGCAAAGCAGTGATGATCCAGAGTCCAAACGATATAGTGTGTGGAACAGGATAAACGTGACGGAGTGACAGAGTCATGCCCACTTGTCATTCGCAACCCTCCAATGCAGGGAGGAGTCATAAAGCCTAATAGCCTGTGGGATGAAGGACTTTCTCAGCCTGTGTGTAGAGCACGACTGAGACAGTCCTTTGCCTGGTGATGGTGCTGTGCAGAGGGTGGAGGGGATTGTCTTGATGGAAAGCAGTTTGTGAAGGGTCCTTCTCTCAGCCACTGACACTAGAGAGTCGAGCTCCATGCCAAGCACAGAGCTAGCTCTCCTTACCAGCCTGTCCAGCTGTGTAGCGTCTCTCATCTTTATGCTGCCTCCCCAGCACACAACAGCAGAGGAAGAAACGCAAGCGACCACAGACCGATAAAACATTGCAATCTGAGCATAGTGAAAACGTGTGTGCATGATTTAAGATGGATGTTTTATTTCAATATTTCAAAACATACAGTGACTGTGAACTGCAAGTTAATTCTGCATCATTTATTCATTTCTTTTTATTTATTGCACCGGACCTTATAGCTTTCCTCATAAACTGTCGAGCACTCTGGCTGTGCGTGCTAAAAAGACACGCAGGTTTAAGCGTCCAGAGTAAAAGCATATGCAGAGTTGTAGGTTAGTTCTGTGCTCCAAAGCGGTCTAATATTGTTTTTAAACTATAAAATGCTTACTTACGCATGCACACACACACATGCTTACTCATACACACACGTACTCTTTCACACAGTCACCAACTCACTCACAGACACACTCACTCTCTCATTCACACTCTCTCTCACACATACACACAGACACACACACACACACACACACTCACACACACACACACGCACACAGACACAGACACAGACACACACACACACACACACACACACACACACACACACACACACACACACAGGATGGTTTATCCATAATAGCTCCTACTTGATGTGCGATCAGGAATGTCAACGTGTAGCTTGACTATGACGGGTTATCACACCACTTGTCAGCAATCTAATGGGTTGCCACTCAGCAATAAAGTTCAGTCAAAGCAAGGTGTGCATCAGAGGTTTAATGTGTTAGTTTTATTGAGGCAAGACATGGCAATACGGCATGCTCTCTTTGATTAAAATTACTTTAAAAATCCATTTAAGAACATCCTTTATGACCAACACTGCTTATACTCTCAAAACTCTTTCTTACGTTCCTGTTTGTGTATTCAGTGTGTCAAAATGCCATAAAATGACACCAAAATTGAAGCCCCTAATTAACAGCTGCTACTCTAAATACCTAGCAAGTGTACAAATATGTAGCTGTTAAATGTCTAATCCTTTCTCAGTAAAGAGTGCACTGACTCTTCTGAGATCAGGTTTGCTGTTCATGTTAAATTTATGAGTGTTCCCTCCGACAGCATAAGTTTTCTAGCATTCTTCACTATTCGATGGTTTCTATTAATTAGCTCTATTTCTTATTTCTGTCTGTTAATGTTAAGTAAAGTAAATTTTTAGTTGTAAAGTTATCATCATGTCGAAGTTTAGGTTTAGATGCATACTGCTACTATTTATTACACTAACCATGATGGTACTGTAGCAGGTGTAGCCTGTATTAATAATATAAAGGCAAATAACTGCTGGGAAGCACAAAATCTGCAGAATCTGCAGCGTTCCCTGACATGGGAGACTTGTTACTTATGGAGCGTTCTATGAGTTCCATAGCAAGATATATAACGTTCTTATTAGCTGAGTGTTTACAGAAAGGCATAAACATTAATGTAGCTCAGATATTTCCATCCTATATCAGTTCATAACATGCATTAACGGCATCACACAAACACACAGATGTTCAGTTTTATGAACTGATAAATATTAAGGCAGCTCATTGGCTTGATTATTTTTGCTGACTTTTGTGGGTTTACAGTATAACAGGCAGTCTTCTGAATAACAGGGAGCATCCTGAATTAGAACTGGGGACTGATTTTAGCTCGGCTTCCTGCTGAACATTACAACCATCTGTCTTCTGAAAAGCAGGACACTGGTGCCCTTTAGTGTTTATTCTGAGAGCTGCAGCTGCTCGAGGTGCAGCTGTGATGCACAGCGCCTGGCCAAGCTGCATGTATGCAACGGTCCTAGCCTAATGTAACAGCGAGGACCTATATCAGCATGGCTCATTAAGGGCCATTTTAAAGGGACAAAAGTAACTGGACAACTGTCTTCATAGTTTATCACTTCGTCACTGTGTTGGAATAGCATGTATAACCAAATAATGCTTCTGTTCAAAGTTTGCAATAAAATTACGTTGAATTGATTATTTATTTGAATCAATCATTGAATCAGAACACAGCCCACTGGAACTCTGTTACTTGTTTTATTTCTGTAATAGGTGTAAGATTAAATTAATCCTTATGAATTAGAAAGATTAGAATATAGCCATGGTTAGATGACAATGTCAAATAATTATTTCAGTTCTATAACATTTCACTGCTTCTCGATTTTTTATTTTTATTTTTATTTAATACCATTTTCTATGTAGTACTTTGGCCTACTTTGGCCTATTTTTATTTTATTTTATTTTATTTTATTGGATTCTATTGTGTTCTCAATTCTGCTGCTCTGAACTTTGTACTGTCCACTCTCTGCCGTTACTAAATCGAATTTCCCACTTGTGGGACTAATAAAGGTTGATCTTACCTTTATCTTTTCTTATCTCTGTCTGGCTTTGGGATGATACTGAATACCGCACACTGTAATGTGTATCCTAAATATACCCATATCCAGTGATTGACATAAGTGGTACGCAAGCCCGAATAGACGTAAGTGTTACGCAAAATGCGCACCAGTTTTAGTCTTCACAGCTCAAATGCGTACCCAAGTTCTGGCTTCATACTGCGCGCACAACCACCCCGGAACCGTGCCGAGACATAGACCTCTGCACGCACACCCCTCCCCCCGACCAAGGCCGAGACACAGAGAAATCTTTTAATTTTGGTGTGTACCAGTTAATTCATGTAGGTACTCATTAGAGTACTACAGCAAAAAAAATATGTCAACTCCTGCCCATATCATCTGTTATCAGGTTTCATATTCTGCTGTAGACAGATCTCAAGACATTTAACTACCAATAACTACTACCATATTAATAAACAAAGCCTGTTTAAGAGCCTGATACAGTCTGATACAGCAATCAACCTTAGCATAAAAATCATCTTTCTATCTCTGTGTAAGTGCCTCCAGTTAGATTATTATGCTGCCAGCAGCTCTGATTCATGGAGGCATGGACTCCACAAGACCCCTAAACACATCGGCTTCAAGAACTGATTGTTCACTTGCTGCCTAATACATCCCACCCCCTGACGAGTGTCATTCCAATAATATAATGCTATTCACCCCACCTGTCGGAGGCTTTAATATTGTGGCTTATTATTCTCCAGTAGCATTTTTGTATTTAGCATATTTTAATAATTATGAAACCAAATCAAATTGAGAATCACTTCGTATACAAAGGAGGATATAAATGAATATGTATATCAAGCTGTTTCGTCCTATAAGAAAGGCTAGTGGGACATTTTTCAATATGCATTACCATGCAAATTACCAACCAATCATAGCTGATGGTAATATCTATCAATTATTTTTTTGTTTAATTCATTAATCGTGAAAGCCCTAATTGCACTCGCGGCATGAATGAAATCAAGTGTGTTAGGATAAAAAATAAAAAAAAGTAAATCTAAGCAGGCCAGTATATCACCACAGTAGAGACTGAAATACCCCATTTTTAATGGTTGCAGTTATAATTTAATGGAGGTCTAAGAGACCCCAGGGGAAAGTAAAGTAAGTAAAGTCAAGTGACCCCTTATAGTCACAAAGAAACACACCACAGTGTGAATAATTTGAAATTCTTTCTCTGCATATAACCCATTCACCAAGGGAAGGAAATGGCTGACACCAATGGGGGGGCACACAGGGAGCAGTGTGTGGGGACAGTACGTTGTTCAAGGGTACCTCAGTGGTGCCACTAGCACTGAGATTTGAACCCACGACCTTCTGATCGCTGGAGCAACTCCCTAACCACCAGGTCACCAGCAAGAATTATTATATTATGATATAATATGGCATTAGCAGGGTTTCTAGTATTGCCTGCACTTTTTAACACACAGCTATAGCACAGGCCTGACTGGACTGTGAGCACTAAAGTGATGCTCGGCTTACTGCTCAGATCACTAAGACATCAAATTGCTAACCTGCATTGTTCACTGCATCCACTAGAGGGCCCCAATGCTTTTAGTTTTGGGAAGAAGTTGGGCCTTGTTTGGCATCTACAGGCTGTATAAACAGTTTGTGTCTTGGTCATATGCAAAACAATCTCTTGCTATTATTACAGTCAAATTGAATGCACTTGTGCTACAGAGATTTTGCTCCTACAATCGTTTAAAGTCTCATGTAAAGTCTAGTTTAATTCAGCTACTGATTGACAGTTCTTGAATGTAATCAGATGTCTATGATATTCAATAGGCTCATTCGTCCCACCCTGAGAATGTGGCTTTGAGGAATTAGAGGCGGTAGATATTTAAGGAGACATCTCCCTCATGAGCAGAATACTGGATGATGGTCTAATGCCAAAACCGTTTGGAGCAGATGTGATGCCCAACATAATAGAATCAGTCTGGCCAACAACCTGCACTCTCCCACACAGGCCTTAAAAACATTAGTGTCCTCTTGGCCAGGCTTAACTGCCTCTCTTGCCCTCAATATCCATCTGTAATTCTAAAGACAAAAAGCGTCTGCCAAAATGCCTGGCACTCCTGCCAAGAACAAGCAGGTACCATTCAGGGTCTGTCGATATGAACATGTTACAGATACCAATGGGCTAAAAATTCAGATAATAGATAAAAATATAGTTTTACAGTTAATAATATAACGTCTCAGTTAAACATTCTTTTGAGCCGTCACATCTGACTCAGTTGTCAAAGTTCTTTAACTCAAACACTCATAATAATATGAATATTGTAGCTGTTGGGATAAAGCTACCAGGAAGACCTGAGCAGAACCTGAAATGGCTCCTTATTCCCACCATATAGCTTCTAAAATAGCAGTTCACGGGGGAAAAAATGCATGCCCAACAAAACAGCAATCAGTGACACACTGTGCACTATTTGAGAGTGTAGAAGGAATTTCAAAACTCACATAGAGAGGGAGCAATTTGTGATTTGCATTTGGTTTTAGGACCAGAATTGAGAACCACTGTGCTCAGGCATCGCCCAAAGCCCACGTTACGGCACCTTTTTTTAAAATAAAAAATGTGATGGTCAAAAGGGGGTAGCTCTTACTGAGCCAGTCAAAAGGCACATCTGTCTAGGTCAGTGGTCACCAGACCTGTTCCTGGAGATTTACCTTCCCGCAGAGTCTAGTTCTTCATCCAGCCTGCCACATTTCACTCCAGCTAAAGGTTTTTGGACTGTGTCCAAAATCACATACTGTAACACTACCATTCAACAGTACACCACAATTAGAAGTGCATCCAATGTAGTATGTGGTTTTGGACGCAGCTGTTGATCCATTAGTGTTAAAAGCAGGGGGCAGCACACTAGTTGGAGCTAAACTCTGCATGAACTTAGGTCTCCAGGAGCATATTTGGTGGCCACCTGTTGGTGACGAAGGGGACGACAGAAATGATTTATTATAAATTACGTATTTGGGGATTGATTATTACAGTGCATAGTAATAAGTACACAGTTACCATTTCAAATATACAACAGTATTTTCAGCTCGTATCTTTACAACAGCAAAGATATGAGCAAAGTCAAAGGGTACTTTATTGTCATCTCAACTATATACAGAGCACACAGAGAGACAAAATGGCAAAGCTCAGGTTCCACAGTGTACATATAGTGCAACAGACATAAGACATTGTGAAACAAAACAAAACTGTGCAAAAAAGAACAAGGTAATGGTGAGAGATTTAACATATCCAGAGTGTGCGGACAGCTCACTGTGCAATGTATATAAATAAGCAAAGCAAAATGTGCAACGGTTGGAAGAGATGTGCACAAAGTATGTCCAGTATAGCCAGTATAAACAGTGTAACAGTGTAAAACGGGATCAGACAAGTGAAAATAGCAGCCTGAGTATACATTCTTAAAGGTTTGTGCGTTCTTAAAGAGTTGTGCAAACAAAGCAGAGCATCAAAGTCAATCTTTAACAGCCTACATGAGAAGAACACCCACGCAGCTCATCAGAGCACGATGACTGGACACGCTGACAAATGGACACCCTGACAAAGGCCAGACTGAATCAAAACAAGCAAGATGGTGAGATCAGACCAAGACTGAGCCATTCAGGACAGGGCATTCAGATTCAGGGATACCTTGGAATAATCCTTTAATATCATGCACTAAAATCCATTGTGACTAAAGATTATGATTATCACACTTTTACTTGACAATGAAAAATAAGCTGAAATATGGGTAACCCCAGCTACTCATATGATGGATCAGACACATCACTCAGCCAGGAATGTCTTTCAAAATACAATCAGTTGTAGCAATATTTACTCGGGTGGTTTTGTGACTGAGAATGTATTCACTGTAAAATTTGAAGTAAAGGCAGCATTCTGCACAATTTTATGTTAGGTTGTCTGTATTGTTATGCCTTTTTAGCCTCATGCTGAATGGTATGAATCTGCCCGTTTGAGATCCATTACAAAGATTACAACCCATTTAATATAATCCTGGGCATCCACACTACTATTAAGATTTTGTTCAGAAGTTAAGAAATAATGCAAAATAAGAAACATCCATGCTTTTATGAGCAGAAATGTGTTTCCGGAATGTTTTGACTGTAGACCGACTGAAACGTATGCAATGCACTTTCTGAACACTTTCTGGTTGACTGAGTCAGAGTTGTTATAGGTACTATAAGACCATAGAGGAAGAATAATACTGTAGATAAGGCACCAATGATGTGGAGGTATGTGTCTGTCAGCTCGTCAGATCTGAATTGCAGGATGGGCTCTGCTAGAAATAAATATCAATTCAAACACAATGAACCTTTAAAAGCACAGGATATTTATAGAGCCAGCACCATGCAGGTTACCGGCAGCCTCCGCTCTGTCCTTTATGCTACAGATCGGAGCCGGCTGGCTCTGGACTCCGCAGGTAGCCTCCTCCACTCTCACAGATGGCCACTTATCAGAATTCAGAAACTAAATCGGCAGGCGATTTGTCATCTGCGATTTAGTTAATGTGACTCATAGGGGACGAGAGAGAGGGAAAAAAAGAGAGAGACACAGCCTTGCGTTCTGCTTCCATCTCTCTATTGTCGCACAAAGAGCCTTTTAAGTTGAGCCGCATTGGCTGTATGAAGCCCATCAGTGCCCAAAACACTGAGAAATGTCCTTTTTTTCTGGCATTAATAACTCAAAAGCACTACACTTTACAAATTGACTCGTGCCGTGCGATAGACGTGAGCCGGCTGTATTTCACTCTAGTTTGTTTTTCGATTGCCATTGCTCAGCGGTTTCTGCCCCTAATATCAATCACCCTTCCATTTATTTCAGGCCGAAGGGGAGGGGCAACCACCTAATGGACGACTGCGCGCAATTTCTATGATGAATCCACAAAATCATCTGTAGATGAGTTAAAGAATGCCCATCCACTGGATTTATCTCGCAGCGGCCTCACCGTCTGATCTACAGCGTAATACTTTCCCAGAGACAGATTTACACACTGCGCCTTGCTGCATGTGTGTTTTTCACTTTGTTAATTAATGACACGGTATTAGTGAAGTAATACCACACCAAACACAGGGGAGCTCTTTAAATGTCTAAAAAAAGAGCTTATGGCTCATAGGACTAACAGGAAAGGAATCTTCTCTATAAACATATCTGGAATTAAATTGCAGCAGCATATTCAAAACTTACTTAATTACTATACATACTAGTCAGCAACTAAGTCATTTCACGAAGGGCTGTCAAGACTAATCCTATATTGTTTCACATCTCCTACAAAATGCAGTGGTTGAGATGTACACTATATGGACAAAAGTATTGGAACACCTGACCATTACAACAACAGGGACTTTAATGACATTGCATTCAAATACATAAACTTTAATATGGAGTTGCCCCCCCCTTGCCCCATATGTTCCTATAACATCTTCTTGGAAGACTTTCCAGAAGTTTTTAGAGTGTTTCTGTGGGAATCCCAAAGGTGTAGGATGGGGTTGAGGTCAGGGCTCTGTGTGGGCCAGTCAAAATCTTCCACGCCGAACTCATCCAGCCATGTCTTTATGGAGCTCGCTTCGTGTACTGATTCACAGTCACGCTGGAATAGAAAATGTTCTTCCCCAAAGTGGATCCACAAAGTTGGAAATATGGTGTTGTTGGAAGCATGTCTGCTGGAGCATTAAGATTGTCCTTCACTGGAATTAAAGGGCCTAGGCCAAACCCTGAACAACAGGTGTGTCACAATACTTCTGTCCATATAGCGTATGCATTTCAATGAATGTCAGCCTATGTGGGTCTGATATGAAATGGCTACTTGTAGAGAAACTTGCTTACAGTCATCGTGAGGGGAGCCAGGATGTCTACAATTCAAACATAGGTATTTTATGTTAATCCAAAACCTCTGAATGTCCCTCTCCACTATGAATGGGTTTTAAAATAAGGTTTTACCCAATAGCTAGTCTGAAAGGCACTGTAAAACAATATGTATCAGGCATTCATAGGTGTTCATAATATCTAATAACTTTAACATTAAACATTTTCGATGTCCGTTTCCAATCGCTACAGTTAATAATTCTATTTCTCTAGAACATTTCATTCCGCACCAAATCAATCAAATCAACGGATGTTTTGAGATCTTGATTGTTTTGCAGAAATTAGAGGAAACTCAGCAGTGGAATTTCCCTTTAAACCTGATTTTTCACAAAAAAAACCCCACATAAATTAAAGTGTAACCTTCTGGCCTCTACACCAATTAGCTGATCTGAACATTGATGCATATTTTATGCACATGTAAGGCATGTTTTAACTGATCTAGGTTATCAAGTCGACCTTGTTCCAAAAAATGGACAGGCTCCGAATGGCATGCTATTGTTCTATTAAGCCTATTTATATTTTTGGAAACTATTTATAACTGTTGACTAATGATTTATAAACCTAATTAACAACATGACTATAAATAATTTATTGTAACGTGGTACCCAAAAAACGCCTTGGAACGCACACATCCTAACCCCCTAAAAACAGAATCCACCTCCCTATCAAGCAGCTGTAAACTCGTGTGTAAGCAGTGTTCACTCTGAGCTTAAATTAGGCCAGCTTTCAGCCTGCCGGTACCTCAGCCTGCTCACTAAAGGTAAGCTTCCTGTCAGCTCTGTATGAACAACTAGCTCACCTTGACAGTGCATCATCTCCCAGGAGTAGAAGCCCGAGGGTGGAGGAAGATACGGAGGCTGATGAGCAGATGGGACAGGGAAACAGATCGTCCAGCCATGCCACACTGTATTAGCTCCTTTCAGAGCAACGGACACCCAGAACAAATTACATGCACATATATTAGGAGAAATACACGCACCAGCTTTACTGAATATCTCAAAGTATTCATTAGGTGACTCCAGTGACTCCAAAAGTATACGACACATGCATAATATGTCCATAAAACTAAGATGTGAACAAGCTCTCTATTTAAAGCACTGTGAGTTACAGAGTAGGTGCACAAGCGCATTCAGAATGTAAAAGCTTATTTTAGACTAGTTTAAACAGACCTGCACTCAAGGGTCACTTAAGAATGGCATACATTCCCATTCATGTCTTTTCTAGATTGTAAAAATAATCTAAAATCTATGAAATCTGTAAAAAATAATCTAAAATCTATGAAATTTTCAAATAAATGAAATTCAAATAAATGCAACAGTAGCATCAAGAAATCTCTATCAGATCATTAACAGAGATTACATTAAATGGCGGAAATAGCTACACTTTACATTGATCACAAAAGGTTAAAACACATTCAAAGAAAATGTTAATGTAAAAGTCCCACTCCACGGCCTCCAGAGGGCGCTATAGAGGGGAACTGGTTACTCTTCTTCACCCTGCAACCAAGAGTGACTGCCTTGAAATGGAGATGGACTTGGCTGTGTTGCAGTACCGGTTCACGACCACCAGAGGGTGCCACTGAGGAGGACAGGAGTCACTCCTCTAGCAGGTGGCCAACAGGGGTTGTCTCGAGTCATGGGGTTAATCAGGTCACTCAGCTGAGCATGATTAACCCCAATCACGCTCCTCTATTCCTATTGGTCCTATGGGGGTATTTAATCTGTCACAGGGTGGTGGTCGGGTGAGAAGCATTAATGTACATGGTATGTCTCATGGTCCTTGGAAAAACCTTGTCTTGGATGTATCTGTCTTGTGCTTTGTAGTTTTGTCAAGTTTAGTTTTTTGTATTATTTCAAGTTTAATTTTTGGCCTTTGTGCTACTTTTGTTTTCTTGTTTCTTTTTTTCAATAAAACCTTAATCATTAAGATGTCTACCTGCGCCTGTGCCTTCAATAACCTGGATTAAGCCAAATCATGACAGAGGGTTACGTAAGAAAGGGCATTCGGTGTAAAACTTTGCCAAGTCAAATATGTGGATAACCAGAGACATTTCCAGACCGGATTGGTTGAGGTTTCATGTTTCACAAACCCCCTGATAGACAAAACCTTTAAGTGGAACCAAGTTTGATCTGTTTGTGTTACTTGTTACCTGAGAATTGTGCCAAAGGTGTAGGTTGAGTGTTACTAGGTTGTGGATAACACTGTTATGATGTTTCTTTTGCCATTCTTAAAAAAAAAAAACAGTATAGCATGGTGGCTGCGGAAATGTTGGAAGCTTAAGGGGGGAGAAGTGTTGTAACATGGGCTTTTATTTAAATCCTTTAAATATAAACCATGGGTTTAGTGGTGATACTTTGTAAGTTCAGGAAAGTAGTTTAGAGGTTAAGTTCTTGTTTCCCAGGCTCCTCTGCTTTTCCCAGGGAATCAGTGTGGTCACCTCCTGTAACAAGGGAGATGTTTACTCTGTTTAAACCTGTACATAAAGGCAAGAAAAGTGTCGTTATTGTGTGCTTAATTTTAAAGTGTAAGTTACCACAAGGTGCTGTAAGCTTTTCTATTCCAGTTGAGTTTTCACTTCGTTCTCAGTTTGCTCATCACAAATTTTCCCTACTTTTACATTCTTTTGTGTTACACGTTCTTTACGGCCAGTGTTTATCTGACTGGATCACAACAGTCAACTAACCACACTCATATTTGAAGACAAGAAAGAATTGCTTCTCTCAATGAAGCTGCAAGCTCTTGCACAAGGAGATATAAAGTAGTGAGATTACTGCTTTTCACAAGACAGTTCAGCAGCTTTCTCCATAAATATACATTTTTTCACTTCAGATGCAATAACAACATATGCATTTGCACAACATCAGACACAGTTGAATGCTCCGACCTTTTGTCAGATTTTTTTAACCAAACCAGAGATTTTTTGCTCAGGTGACCAAATTTCTCTGCTGTTTTAATCCGCCCTGGGTCAGGCACCAATGCTCTGCTCCACCCATATTCAGCCGTTCTCCACCATACACCTGTAGGGAACCATGCAACACCATCATAGACTGCCTGATGAAAACACAACAAATAAACAAAATACTTTAAAATGATGTGCCTTTTTTATGAATAAAATCATCAATTATAAATAGGCTTGTTGTGAGGCCTGTTATCACTTATGGCTGTACCACCCTGAGACCGCCCTCTAGCAGAGTGGAGGACAGTTTGGTTTAATGGAGACAGGAGAGACAGGCTTCTTATTGACTTCTCAGAGTTATTGATTTGCTTACATAGTCACTCTCCAGCAGTTTATCTGCTTTGGGAGGGTCTGTACAACTTTCCCTGGGAAACTATTTGCCTGAGTAATAAACATGGCGGCAATTGGAGACAGCACGCCAAGTCCTACAAACAAACTGGAGGACAAACAATAATGTAATAGTGATTCAATCCAGGAATATACAAGGGGTGAAACCTACAGACATTTTGAAGACAGAAACTGAACTAATTGGACACAAAAATAGCTATAAATGTTTTAGTTCTGTGGAGAGAAACACAAAGAAAGGCATCTTGGGAGGTGAAACACCGCTGTACTCAGAGGCGGGAGGTTTGAAAGTAGCCAATCCGAGAGCGTTATTTATTTCT
>JBBJLS010000001.1:15170591-15198991 GCA_037577275.1 Bryconaethiops microstoma
CACCTAAACCCCTTTCCCACATAGCTGGCTAATTGGGCTGGTTTGAGCCACATCCACCCTCCTGAAGCCAAACCATCGCCATGCGAATGATAATGCCCCACGTCTGGCTACCAGATCTAAAGAAATGGAGAGTGCAGCTAGATGGTTAGTGAGGTAGCCTAGCTCTCTTTCTCTGTGCATATATTAGCATCTATGGCCTGTTTACCTCCGCTACTGAACGGAGCGCGCCGCTCCCTGCAGGCACAATGCGTGCTAGTACAACTCTCAAAGCCATGGCGTGATCAAAACATATCCTACTATTTAACACTGATTACTGCAGAAATACTTGACAATGCCAGCTGTCTCATCGTTAAAAGAACAATTGCGATATTATCGTAAATAATATATATCGCACACCCCTAATCCAAACAAAAAATTTGTCTCCCACTTCGTTGCTAGCAGTTCCCAAGTTATAAACAGCTAGAACTCAAACAAACCAAAATTACTCACCGTTTCTAATGAACACCAAATAAGCAAACATTATTCACCACTGTCCCCTAAAGGTGTTAACAAACACTGAATTAACAAACATTAACTGTTTCCCGCTAAAGGTGCTGGCCAAAAACACTCTGAAATTACATTCAGTTTATTGATGTAAACATATAAATATGAAAACCTGACTACGCTGGTGACAGGCCTATTCCAATTGTACAAGGTGTAACTAAACATAAAAAGCCACATCCCTTCCCGGTACTTCTTTCTTCTTCTTCATTGCACTGCTATATTTAAGGGCATGTTTCATAAAAATTGTGTTAATAGTTACATAGCATTTGGTGAACTGGAAATCAATTTTCCACAGTATCATGATGAGCTGGCATGAACACCTAGTCGCAGCAACCTCTCTGAGTCCAACACTGTAAAGTGTAGCTTTCACACAAAACCTCACGTGTATCAGAACAGCTGGTACACATGTGTAGGTACCATGCTATCTAACAGGTGACGACACAACCAGAAATTCAATGCAAACATCCCACAACAGATTGGGTGGAATCAGCCCCTAGGGGCAGAGTCTGATTTGAAGGTTATAAAAACTGGCCAACCCACACAATCTGCCCCCTTCTTTCAGTCTGCTTCTGGGCCGATGGAAAAAGAGAGGAAGCCATTTTGTCTACAAAACGAAGAAACTCACCTTTGTTCCAAACAGAGAGCAAAGGACTTGCTTCAGTTTCAGGAACTTAGCCAAAGTTTAACTTGGATCAAAATCAGAACAAGCTTTTTGGTTGGAAAATTAGCAATCTGATACGAAAATGTAAACTCACTAAATTATCTTGACGGATGTATCCCATTAAATCAACATGAACAGCTGGCCTATAACTTTTTTTGTGCAAAAAAACATACATTCTGACATAATACCTTGGCTCTGCCCTCTGGTGGTGCATACAGTGAAAGTGACCATTCTGTCATACGTGAACAAACTACAGCACACAGTGTGAACAGCACGAAATTCTTCCTCTGCATTTAACCCATTCTTTAAGTGAAGCAGCGGACAGCCAGGAACACAGCGCCTGGGGAGCAGTGTGTGGGGACAGTACCTTGCTCAAGGCTACCTCAGAGTTGCTTAGCAGTCTTGGGAATCGAACCCACGACTTCCTGATCACAGGGTGAACACCCTAAACACTAGGCTACCAACACTAGGCTAATGAATTACAATAAATAATAAAAATAACAAAAAGTATGTAATCATTTTCAACCAAAATAAAATGTTAAGGTTATGTTCAGATGTAAAAATCTTAAAACAACTTTACTGTGTGTCGTTCATTGTGTACAATTTTGCATTTTATTTTGTGTCTACATTCTGCTACTGTGTAAATAGTTTCTCCAGTCACTGCAAAAAAATACAGAAAAAAAAAAATTCACAGTGCACTAAATCACTTCTTGTCATCAAATCAACCCTTTTGGAGGTCAAAGATTAACATGCGGATGTGTTAAAATTAATCTAACCTCAGGAACAACAAAAAGCACATATAAGGGTTATTTTACTTTCTTCAGATAAAAGCAGTCAAAGGTCTGCACATCATCAAAATATTCATGTCGGCCACCATTTTAGGGAAGGGGTCCACACAAAGAAAAGGGCAAGGCCACATATACCTCACCACTAAGGAAGGCCATGAACAAACAAGCGAGGCAGGTTGTAACAAGTCAAATCTATTTAAGAAACTAACCTAATCACACAAACAAAACCAAATCTGAGAGTCTGATTAGTACTTAAAGGCATGGCGCAGAAAGCTAGTCTTTGATTTGCCATCTTTTTTTTTCTTTTTTTTTTACATTTTTCACACAAAAATGGAGCTTTGAAATACATTCCACAGGCCTTTTTGTAAGCAATTTAATTGTGAAATGACATTCAGATAATTGAAATTCCCTGAATGAAAGAAATTGTACAAAGGAACTGCTCAAGTGTGATGGCCTCACTGTGAGAGACATTTCTCAAACACAACATTTTTAAGCCAAATGAATACATAACCATACAGTACTCTGCTCACAAAAGTCAAATCATGTTTTGAAACATTTTAAACAACTCTAAGTTATGCACGATCACAAAAATAATAAAGCATGTAGAGATCCATTTCAACAAAATAATACTTTGATTAGGCAATTATTCTGGTCTGTTCCACACCAGGGGTCTCTAGGGGTGGTCAAAGAATGCCAGAGGCTATTCACTTAGCAGGCTGCATTGATAACTACCTTTTCCTCCCAAAACGCAATTAGCAGGTTTTTTTTCTCTCTCAGAAATCTAGCACTTAATTTGGTTTCGATAAAGCTGTCTTATCTGAATACCTTTTGCACAGCATATTTTTATCCTCCAACAGGCTAACTTTTATTTAAAATCCCTAAAAGTTAAACACTAGGCTAAAGAGATTTCTGTTTTTTATTGAAATAACACATGAGCAGAAGCAACATTAGTTTGAGATGTTAGCTGTTTTAGAGCTAAGTTTCATATAAAGCATAGCGTGACTTACAGTCAATATTCTGGTTGCCTTCTCTCTTTAGCATTTGGACAGCACCCACGTACTTCTTTAGCTGGACCTTCAGCACCTCGTTTTCTCTGCAAAACAGACAGATTCAGAACTGGACAATGTAATACACCCTCAACAGGTCTTTAGCTTTATATTAATTCCATTTATGGTAGGTATAAAAACACAAACAATGACAGCCACAACTACACAATTGCTCCTGGGGATACAATGCACATATCTTCCAGCCTTAAAACGAATAGCATCTCTGTGACAAAAAAAAAAAAAACAAAAAAAACAGCTCTCTAGGCAGACACAAAGACATTGTGTTGCAAAATGTGCAGACACTTCATCCAACATTTCTCCTGAAATCAAGGGTATTAATAGGGAATTTGTCACTAAAAAACAGAAAAACTGGAAAAAAGGAAAAAAATATAAAATACATCTCTTCACAAAATGAAGCAACCAGAAAGATCAGTCACAACTTAGACATTCAGTCTCTAAAAGAACTACTGCTGAGTGTGAAACAGCGCACACCCCCTCCTTGTCTAATACAAAAACTTGACACAATTCTAGGAAACCTCTTTACAGCTGCCGGTGAATAAGGCCATTTCCAAAGCAATGAGCTGAGAGGTGTGTTTGTGTATGTCTGTGCTTAAACCAGACTTGGCCAATTCAAATCAATGTAGGTTTGTGCAGCTTTGAAAGGAAGCCTTTTCTATTCTTATGTAACTTTTCTTAAAGCCCGTGTTACCACTTGGCTTCTAAAGGGCTTAGAGGCCATGCACAACCATAAGGGAAAGATTAGTTAATCTAATGAGCACCACATCATGGCAGTTACAATTACCATTTACAATTACACACAAACTGGCTTTTTTTATCCCATTTTATGCCTTTTTTTACCCAAAGCTCACACCATGTGGGAAATAAACACTGGTACCAGTCCTTCTTATTAAACAACTATCCGCATATTCAACATCCAAAAACAATAATATTTAAGACATTTTAGTAGTCTATCTGACAATTTTAGGCAGCCAAGTTAGCACATTATTTCTGACAAAAATTGCAACACAGAATTACAACACAGAACATCTGAACTTACCAAGTGCTTGTTAGGAGCAAAAATCTACTGATTTAAATCCTGACCAATTATGAACCTTCAGTGGATTTTGTGGGCATGTGATGTGGCAATGTGATGTCTGTGACATGTGCATTTCATCAAAAATGCATTTATATTATTATAATGTCTATTTCAATATATTCACTCAATATTCAAAAAACATGTTATGGAACTTGGCAACTTTAGGTAGAGTGTCCTTTAGACTGGAGACTTAGACATGAAAACAACTGCTCTAGGTTTGCCTTGTTACATGTAAAAGCAACTAAGAGAAAGCAATGACTTAACAGCTTTACCTTAGTTTTTAAGAACTGCTGACAATATTTCTCCTAACTTCTAAATAAAACATTGTTCTTTAAATCATGACAATACAAATCTCTTGTTCACTCTTTAACAAAATGTCAATAATTACCTTAAACGTACTTCTAGTAGTGTTTTGCCATCCAACTGGTCACACTGCAAAAGGAGAGAGTTGATTACAGCAGTGGATTTTTATACTTTTCTTCATTAAATAAAACTGCGATTTACTTTTAAATCAGCATCTCCATGGAGTATGACCATTCCATGCCAGTGTCTGTTAAATTCCTACACAAGCACACCTCATTCTGCTTTATGAATTACTGATTAGGTGATCACCTGAATCAAATGTTATTTAATGAGGAAAAGAATAAAAAACCACTGCTGTAATCAACTCTCCTCTTGGTAATTATTACAATTTTGTGAACAAGAAATTTTTATAATTTTTTTAATTATTCAAGTTCTGTAAACACTGCATTATTTCTCTTATTTTAATATATTGTCATTTCTTTTAAAATTATGCTTTAAAAGAACAATATTTTTATTTGGAAATAGTGATGGGCCGATGCACGTTTTTCCAGTTCCACTCCAATTCCAATACACCACAGTCGATACCGATACAGATTCTGATATAATACATCTTTTTATATATTATGTTTGTTGAAATTGTGCTGTTTGTTAGTAAGGTTACATCACAGAATAAATAAACTACTAAGCATTTATTAGAAGAGCAAAAAATATACACAACTACATTGAATTTAAAGGCATTCCAAAGGAAATTATGTCACACTTCACCAAAATGTAGCAGCAACAGATGTAAAATTTTGTAAATATCAAAAACACAACAATCTTGGCTGAATCATCTAAACAGTTCAAGTATTATTTCCATTTTAGCAGCAACAACTGTGTAAAAAATAAAGTGCAAAACTAATTCTAAATAACGTAAATTCAGAGAGACACACGACATGGGCAGAGTGTAATCTAACTACTTCTGTAGTTAAGGTGGACTGGCCAAGCTACGAGATGGCCAAGTTTAGCCTCATCGTGTTTTGAGAGATAGAGAGGGGGAGAGGGCAAAAGACACAAAATAGCCCCGAAAGCCAACAAAACACACAAAATAGCCCCTGAAAGAACCCCAAACTGGTCTTGAGGGAGAGCCAAGAGTCTTCTCTGATATTCGTTTCGCTTTTGGGTTGTCTGCTGTAAATTTGTTGCATTTTTGGAAAACATCAACAAGCGTCTGCTGCCTGGTGTATTTTTCCGTTTGCTAGCATAAACTCCTGGTACTCTTTGTCGTGAAATCTCTGCAGGTGCTTGATTAAATTTGTTGTATTGTACAACGCAACAGTACTTCCACCCTGCGGCATGCTGACTTTACACACATTGCAAGTAGCGACATTTTATCTCCAAACAAGCGACATTTTGTTCAAAACAACGGCTAATGTTATTCGCTCGCTCTGATTGAAGCTGCCGCAGGTTCATGATGTGGAATAAGGAGCGGTGATGCATGTCGTATTACATTGTGTCGAGTTTAAGGTCCAGCGCAAGCTGCGAACTAGAATATATAGATCGGGCCTGTCTGACCGATATCTGATATCGGATTTATGGCTATATCGGACCCGATACCGATATCATATCGGATCGGGCCCATCTCTATTTGGAAATTAGGATAATATTGTCAGCAGTTCTTAAAAACTAAAGCAAAGCTGCTCAGTTCAATACCTGAACCTATAAAAGATAAAACCTGAGAAACTGAATATCTTTGCAGTTGCATTTTGAAGCCTGGCCAAATAGTAGCCTACTGATGGTTAAATGGACTAACCATCTGAGGACTGAGTGTATAGTATGCAATAACCATTCATTGCATTTCAAGTCCAGTGACATCACAACAATAATATTGTCAAACAGATGCTCCTTCAAGAATTGTCCCCACTCCAGCTTCAGTTCAAGTTTTTGTCCACATCAGACAATTTATCAGTGAGTGTGCTCCAAGTCCATGGATCACCCTTAAAGGGAAACCCGGCAAGATACTTCTCAGACAACTCGTCTAAAGGATATTTCATACCTCCCTAAAAGAGCCTAAATTGATTCTCTCAACAAAACATGAAATTGGATCATAAAGAGGTATCACAAGAACAAGCAATACTATTAGGGAACAAGAACAGAGTAAGTCGCACAAGCTCACAGTGCCCTTCGCACACAGACTAATAAGGGACTAAAGGAGAATGACACTGGAGGGACATCTGTGTGCAGATGTCACATTATGCAGTTTCCTCTAACGAGAATGCTTTAAATGTAATGACTATGCATCACAGCTGCAACTGACAAGTTCAGCAGTTCCCCAAAACTCCCTCCGCTCCTCACGCTTGGTGCCGTCAAGGCTACAGGCAGAAAAAGTCAAACGTCAAACCTAATGGCAGGTCACCCATGTAGGGACAGTCTTTCAAAAGAAAGTGCAATAGGACATTATCATTAGAGAGCTACAGTACAGATCTAGGGACAAATTATTTCTACATACACATTCAGGAAGCTTCTAAACAGAATAAGTTGATACCTGCTTTTCTCAGTATTTCTTTTCCGATACAAAAACATGGATTACTACTACTACTACCATCACCACCACCACCACCACCAACAACTACAACAACAAAAATTATTTAAAATAATAATTACATGAAAAGCTACATTTTATTTTCTATTTATATAGCATCTTTCACAAACAAGAACACTTTACACTGGTGAGTGGAAAAAAACAAAACAAACATAAGGACTTGGTGAAAACCATAAATTTTAAAGGAAGAAAGTACAGAGTAGCTGAGTCAAGATCATGGCAGGGTATTCCACAGTTTTAGGAACAGTGGCACTAAACCACTAGGCACTAAATGACGAGCCTTGGGTCTGCGACTGTAAGAAGTTTTAGAGATCTGAGGGAGTAAGAAGGACAGCAAAGATGAAGGAGGTCAGTGAGGTAAGCAGGGATGAGGGTAAGAAATCCTTTCAAAGTTAGAAGGAGGACTTGATTAGTGAAGATTATGGAAAATCAGTAAAGCTGATGTAAGACAGAGATGATGTGAGTAAAGTATGATAAACGTGAGAACTCTAACTGCTGAGTTTTGGATGAAGTAAAACCAGGTGAGCAGTTTAGCAATGACCATTAAAGAGCAGGTGCAATAATCAGTGCAGGACAAAATAAAGCCATTTAACAAAATTAATGCATCAGTATTCTTGAGCAGAGCACTAAGGCATGCAATACTGTGCACAGACAATAAAATACAATCTTGATTAAAGTAACTTTTATCTGCAAGGAGGACAAACAGATATGACTTATAAAGTGGACCGTAAGTGGACACAATGTTCCGAAGTTTAGATACAGGGTAGATTAATAATGTGTCATACTGTATTCAAAGCTACTGTGCCTGTATGCTTGCAAAGTAACAGTTCCACAACAGTTCTAGCTTTAAGTGAATTTTAATAACAAACACCCCTATTAATGAAATGAATGAAATGTTTTGACATTTTGAATTATCAGCTGATAACGAAAGTCTCAACTTTCTTTCCTCATAATAGAATTGAGACAATATGATTAAATTATACTTCCAACACAGTTCATTAGGACGAGACATCTAAAGCCAGTCTTGACATCATTTTGAACTGGAAGCTAAAACAAAACCACTGGCCATAGCTCGGCTGGCAGAAGAATATGTACATATTTTTATTTTATTTTTTTTAATCAAAGAGACTCCCACACAGGCAAGCATCACTTGGAGTCATAAAGCAGAGGGAGGGTAATTTCACCCAGAGAAAGTGAGGTTCTCTATGACTTCATGAATGGCTGCGGCATCACCATGGATCGCATTTGTGATTTATTTTTCAAATTTCCGTGTTACATATTGAAAATAGGGTTAAGTTTAGTCAGAGTTAACCCTCTATTCAGAGCTACTTTCAACTAATAAGCGGTAATTACCAAACTGATCCAATGCCTCATACATGCCATATAAATTTAAACGCACACATAATTAGAAAAGCCAGTGCGATACTTGGAAAAAAAAATATTACTAACTGCATTTTTGTTCCTAGAAAAATAGTTTGTTTCTGGTTTTTGCTTCACAAACCTGTTCAGACTGTTACTACGTAAATAACACTTATCAACAGTAAACTTAAACCCTTTATATTGTCCCATTTCCCACACCAGAGTTAAAGTTTAACATCATAGTGGGCCAGGTGCAAAAAAGTGCGTAAGAGTGTGTGTTTGTGTGCCTCAGCCTGTCTCACATCTTACGCACCGCCCAGTGAGCAGGACTGAATCGATGCTGCACGGCCCAGGGGCACAGCTCCAAAGATCTTTTAAGTCCAAGCAAACAGCCAAATGCTGCATTCTCCGGCCCTTGTTTTAGTCTCTTTTCTCCTGGCTAGATCACATCTGAGTGAGACACTCTGACTTTACTACTTTTGTGGGTATTTTGATAATCACCCACATTCCTTACTCAAGCAGAAAGCATTGAAATGGATAAGGCATAAAGTGCATTTTACAGAGAACATAGTGTATTTCACAAAGTACATTGAACACTAAAAAAAATAAAAAGTGTCATATTTGATCCATTTTCACAACCTTCTTACAACCTTGTGGATCACGTGGGTCTGTTAATATGTGCATGTATCCCTTAAATGCTTCATATAAGGGATATTTATACACTCTGGGAGCACAGCTTTGACAACATCCCAAGCAAGCATACTTGCAATAGCTTGGTGCACGTCTGACAGGCCTTTCTTGTTAGGGTAGTTTCCATAACTTGATGTGTTTAGCCTTTTGAGTAGAAGACACTCCAGCTCTTTCAAGAATTTAAGCAGATGACCAAATTCTGAACCACCGTTTTTTTACTTTGTATTTCTTTCCCGATTGGGTTCCACTTCAGATCATGTAGACAGTGGTCCATGTTTGCATGTCTTCAAGTTCTTATGAAACCTGTCTGTATATACTGGCAAGTGCTGCTGCAAAAGCAGAGGTGACTCATAGCTTTGTAGAGAGAGGGAGAGAGCATTAAGTGTATTGTCCAGAACAGAAGTCCAGTCATCTCGTGTTCCACACCAATGAAATTCTATTCTTGGAAACACTACTACAGTACAAAGGATTAGTGCATTTCCCCAAGGCCATTTGCGCCAAGAGTTGTTTAGTTGAATGTAAATGCTGTTTCTGAGTACAAGTCTGGACTGCATAAAGAGTGTTTCATCTGAAAATGATGGACAGGGGTAACCCTCTAGCAATCACACGTGCTCCCAGTGTTTGGCACTGAACCAAGATGTCAAGTTCCTTTCTCAAGCTTTTTTCTCTTTATTTAGCTTTGCACAAAACATCTCCTAACTTCTCTTTAGCCGGTGCACACCAAAAATCTTATCAAGCGAGAAAACATGTTGGTGCACAGGCCTGTTTGTATGAGTATGTACTCATACAAACAGATTTAGAAATGCAATTAGAAATAATTGTTCATGACTGTTTGAATGTAGGTAGTGATTTAGAGACCTGCATAACTGATTAGCCATTCAGAAAGAATTCTCCTTTGTGAAAACAAACCTGAGATTACGGCACACCGCCCACGTCTCTGCCCCACCAAACAAGCACAGAATCTATCCCATGTGCACCCTTGGGTTATGAAAATGCTCTAATACAGAAACAGAAGTGTTCATACCTCTCCAGGGCCTGGACTTTGGCAGCATGTCTTTCCTCCAGGTCAGCCAGCTCCTTCTTCAAGCTGTCCACCTCAATCCGTAATGCAGCCGAGTGCTCCATCTCTCCATCCAGCAGACTTCGCAGAGATCTACAGACAGCAACACATACAGCAAGCACTCAGCACCCACAGTAGGACAGAACAAAAGCATTCTAGTAGCAAAAGTTGTTGCTACTAGAATGATTCAGAATTTTTCTGAAAAAAAAAAAGTCAAAAAAAAGTCAAACTTACACAATTAACCATGTACCCCACAAGCAGCCAAACAGCAGATATCTTTGGGGTATTTTTCCTTATGAGGCTAACATAGCTAACAATCAGTAGAAGTCAAACGTCACCCAGTTGTTTTGGTAAGATACATGACCTAAACACTTCTCAAGCCCTTTAATCCACACCCAGCTCTTCATTAAAACGATGCAGACTTGTGCATGTGGTTTAGGACACAGTTTGTCTTATAATGAGTTACAAATAAGTGGATTTTTGAACAGATTCTTCTATAATTTTGGCTATGATTTTCACAAATACTGATTCCTTATGAGTCCACCTATTCCTAAAGTGGGTTGTGAAAACAGAACCCGTTGTCTAAAATGGCTGTTTGCAGCATTCGTCTACATCTCAATTTTTATTGCTCAAAGTAAGCTAATTACTATGAATTCTAACAATTAAAATTTGGTTAAGTGTGTCATGGTCAGATGATATTTTACAGCCTTACCGGAAATAGCCCAAATGCATATCAGAACGACATCATGCACATTTAAAGACAATGGTATTGTGTGTGTGTGTGTGTGTGTGTGTGTGTGTGTGTGTGTGTGTGTGTGTGGTGGGGGGACTTACACATTCTGCTCAGTGAGTTCGTCTTTCCTGTTCATCATGGCCACAATGGCTTGCCGCAGTTCAACTGTGGGGGGGGGGGAAAAAAAATTCAAAGAGGCATTTTCCCCCTCATTATGTTTCTGGAAGTACAATAGTACGATAGACTCACTATCACGTCAAGATTTAGTATCCCATGCAGACCTGTACTTTTCTCAGTAATGGATGCTGTTCCAGACTGCTGACATTTTCATTTGTGCAGCACCATGGAACTAATAAAGGGACCTTTGTGGTTTAAAATACTAGCCAGACATGAATTTCTTTTAACTGAAGGTGACATGAAAGGGTGAGACATTTATGCTGTTGATTTTGGTTTAACCATCACGTAGCTGTAAGACAATGAGTATTCACTGAAGAGTTTATTAATTGGCCTTCTCTGTTAGCAACAATTTCTCCGAGAAATCACATACCTGGGTGCCATCACATCAAGTCTTCTTTCACAATACCACTCGAAAACCTGCCCTTCATATATAAATTTTTTCCAATATTTCAATAAATAAATTGAGAAATGTACCTTTCTATAGAAACCAACTCAGAATAGTGGTGATTAGAACCAGATGTCTGAAGACTGTAGTGTCTTCTTAATCTATAGCACAGACGAGTATTACATGAAATGCCTACTAAGCTGCCTTAAAGTGCTTTACAATTAGGTTTTGTTGTAAAACATATATGTTGAAATTCATGGACAATGCACAGGTAGATAGAGGACTTTATGGGGCAAAACAGTCCCCAAAGAAAATAACTTTTTAAATTCTACTATTCTACCAATTGCATTTATTATTGCATATATTACCATTATTCACATATAGAAATCCACATATTGGTTCACTTGCCGTTTTAGATGATACATAAAAAAGGCTATATTTGTCTTGTAGACACTGTGACCCCTGGACACCATCACCACCATGATAAGCTATGCAGAGCTTGCAGATTTCTCAACAATGCACCATTTTACACCAAAACCACTCGGAATGGCAGTAGGGGAAAAATGAGGGGAAAAATGAGGGGAAAAAATAAACACCATATGTCTTCTGTAAAGAAACATCAGGTTAGATGTTAAATTTCATTCGTGCCAGTAAGCTTCCAAGAGCACAGTTTTTTTAACCATGTCACAGCTGGTATATGGCACATATACCAAGTCATGAGCCAACTCTTGCTCTGTCTCAGCAAATCTCGGTGAGTTGACTGTAAACAATGAAACGACAGTGCCCTCCACTGGAGGAAAGTAGATTAGGAAGAGCAGATTTCTCTTATGTTGAGAAAAACATGATATGAAGATAATATATACGATATATTATTGTATAACCTTCTTATTTGTCTTCACTTCCTAGAAGCTTCTGCTGGGCAAGTAACAAAGAGAATCAGCAGCTAGCATACTACCTATGCTGAATACCAGAGGTCAAGACTTGAAGCTCTTTTCATCCTAATCTCAGTCGTCCACATCTGTTGTGTGCATTTGCTTATTCTGACAGGTAATGTTCTCTGAAGCAACTGCTCGCTGTCTTCACACATATGTGTTTGAGGTGGAGATTTTTCAGTCTGCTCAATGCAAAAACAATTCAAACAGATTCATGAACAAATACTGAAAAATGACATCTTGCTGAGTAATTGATTGGCAGTGAGATATATTTACACACTAGTTAAAAATAGCAAAAAAAAAATTTACTTTGATGAAAATTCAAATGTTTATATTCAATTCGATTCAAATAAAATTGATTCTAAACATCTAAAATTGATGCAGCTAAATAACCACCTTTAAACTGATGCATTTTGATACATTTTTCTGACACTTCTAGACATGACTGACAATTAGTGGCCTCACAGATATTAACTGAAACTCTTATGCCAACTGGATATGACTAAAAGAGTGGTTGTGCTTTTGAACAAAACACAGTCTAAAGGATATTACTCAACTACAGATAGTGGATAAAATTAAAACCCATAAATAAATAAGCAGCTGTTCCTCAGGAGTCTGAGAATATCATACACACAGGATGTGACATATTTTGTGACAACAGTCCATCCACTACTACATAGAGAGGAAAAGCACTGCAAGCCTACAGAGCTTAAACTCCTTATCACAGTGAAGACGTTTGAGTGGTGAAAAACCACAGGTACTGGTCTACAGAGATGTGGAAAAAAGTCATGCACCATGTTTTCCACAAGTGGGTCGTTTGTGGGTCACTGCAAATCAATACAAAGTTGTTCTGACTGATCTCCTTTATCCTGTAAACATTTCTAACCTAACCTGATGGTAGTCTCTTCCAAAATGACAATGGCCCCATCCATGAGGAGTCACCAAGTGGTATTATGATCATGAAAATAATCATAAATCATATATCATATACTTCACTGTCACCAGACTTCAGCCCCTTAAAACACGTAATGTTCTATCCTTTAGTACAGAAATAGAAAATTGCAGAATTTATGCAAAAAAGCACAGAGGATGCTCTGGTGGCTTGTGGTGGCTAAACACCCATCCGCATATTAAAGTAATAATGTGGCATTTACAATCTCATTTCTGAAGCACCTGTAGCATATGGCCGTTTATGACCACAGAAACTGGAAGGCATCCTCTAGAAAACCTGTTGACTCAAACATACTTACAATATCTTGGTGTATGGAAAAACCTACGACAAGACTTTTGTACAAAATCAACTCACCAACAGTCATGGAGTCAGGCAGGCCAGGGGTGGCCTGTGTACTGGTCAAAGAGGCATTATTGGTTGGTGGGCTGGGCTCCACACTGAGAGAAAGAGTTCATTCTTAGCAGCTATACAAAACCTTGATTATATGTTCTAGGGTTATAGAATCAAAACGCTACCTGAATTGTGTCTGAGCTTTCATTTTTTCAGTGCCAGTGGCTGAGCTACAGCTTCCAGTTTGCCCTTGAAATCCAACCATTTCAACAGCGCTGATTTCTGAAAGTAAAGAGAATATTCACATTTAATCATGTAGATAATCAAGATTCTAAACATGCTTCAAAATGTGGCATTTACACATGCACTGCAGCCTAAACAATCTTTTTTCTAGTAGCAAAACAAGGGAGTAATCAAACGGACACACCTTGCCGTGTGTAAGGCTCAGCCGGGGAGAAAGGGATGAGCACATCTGAGCTGTCATTGTCAATCTCTGTAATGATCTGTCTGGGGCTCCACGTCGACACACTGGACAAGCTACCAACTATGACTCTGAAAGAAGAGAGATGAGAATATAAAACTTGTTTCAACTGTTGAGCTTATAAAAACAGTATATATGGCTGCACAAGGTGCTGGAGATGTGCTGTGGTATCTGGCACCAAGACATATTGAGATCTGGGTAACGTAGAGGTCAAGTCAATACCTTGAACTTTTTGTCATGTTCTTCAAACCATTCCTGAACATTTTTTGTAGTGTGGTAGGGCTAATTACCTTGCTGAAATGGATCACTCCCATGAGGGAATACAGGGGGTCCTCGGCATATGACGTTTCGAGTTTACAACGCTCACTCCAATAAAATCTTTAAAAATTCAGACGAGAATGTTTCGGCCTACGCCGTTAGCGTCATACCTACAGACTACGCGGGCAAACTAGTTTGGTTGCGCAGTGGTAGAATATGCAGTAACACAGCATATGAGTGAGGGAGTTGCCGTCCCCCAGTACAGTACAGCGTACAAGTACGGTATTATGTCCTTTTCCTTTGGCTTGTGTTTTTATGTTCTAGATTATGATTTTACAACTGTGTTAGGATAGGTAAGCGACTTTGGCAAGGGTGTGTTTTGACGTACATCAAAATTTGGGTTATGTCACTGTCGTAAGAACAGAACTTTGTCATAACCTGATGACGCCCAGTACCGTTGCAATGAAGGGTGTACTTGGTCTGCAACAATGTTTAGGAAGGTGGTACATTTATGATGTGCTGTGTGTTCCTATTATAGCCTCCATTGACTTTTTTTTTTTTTAGCAATTTGTGCTAAAGTAGCTCTTCTGAGGGATTGGACCAGATGGGCTAGCCTTCACTCTCCACACATCCATGTCCCTCTTGATTGCTCACTAGTTGTCAGATCCTTATCCTTGCCCATTTTTCCTACTTCCAACACATCAACATCAAGAACTGAGTATTAATTTGCCTAAAATTAATTTCCCACCCTTTGACACTGTAATGCCACTGTAATGAGATAATCAGTGTGGTTAATTCATCTGCCCATCTCTACTCTAAGTTTAAGTATTGTTTTTCATAAATAAATGTGTTCTCCATGTGCATTAGTGAGTGCAGGTGAGTACTGAAAAGCAAAGCAATGTAATGTAAAGGCAGGTCACAAAAAATCCACATGCAAAAAAGTGGACTCCCCTCAAAATTTGGAAAGATGCTTCCAAGAAAGTGGATTGCAACTTAGTTTTCTATCTCTAATACCATACACTTTAAGTAAGGGTTGTCCAATCTTATCAACAAAGGTCTGGTTTGGCAGCAACAGTATCAAACCTAATTCCTCCTGTTCAATCGATTGGTCTCAGTCTTCAAACAGTTGGTCATGTCATTGTTGGAATGAAAACCTGCAGCCATACCTTTGTAGGCAAAATTGAACACTCCTGCTTTAAGTCCAGCTTGTAAATAACTGCTAGGATTAAAAATAACACATATAATGTATTATAATGTGTATATATTATAATATAAATATTGTAATATAAATATAATAAAGCTTGCATATTATGTATTTAATAAACAGGAAATGGGAATTGTGTTTTTAAAGATGAGTTTCTGAGTAATTATTTCAAGTAACAGCATAAACGGTCCAGACTTCTACACACCATTTGACTTTTCAATTTAGCTGCTAGCTCAGATATGCTGCCTTTTGAAATGAGAAGTAAATAAATGACTCTGTCACACAGGTATTAAAATATTTACAATAAAAAAATGCAAGCAGCCTAATATGGTATGTGGGTTCATTGAGGGCTTTTCCACAAATAAATAAATAAATAAATAAGCGTTATATGCATGAACTCACTGCTCCTCACTCGCAGGGTCTTCCTCAGGCTCTGGCTGACTCCTTCCATAAAAATCTTCAACATCATCTTCCTCAACGTCAATGCTTTTGTTGTCAGAAAGAACGTTCTTCGAAGAGGTTTCTGCCCAGGTGACAATGCCATGCTCTGTTTCAGGGAGTCCATTCTGAGTGGGCAAGGACTCCAGGGGCTCCAGAGTCTCCTCCGAGCTGACATGGCCTGCTCTTACACTTCTCCCTACATCCTCGTTGCCATCCTCTTCGTCCTCTGCTCCCACATCTAAGTCATCGTCAAATGAGATGATGTTGGTGATTTTCTTCTTCCGTCTGCGCTCCTTCCTCAAACCAGAATCTAAAGGGCAAAAGGATCAGAAAAGGGAAGTCTGTCGCAGTTATTTTTAATGTGCCTATATAATGGAAAACTATTTTTGATAAAGGAGTTTGATGTATAAGGCAAACATTGTTAACATACTGTTAAATTCACTGTTTTTGGTATATTGCAAAAACAAACATATTTACATAAACCTACCAATTCAGCGTACAGCAGTTTCGCCCAGGCTACAGTGAAATTATAATGAGTGTTTCAGTTGAGACTGTTTTTTAAATGAGGAACAATACAGGGTGGCTAAGCAAAATATTTAAAACATCAGTCTTAAAGACATAGCAACAAAAACAGAAAACTGGTCATGTGAGGCCCGAAAAGGCAAAAATGTCAATAGACAGAAAAATCCAGAATACACTTTATATCAAAATATATGTTTTCACAGAAAAAAAAAACAAAACATTCTTTCCTTCACAGTTCTTTAATGCATAGGTGTCGTGGCAAAAGCGCTGACCTTAGATTAAAATAAAAGAACACATTGATAGAGAGCATACATGGATTAACTAAAATAAGAAACCCAGAATACATTGATTACCCAAAAGAAAGTATAAATGAAAGAAAATAATGACCATATAAAAAGAAAATAATGACCATATACTTTAAAAAAAGGTGGCACAAAAGGTTATTTGAACGATAGGAAACCTATGTCAGGGAAAATGTATAAGTGATGAAGTATTTACTAAATGTTCATCTAATAAGGTGATATCTCTAGCTGATTTTTTGTAGTTTCTCCGTACCTGCAGAAGTGCTGCGAGGAAGGACAGGTAGGGGGTCTGAGAGGAGGTCTGAGCGGGGGCTGAATCCAGGAACCACAGCCGTGGCCGTGCCAATCTCCCTCAGCAGCGTGCTGACACCCTGGGCTGACTCCTTCCACAAGCTGCTCATGCCTTGCGTGCTCTCCTTTAACAGGTAAGAGACGGACGAGCTTGTACGGACCTGCCCGTTCAGGTCTATGTTATCAATGTTGATGGCAAACAGAATTGAGTTCAGCCCTGCATCCAAAGAGAACAGAACATGTTCATGTGTGTCAAAAGCTACTCAGCACTCCTCACCTCACTGCTCCGCATTGTACCGCAATAAAAATCCACTGCTATTTTTAACATAAGCACCCATTATCATCACATCTTTACTGTAGTACTTCAGTGCATTTCTATAACACCAGGGCAGTTCTATAACTTACTGGTTAATGCAAAAAATACAACACAAATCTGTTCAAAGAAATGACTGATGTAAACAAGCAGTCAGCACAAACATTTAACAGCAAAGGCTAAATAAATCATATATAAATTTTAAAAAGGACAGCTCAATAAACGTCTGTTTTAGATTTTGTGACAAACAACGTAAATACATTAATTTAGCAGATCCCAACAAAATCACTGACCTGCAGCCATAGTGGGGAGCATACTTGCTCTCTCCTCATCAAGGATAAAAGCCCACTCTTCGTAGAAAGCACTGGAAAAACATTTCACATAAGGTGCAAGTAGAGGTAACATGGATTCAGTGCTTACTTTTTCAAATTATGTTGAAGCAGTGGTACAGTAAAAAAACATATCTACAATTTTCCCTCAAGCTCAAAAGTATAGCAGTTTAGTGCATGAAAGTCACTTTATGACAGTAAAAGCAGCCAGCTTGAGGCTTTGTTTCTGTATGTTTAACTATTTAAATGAATGTGTGTATAATGCTGAGTACTCAAAATTTCTGAATCCTGCGAGTACTCAGATCACTCGAAAAACAAAAGAAGCAAGCATCCGTGCACCAAAAACATATTGGTATTTAGGGTAAGAGAACATTCAGGGTAAGAAGACAATCTTAATTCCAGTTTTAAAATTTTTTAGCAGGGTGTCCTGGTCTGAAGCAAAATACATATATATACACACAGTACTGTGCAAACGTCTTTACTACTGGAGAGTAGTGTTAAGTTTGTGTTAAAACATTAATATTACAATAAATACAATTAACATTATTACAGTAAAGAGTGTTTTTGTGTGTGGCAAAGTGTTCTCCTAACCATTTACAGACCTCTTTCCTCATGGAAGTCCAATACTCATTTTAGCTACAATCAAATACCTGGTTTTGCTCGTTTTACTTCATTAGATTAAATTAGGTGCTGCTTATGGAATTTTATAAATTCACACAATGACTGGAGGCAATGAGCAGAAATCTGAAACCAAACCTGTGTTCTTCTAACCAGCTTTTTAGAAAAAAGGAAATCTTTTTACTGCTTTCTTGTTAGTTTGAGTTTATTCTAAGGTTCACTTGTGTTTTTGCTAGCAGAAAGAAACCCACTGTTGATATAAACAGATTCAAACAATTTTGATAGGTGCCTAAGACTTGCACAGTACCGTATATATATTTCTGCAAATACTTAAAATGCATCCCTATGCTTCGTCCTCAGTCTTATTACTATTCACTTTTTACTTTTCAGCACTTTTTTTACTTATTTAGCAACATAATAGAATTTAGTCAAACATTAGCTTGCTAAAATAATATCAAAACGAAATATAATCTGAGACTTAAAGATGTGTATATTTCAGTGCAACGCTGTGTGTATATAAAGTGATACCTATCATTTCAATAAGAAGGTAGATTTCTGACTTTAAAAAATTAAAAGTTGTTCAGCTGAGAGAAATGTCAAAGCAACTTAAGAAACCATGCAAAATATCCTAAATATACTGAGCATATTATTCAAGTATTCATTAAAAGCTGACATTCTTTGGGAAGATCTTTACAGACCTACAGACTCTAAAGAGGGCTGTGAGCAGTCACAGCCCTGGAGACTCTTCCTGTTGGATTGGCTGGCTGGTGTCTGAGGATGCGGAGTTCTGTTCTCCGATTGGCTGGCTGGTGTCTGAGGATTTGGAGTTCTGTTCTCCGATTGGCTGGCTGGTGTCTGAGGATGCGGAGTTCTGCTCTCCGATTGGCTGGCTGGTGTCTGAGGCTGCGCAGTTCTGCTCTCCGATTGGCTGGCTGGTGTCTGAGGCTGCGAAGTTCTGCTCTCCGATTGGCTGGCTGGTGTCTGAGGATGCGAAGATCTGCTCTCTGATTGGCTGGCTAGTGTCTAAGGGTGCGGAGTTCTGCTCTCCGATTGGCTGGCTGGTGTCTGAGGATGCGGAGTTCTGCTCTCCGATTGGCTGGCTGGTGTCTGAGGATGCTGAGTTCTGCTGACCGGATACTGACCTCTGGTGGCGAATTATGGGGATAATGTTGAAAAAAGAAAGAGTAGCAACAGCAACAGCCACTACACTCAGGAGCTGTAAACAAAGAGACAAAAAGAAGATGGAAACATTCAACAAAAATTCAACAAAAAAAAATTAAAGAAATAAACTGAGGGAGGATAAAAGATCGGCTTGTTTTACTTGCACAGCTATAACTGCTGTTGTTACAAAACGTTGAATCTCTGAAATGATTCTTTTATATAAGAATTTAAGACTAATATGCATTAATGTATATAAAGACAGCAATATTTTATTCTAAGCACACTATATGGACAAAAGTATTGGGACTCTTTACCATTACATCAACAGGGACTTTAAAAATACACTTTAATATGGAGTTAGTCCCCCTATTGCAGCTATAACAGCTTTCACTCTTCTTGGAAGACTTTCCACAAGATTTTGGAGTTTCTGAGAGAAATTTGCTCTGTCGAGGATTTATGAGGTCAGGCACTGATGTTGGACGAGAAGGCCTGGCTCACAATCTCTGTGTTCCAGTTCATCCCAAAGGTGCAGCTGTAGGTTGGATATAGATGTACCTGTAGAGTTGAATGTCCGACTATTTGTATGGACTGTAAATATGAAGCAAGTAGAGCAAGAGTACAGGGGAGGTGTGCCTCATCACTGTTAGAGTCTCGACATCTTTGGGGAGAGAAATAAATAATGTTCAGAAACACTGTTCCCCTTATTCCACAGCACTAAAAGCACAGTGTGCATACATAGCTAAAATACCTCTGGTAAAGGTTGGTAAGAAGTGTGTGCTTGTCTGAAAAATAATGTTGCAGCAAATTCAGTTTAGAGAGTAAAGTGGGTGGTAATCTCTCCCCTTCCTGAACAAGCAGACCCAGACTGTACCAACCCTGCAGGAAAAATGAACAAGAGCATGCATAATAAGAAACGGATTCTGGAGTGGAGCAATAACAATGCAAATATCATATAAATATCTATCTATCCATCTATATATGGTTTGACCGAATCACTCCTTTATTAAATTAAATCAGGAGCTGCTGATGGAGTTTCACAAATCCAAGTAACGGCTAGAGGAACCGAGAAGGAATCTGAAACCGAACCTGTGTTCTCCTCACCAGCTCACACAATATCAACTACTTTTTTATAAACAAAACAAATCTTGATACTTTTTACTGCTTTCTTGTTTGTTTGCATTTATTCAAATGTTTACTTTGGAAGCAGAAAGATGGATTATCACACACTGAGAAAATGGCTTTAAACAATTTGCATAGGGGCATAAGACATTTTCACAGTACTAATATATACACACGCATGTATGTGTGTACTTTGACCAATTTGGCTGTAAATAAATCTGATGATCTGTGATTTCCTAATAGTGTAACCTACTGTCACTCTGTGCCCGAGTGTTTAAAAGTAGGCCGGGTGTATTTTACCTGCGGTTCATTTTTGAGTGCTGCTTGTTTGTACATCTCAGCTGCATCAGAAAGGTCTCTTCTTCCTCGAGTGTGCTCCTCATAGAAAAGGTCTCCCATTTTCACCAGAGCTGACCAGAACGGAAAACAAAAATGCATTGTGAGCAGAAGCACTAAGTATTAAGTACAAATGACTCAAAAAAAGCTATTTTAGCCCCACAACTATGTTTAATGTCCAAGATAATTAAATGTGAAACAAACATAAAAACTATAAAAGAGTTTCTTTTTTAAAAAAAGTTATTAATATGTGGGTTAGAAGAATGCAGTAAGAAGTGAGAAGAAACTCCCTTAGCAGCAACTGATTCAATTTAATGAAGGACTGATCAGGTACAATAGGCACTGGCTGTTAACTGTAAACACCAGACTTCTTTAAAGAGAGGTACAGAAGTGGTCTAAAACTTTTGCACAGTCCCGTATATGACATCAGTGCGTCCACTGCTGCCAAAACATACTAAATGTATATTAATGTTTAAGTGGATAGTGTACATGATTGTTCATATTAATGTATAAGTGGACTTTTTTTTTTTTTGCATGTAAAAGTGGTGAAACATGATTTACCATAAGAGGAAGGATCCTGGCTCTGAATAGAGAGGTTGTAGTATTGCAACATACACTGCGTCACAAATGTTGGACTTAAAGATCCACCCTGATGGAAAAAGACAATTGCAGGTAAGATTATTTTACCCATTTGTTCAATAAATGAAATACATGTCAAACCTCTGCTGAACCCTGAAACAAATAATACTCATTTAGAATGATCAGTTTAGGTACGTCTTTGATAACCACACGAAGGATTGACTCACCAGATTGTGCTCACATAAGTATGCCAGGTTAAACTGAGCTGCTTCAAGCCCACACTCAGCAGACATGAGGTAATAAATCAATGCCATGAACCTTTTAAAGGAAAAAGGTAACACTTGACTGAAGGTTTGTCTTAGTTCTGGTAATTACACCTACATTAGCCCTTCACAGCAACTGAGATAAACCTATATTACCGTATATGAAGGCTTATTCAAACAAATGATACAACTGTTGTCCATAATAAGCCTTTATAAATGTCAGCGCTGGAAAAAAAATAAGAGAGCACTGCAATTTATTTTAAAATCAGCATCTCTCTGAGTATGACAACCATTCCATGCTGGTGTTAAATTCCTACACAAGCACCTCATTCTGCTTTATGAGGTAATGATTACTGGTCACCCGAATCAAATCTTATTTAATGAGGAAAAGTATGAAAACACTGCTCTAATCAACACTCTCCTCTTGGATGGTAAAATACTACCAGAAGTTCATCAAAGGTAATTATTGAACAAGAGATTTGATTTCTTTGAATTATTCAAGTTCTGTAAACACTGTGTCATTTCTCTTATTTTGATGTTTTGTCATTTCCTTTGAAATTATGCTTTAAAGAATATTATTTTTATTTGGAAATATTGTCAGCAGTTCTTAAAAACTAAGGCAAAGCTGTTCAGTTCAATACTTGCACCTATAAAAGATAAAACCTGAGAAACTGAACATTTTTGTAGTTTTTTGTATTTTTTTCCAGAGCTGTATTTATAAATGTATACCTAATATTTAGATCAATTTCAATTGTCATGAAGGGCTTATGAAGTTTTAGCAAAAGAAAAGAACTAAAAAATCTAGCTGTAGAACTCTAACAGTAACAGTCAATTACTGATCCTGCAATGTAACAACGTGATCGAACAATGTGGAAGGTTAACTAGTAAAACAAGGCTAATATAAGCTGTAAAATAAACAGGTTTACCAGTCTCCTTTAAGATAGGCCTGCAAGCCTTTCCTCAGGACCGTACCAAGATATCCATTGTGCTCAGAGGCCCATTTAACCCACCTAAAACCAAGGAGAGAAGCAAAGAATGAATGGCTCAATGAATGGCTCAATGTTCTTATCTCAGCTAAGACATGTTTGGTAACATTTGCTTCTTTAGTTTTGCCTTGGAGATTTAAGGCTAATATAATACAGGAAAAAATAATTCCATTACACTTTAGCTGTATTAGAGACTACTTTGGCATAAAGGGATAAATATATTAATTCGATTTTTGGGGCACCATTCCTGTTTTTTATAGACGTGTTGTATAGTATCAACGAGACTACGTATAGCAAACAAACACCCAACTTACAGAACAGCACCTGATGGATGTCGTGCCACATAACCAGGAATCCCTTGACTCCAGACACTGGCCAGTTCTATGGCTCCATTTAAGTGGCCTCTCTGGGCTGACTTCAGAAAGTATTTATAAGCCTTAACCTGAAGCCAGAACAAAGAAACGATATTAAACGTTAAAAGTTGATTTCGTCTGTCGTAAATATTAGCAAGGCTCCTGAGCTTTTTATGCAGAATCACAAACTCTACAATTAGTAAAAATATTCCAAAATTCCAGTAGGGAGGTGTAAGAAACGCATTAATGGTTGCAGGAAGCGACTGATGTCAGTTACAGTTCCCGAAGGTGTGAGCTATCAAATATTAAGTTGGGGTGCCAGTAATTTAGTCCATTCTGGAGTTCTGTGTGGAATGATATCAGATTTGGCTTTTTCCTTTTGCTTTTTTGCGTTGCTCCAATGCACACAAACAAAAGCCTGTGAATACCAAAGCATTTGTTATTACAACAAGTATCCGATAGAAGTGGTGAATTTTTTGAAAGAAGTACGGAAGTGCCTATGTATTTTGTCCATATCTGTAGATAATGTCAGTATCTGCACACACTTTGTCAGCTGGTTGTCCAGGATAGAGGCCTTGCAAGTAGAGTACTCCCAAATTCATGGCAGCTTCAGGATTTTCCAGGAGATCAGCCTGCTCCCAAAGCTCCGCCGCTCGCTCGTAGTTCCTCTCAAACTGCTCGTAGTACCACCCCAAAGCCGTGATGGCTGGAGTAAAGCCCTGCAGGAATGATTCAGTCAACAGTTCAATCATCACTAAGCACTCCACAACCTGCTACTACCAGAATAGACATGAGCATATAGTATCAAAACCAGGAACTACTTGTAGAAGAAAAATATGGGCAATATTAAACATGTAACTAAAAATGTCTCAGCTACGCTAACGTCTATAACCAACTTAAATAATAAGGTAATTTACTGCCGAGGTCATAAAAGCTATTGGAATGGTTTTAAAATATCAGCCTTGTTTGAAGAAGAAGAAAAGGTTCAAAATGACATGACATAACATCTTGTAACAATTACAGATTCAAACAAAATTGCTGCCTTGATTGAACAACTGAGGCCTTGTTATGATGACAATGATTCAATAAACAACTTAAAAATTAAGGAATGTTTATGGCTTGTTTACATATATTCTGATTGATGAACACAAATTGTCACTGTTTTCGTAATATATATTGTATAGAATTTGATAACACAAGCTGTCTTTTACATTCTGTGCAATTTTCATAATGTATGGAACAACAGGAACAGTTCAAAATTGCTTCCAAAAGTCTTTTTATTCTGACTTTATAAGTTGTCAATTGCTTGCTTTATAAGTTATGGATGTTTTTATGAAAGTTACTATTTTGTAGATACATTTTGTACCAACATCAACAAAATAACAGTAAAATTATTAGTAGAGGTAAAATACGGTAAATATAGAGGCATTGAGCTTAATAGTTATTGGTAATAGGAATTTAGATCTTACTATAATAGTGACGATTCAATACAAAAATCAAGGCCTATGGTTTATGAATGACTCGCACCTGTTCCATCGCTTTTTTCAGGAAGGCGGTGGCTCTTGGCACATCTTGTGGAACTCCTTGGCCCTGCAAACACATGGAAATTTAGATCAGTTCATCTGATTTGCCAGTTCAGTGACATTATTATAATCATTTTATTTAACTATATCAGATTGAAACAAAATTGTGAATCACGCAGCATTAATATAGCAATGATGATAACTGGCGATTTCTAAAACTCAGTTGTTAGAGTCATAGCATAATATTTTCACTGAAATTGGACTCATTGCAATAATGCTTCACATTTGTCTTCATGAGGAGATATTTAATTATAGCTTGAATTCGATAGTCTTGTTTTGTGCAAAATATCCTTTACATTTTTGCCATGTTTTTGTTATTTTAAACATCGAGAGACAGCGTACTCAGTTGAGCTACATCTTAAAAACAGAAATTCTGACCCTGAGTAAGACGATCGCATAGTCGTACATGGACACGGGGTCCTGCAATCTGGTAGCCCCTCTCTCATAGTGCCTCACAGCTGTCTGGATATCCTTAGTCACACCCTGCTGTCCCCAGAACAGCATCCGGGCAATCGCTTGCTGAAAACGTTCACAAAGAGACAAGCACACCCTTGAGTGAAAGATTACATTTGTAAGTAAATCTACCTGCAGGGGGTGTTGTGTTGACGTCCATTACCTCAGCGTCTGCTACCCCGCTGCGTGCCTGCAGTTTAAGCCAGTGAAAAATATCGTGGTTCTCGTTGGTTTGGGCTTTCATTGTTTCCTCATCGTTCAGGAAAATTGACTCAACAAAAGTCTACAACACAGAAAACAGTACATAATTTCGACTTGCGCCGTTTTTCACTCAGAGCCTTGGAGCCATATAACTCTTAGAACTCCGAATCTTCTGTACAGTCTGTGCTACAAGCCTTTGGAGACCTTTAAAAAAAAACAACTCACATTTGTCTTTATGAGAAGAGGAAATATTTAATTATAGCTCTGTGCACTGGATCACAGTCATACTGAAACATTGTCCTTCACTGGAAGTAAGGGGCCACCTGAATTAAAAAATTATGTCCACACAGTGTGTCACTTAACTACCTCATTCACCACCTCACAGTAGTTAGCATTTTTAACTTAGTATTCGTTGTGCTGTAAAGTTGCACAGTCCAGTGTTTATTGCCTGTAGTCTGTGGAGAAGCATTCAAGTACAAATCTTGGCGAAAAAATAAAATTTCGGAGCTTTGAACCAAAACACATGTCAGACTAAACCAAAATTGCAAATGAATCAAACAGCACTTATCGAAATGACTGGTGATTCCTGGCTTCCCTTAATTATTAGCCATGTCAGTACAGAATCCAAATTAGAAGTAAACGTAGTTCATTAGGGTCGGTACATTAAACAATTGTGTATATGAATTGAATGTATGGTGAAACAATGACCTAGATCTTTTTGTTTCAATGGAGTATTGCAGTCAAGCACCTGTTGTGAGGAAGAACTGAGTCGATCGACTGAGGTCTGCTTAGCGATGTTGGAGTAGTAGGCGTAGGAGAGGTCAGGGTCGGGGGGCACAGCCTGGTCGCCTACATGGTGCACGTGCCCAAGACGGAGGAGAGCCAGCCTCCAGTCTTTCTGGGCAGCCAACAGTGACAGCAGCCATGCCTGCAGTTATACAGACACAAAGCATCACTAGTAGTGAGTCTTACCATGTTGTTATCACTACTCATGTCAGTATTACTTATCTACTACTGATCTCTGTTATGAGCAATACCAGACTACTAACCACCATTTGCATTAGTAATAATTCAAGATTTTTGTCTATAGTATTAATAGCAAGCATTGTGTATACAGTAACGTTCCAAGAGCACCAGAGTATAGTGAAAAAAACGCGTTGTTGTGATGTGGTAAAAAAAACCCAACAACCCTATTTTTATAGTGTAAACCGTAAATATACACTTTAATTTCATTTAAAACTCAGTTTAATACATTACCCTTAAAGAAAATGTAAAGGCAAACTCGTATCCGTACTGTACAGTGTACACTGAACTCCAGCAGTGTTAGCATTTAAAATAGGGATATTACCCCTATATAGATTGTACGCTAATTCATGAACGTGTGTTTTCTTTGGTGTGCACTGCCATTTTCTTTGGTATAAGCAGGGTAAATACAATACGATTTAATTAATTTTTTTGTAATAAAAATACAGTAAAATGTACAGGTATCACCAATAACGGCGTGTCTTCTTCAGGCACTTCACAGAGACTGAGCTCAACAGCCTCTTTTTATTTAATATACAATAATAAAAATACAGGGCTTTAAGAAGAACAAAACGAAAAACACGAGAACACTCGAGACACTCCACGGGGAAAATTCTGGTCTGCAGCTGGCACAGGTGCATCAAACGGCACCAGCCAATCAGCAGCAAGGAGAAATAAATAACGTTCTCGGATTGGCTACTTTCAAACCTCCCGCCTCTGAGTACAGCGCATTTCACCACCCCAAGACTTTCTTTTTGTTCTTCTGAGAGCACAAAAACATTTATACGGTTATATTTTCTGTGGAAATGTAGCTGAATTTATGTTAATATTACAAAATTAGTAAATTATATTTTTCTTAATAATTTAGCACTAAAATACATGAAGCATTATATATTGCCACAATTATTAGTTAGGTTCTAAGAAAAAATGACAGAATACGAAACACTTTAATTTCATTTTAAACACAGCTTAATACATTAACCTTAACGAAAATGTAAAGGTAAACCAGTATAGGCACTGGACAGTTTACACTGAACTGCCGTCTCCCACAATTCATTCATGCAAGCATGTTTTCTTTGGTATGCGCTGCCGTTTTCTTTAGTATAAGCAGGGTAAATACAGTAAGAAGTGAATAAATTTTTTAGTAATAAAAATACAGTAATATGTACGTGTAATCACCAATAATTTTTACAGTTTAATAATTTACAGTTCAGGGGGTTGAGGAGGGCGGCCGCCAATAACTGGAAATTTAGCTGAATGTATATTTGGATTACTATTTATGTTACAAAAATAGTAAATTACATTTATCTTAATAATTTAGAACTAAAATGCATAAAAACATAAATATTGCCATGAAAAATGCACAAAAAAAAAATTGTGGAGGATATTTGCAGTTTCTGCGTTATTGTGAGGATTTCTGCGTACAATTATCAGTTAGGTTCTCAGAAAAAATCCGCATTAGACCGATTCCTGATTCGCTGATCCGCGTAAAAGAATAGTGCATTTCATATTGAGTTTTGAATTGATTTCTTTAGACTTAGTCTAAGTCATAGACTTTGATTTATTCTACCATTTGCAATATCTTATTATGTGCAATTGTCTTACCATGTGAATATCACTACTTGTGTCAATATTACTTATACTACTGACTTCTATTACTTACAATAACTTACTCCTAAACACCATTTGTGTTATTAGTAAATCACTTAACTGTAAGTTATTTATTTATAGTATTAATACTCAGCATGGTGTGTATGGCAAAGTGTATTTCATTTTGAATTTTCACTGGATTTATATAGACTTTATATTTTATTGTTCTAGTCTCTGTGTGTCTTTGCAGTCATAACAAATGCCTCCGGGATCAATAGTTTTCTGAAACACACACACACACACACACACACACACACACACACACACACACACACACACACACACACACACACACACA
>JBBJLS010000001.1:15199294-15217166 GCA_037577275.1 Bryconaethiops microstoma
GTCCTCCAAGGAAAGAGCTGCCAGGCACACAACGCGCCACTTCTCCCACCCGTCCATCATGTATCCAGCTGCTAACGATCCCGCAGGAGTTAGGTTCCCCCGAACCCAGGCTTCTCGTCGAGAAGATGGTGTCAATTGCGTTCAGAGACCAGTTGATCAAGTCCATAATTCCTTATTTGGAGAGCAGGGCAAAAAGAGTCTCAGAGACAGAAATGAGACAGGACAAGACAAGAGGAGCCAGCAGGAGAGATAAGGGAAGGAGAGGAGAAAGATGCGACCGCCTTCGTGTGTGTGTGTAGATATAAAATGTTGCTGCAAAAACCTGATTAATTGTAAACTCACGAAAGGCAAAAACTTGTTCCTCACACTTAATGTTAATAATACACAAAAAATACACTTTATGTACATTGCTGTGCAAAAGTCTCGACAGCTATGCAAATTGTTTCGTCATTTTTCTCAGCGTGCAAATAAGTATCTTTCTGCTATCATAGTTAACATTACAATAAAGGCAAACAAACTAGAAAGCAGTAAAAAGTATCAAGATTTGTTTGTATAAAAGTAGTTAATATTGTGTGAGCTGGTGAGGAGAACACAGGTTCAGTTCCAGATTCCTCCTCGGTTCCTCCAGCCATTGCTTAGATTTGTGAAACTCCATCAGCAGCTCCTGATTTAATTTAATGGAGGTTTCTGGTAGAAACTACAAGTAATACTGGGCTTCCACAAGGAGCACAATGATGTACTGTACATAAAATTACTATGTTATTTGTTTCATTTTCTATATCCAGTAATATAATTGTGGAAAAAAACCCACTCTCTGCTTGTCTAAACATTTTTAAAATATCGTCACAGGTGCCTAAGACAGTACTGTAAGACATTGTATGCAAATGTGGAGCATTTGTTTGTTTATTCATCATAAAAGTTTCACACAATGGGCAGCTGCCATGCTCAAATGATAAAAATATCTGGATATAGTTGCTTTCTATGGACAGCAGTGACATGTTTCACTAGTGTGCTGAGACTACTTACAAGAAGAACTTGAAGAAACAGCCAACAGTAGTTCCAGTGGAATTCTCCCATAGCCAGTAAATGAGAAAATGTAAATTAGGCAGTTTCTGACCAGGTATAAAAACTGAAAAGAGGAAATTAAGTAACTTAAGTCGCTAATAGACAACAAATGGCATTGTTTTTCACATCCAGCCCTGTTTAACCCACCTCCCTCAACAGTGCACCGACACTGTATGGCCTAGATGACTGATCTCAAATGAACCCGCGTGGTATTAGCTGATCAAACGGAAGAATATCCTGTTTGGTTCACACACGGTGAAACCTGGGCAAACAGACTTTGCAGCTCCACCCTCAAACGCAAACGGTCTGGCCAGTTGAAACTCCCAGAATAAGAAACCGTGGTGTGGGCTTGGAGCCCTGACTGTCCTGCAAAGTGTAAACATCTACAAGGGCTGCATGAAAACACAGATGCAGTGACTATGACCAATCATATCCCACTCCAAACAGATCCTAGGCCCCTCCAGAATATAGAGCAGGTCCTTGAGTTCTCTTCCAATCTCCAACCCTGGTCCCTGCTTCAAATATAACTTTTTTTAATTTATTTTTTACATATTGGCTTTTTACAAGCAAGTAAAATGGAAGGCGAGGGAATTCTGGGACCAGGGATGGAAGATTTTATTTTACATACTATATTGATCGTGGAGGAAATTACTTAAGTCCTCTGTATTCAACCCATTCACCTGAGCGAAGCAATGGGCTGCCAATTATGGTGCCTGGTGCGCAGTGTGCAATGTGTGGGGATGATACTTTTTCCTCAAGAGTACCTCAGTGGTGCCACTAGCAGTCCTGGGATTTGAACCGAGGACCTTCCGATTCCAGGTGCAACTTCCTAACCACCAGCTACCCTGTTGTGGGAATCACATTCACCTTTAAATGCACATCCAACAAAGAGAACAGCTTGATCTTTTCTTTAAAACCGTTTTATTGCTTTCATGCAGGAGTGCCATAAAATTTCGAAGACTTTGACTACAGTCTTGAACACTACAGACGATGCAAAATACTTTTTTAAACCCCATATTTTTTTTCCTCTTTCTGTACAAACGTATATAATCATAAATAGAAGCTCAAAAGGGAGACATAAGTAGGAAATAGCTGGGGTGGGACAGAGTCCAAAATGCTCCTGCTTCCCCACTCCCCGAATCTGAAAAACTGGTCTTGCAGCAGGGTAACATGCATCAACGCGATGGAGTGCAGTTTACTGAAGTCGGACAGACACGCGCACGCTCACTGACAGCAAACTTCATTTACAGCTTTGTCGTGCAAGAGAGGTACAAATGAAACGCATCAAGGAGTTTGACCAACAGCGCATACCTGTTTTTTTTTTTTTTTTGGACTGAACAATATACATTTGTGATGCAGACTTTTTTTTTTTTTGTACACCCATACCATCTTCTACGACAGAAAATGAGTCCACAACGGAGGAGGTGGTGTCTCGTGCAGCGCTGCTTTGGTTAGTCCAGGATCGGGAGACCAAATAACTGAAGACAGCGGGTGAGGAAACCGTGGGGAACTAGAGGAAAAACACTTAGTGCCAACCCTCTCCAAGTCAATGCAGAATCACCTGCGTGGGAAAGATCTTCATGGTTGCGAAGTGTGCTTGTTCTTTTTCTCCAGTGTTCGTGGAGACGGCTGACCTCAGTTCACATCTGACAAACCAGCATCAGAGGCCAGAGCTTGGCAAACTTTACACAGTAATGAGCTCTTCTTTAACTAGTTAAGGTGGCATTCCGCCCTAAAACTAGCGTTTGAATGGTCGCTTGGGTTCTTCTTCTGGAGCGCAGTATTACATGCCTCAGCCTTACTGGTTTGACGGAATTCACAATTTCATATCTTCATCGATGTTCTCTCACAAGGCCCAACATTCTTAACACAAATGCATCATATAATCCCTGTCCCAAATCTGACAGCCTGGTCACTAATCTTTAGCCAAATATCTGGTGTAACCATTACCTTAGTCACTGAAAAAGTAAATTATCTTTATTTTATGTTTACAAACTGGGCACCAGAGACATTTTTACCCTTTCAGCCAAACTGAGGTAAAGTATGTAGCCTTGTAGCCACCTTGCTAATTTTAGTTTATTCGCTTCCTACCCATCCAATAAGACATTCTTAGCAATTAATCCATTCACTTTGAGAATGATTTGAAGACAGAATGACCAAATAAGATATTCAGCTTTGTAGCAACAGGTCTTAGGTTTGCTAAGTTTCAACCACTTGATCTTACTCCAGAGCCTAGTGACCTCAAAATCATATTTTGGCTAGAATGTCCCTTTAATAAAAGACTAGACTGTATCCAATTATAATTCTGTATCCAAACACATCGTCTCCACACTTGGACGTCATCAAAGATGTGTGATTACGGACCAGAAACGTAAATGCTTAGTTTAGGTGTGAGAACCTACACAAAAAGTATTTAGCATCCATATAATTTCCAGTTATCCTGAAGCTGCCCCAGAGAACGGCCTATGAAGACCTACACATATATAGTAAAGATAGTAATGAAGACTCACATAGATTTTAAACCTTAAAAGCAGCATTTAATTCACTATCAGCTCCCATGAGAACTCGAAATAACGCTCCCAAAAAAGAGATAGTGGTCCAAAATATTTCGTGTGAAATCACCATCTCAGTTAGAACGATAACTGCGGCAGTTATGTAAACTTTTACACATTATGATCACCTCTGTTCTGGGGTCGAAGCTATTGCGACAGGATTTGCGACAGTTTTGACAACATTTTAACTGACACTTGGAGAACTACATGAAATTTGAGATCTTTGGTTTGGCACTTCAAATGTGATTTTTTTTTTTTTCCCCACAAGAAATATTTGAGCTAGTATTCTATCGCAATTTAATTGAACAACTACCCTCCATTGCTTTCAGTGACAACCAGTGATGTCAACTAGCAGAAGATCCATAAGCCATGGTTTTCTGGATAAAGACCTACCACAAAAAAAAAAAAAAAACTGCCAGTGGTGACTGACAATTGGAAACCTCTTCCAATCAAAGTCTGTTCTTAGGGTGTATCTTTGTGTGCATACACACAGGCCACATTATGCTTTATGAGTTGGAATGAACAAAGACCATTTCAAAATCTTGTTCTTCCTGCCACATCCCAGAAATCCCTGAAATCCTGGAGGTACTTGCAGTTGGTGTGTCAATGTGTGTTTCAGCATGTACTCTTGATTTCTGCAAAACCAATTCAGTGACATTCAACAGTAGTGCAACAGATTCAAGGAGGGTTTCACAAGTATGGTTCAGCCCTTTTCAATTCCCATTGACTTACACTGATCTCACAGTTGCTTTAAAAATGCCCATTCTTTGTTTTGTTTCAACTTAAACAACAAAAAAGTGGACTGGCAGAAACTAAACACCTGATATTTTGTGTTTAAGCTATAGAGGACAAGAACCAAGCAAGCATCAAAGAGCATTCGAATTTCAGTCAAATGAAGGTGAAGACATGCAAACCCATATGGATTATACAAGAAAACAACAAGGCCAGCCAGAAAGGAAAATCCCTCAGAGGGGCTGGCACCGCCTTCTGCAGAATAAATAGTGCTTTGACACCCCAGAGTTGAATCCTTACAGGAAAAAAACCCCAAAAATCGAGTGAAGCAATAAGGTAAGACACAAAAAAACCCACAAACAAACAAAAGAAGGCAAAAAGAAAAAAAAACAAAAAACACAAAGACGGGGCTCCCAAGTTCCCTACAAGTAGTACCAACAAAAACCTTGAAAAAGAATTTGCTTGTGCGATAACATGACCAGTGGAAAACAAAAAAGGAAAAAAAATATCAGGTCATCCATTCTAACAATGGAATACAGATGGAAGGTGAAAAAAAGAAAAGCTTTGCCAGCTTTTAAGCAGTTTGCAGCTACTTCTTTTGCTTCTTGAAGATCTTGAAGGTGTGCTTCTTTTTGCCGGCCGAGTCAGTGTCTTCACCTGTGGATGCGCTGTCCTCCTCCACGGGGCTCTTCTTTAAGGAGAGCTGGGGGATGCGGCTCCCTGGTTTGGCCCCAGAAATACCAGGATGGCCCGTGGGTGACGGTGTGTCAGGGTCGGTGGAGTTTGGGCTCAGGGACCGTGATGATTCCGACAAGGATAAGATTTCGCTCATGCTAGCAGATTTCTCAATACCGTAGATTTTCTTCATTAGAATGGGACTATCAGGGACTCCGTCAGGTGAAGCCCCACCATCGTGGACTCGGTTGCCCCCGTTGGGGGTCTGGGCATGAGACGAATCCTCTGAGCGAGAGTGAGGGCCGTGGTGGAGAGAGGCGGGCTTGATGGGGAGGCCCTTAGCGCTGTAGGAGAGACGCAGCTGCTCGCCAGATTGAGATACAGACAAGGAGGAGTCCGAATCAGAGCGATTCAGGTCCCTAAAGAAAAAGAATCAGCTGGTCAGATATCCAAAAGATACCTTTCTATTCATTCTCATTCAAGTGCTTGTCCATTCCAACCAAATTTGTCTCTAATAGCAGTGGGTGTCAAACCAAAGCCTTCAGAATCTAAGAAATGTTACAAGACATAAATTCATTACATCACTTTATAATTCCCTTCATAAAGCACAAGGTTAGAGGACAAAAAGCAAATCAAGTATGGCAACACACAGAAAGTATTGGTCCATTATCCATCAATATATTGCAAGAGTGACATGAAGTTCATGCTAGGCATAGTCTCTCAGATTACAAAGGCCTGTCCACAGAATCTCCACACAGTTAGTTCAGCAAGCAGGGACTAAAAAGGCTGTGTGCGTGCACACGTATGCAAGTGAGTAGGTCTGTGGGAGCAATAGAAGTGTGAATGTAGAATGAAAAAGGTAATGAACAGGCTTGCTGGAATGGCAGAACGACAAGAAGATGAAATAATGCCTTTTAGTATTGCATAACTGGTACAGAGAAGGTGTTAGCAGACACGGTAACCAACAGGGCAGAAATTCTAGAGTTGATGAAAGTATTCAGGGTGAAAGTAGGATGAAAATATGTTTAAAATGGACAGCAGTCCCACTCTCATGCCAGGCAAGAAGAACGTAGCGGCGGACGGAAGGGTACCCATAGCTGCCACTGCGGCGCGGCTGCTGCGGGGTGGCATCAGGCAAGTCTGGGATGGGATCCATTGGCTGGAAATAAGGCGAGTGAAAGAAAGAGGAATGAGGCACGGAGGAGGAGGAGGAGGAAGAGCAAGGAGGGGATGAGGAAGAAGAGGCGTAGAAGATGGAGGGGTGCGAGACAGCTGAGGAGATTGGGGTCAGGCCCATCACTTCAAGCTGCCCAAATGACTGGCTGCGGTTGTGATGCAGATTGGACCTAGACCAGGATGGGTAAGAGCTACTCTCCCCCTGCTGGCCCCCAGGCGCATGGCTGCTCTCTACCAACCTCTGCGAACCCATGGCCAGCTGTGGGTCGATATGCCGTTGCCGCAAGGACAGCATACTGGGAGCTGTGAACAAAAACAACAATAGACGTTACTCTAAATGTATGCAGAAAAAACAAAAACAAAAACAAAAACAACACGGAAAGTGACAGTAGGTGCGTGCTGGACTGGACAGACTTAAGCAGGACGTTCAAGTGCAACTGAGGAACCGGTACGGAAAATGTGCACAGGTAGTGGAAAAAAAGATACACAAGCTTTCTTTGGGTAAAACCACAGAGAAACACGAAGACAAACTCTGATCACATCTGATCTCTTCACTCTTCTCACTCTCCACATGTAAGTTCGGTATATTTTGTGGGATTTAGATGAACATCGCAAATATTGTGGACAGTTATCTAGCATTCTAATTTAAACAATGGTTATGTAGCTTGTAGCATGCAGTTAAGCAAAAAAATGTTTGTCCACTCTAAGAGGATCTACAAACAACATACACGTTGGCCAAAATAAACATCTTTACTGGCCAACTCTCAGATTAGCCAGATAACATAAACCCAAAAGAGGTGTGTTTCATTGAGAAAATAGCTGGGGGACTTTCATACCAATTCTTAAATTTAGGCTTAAGTTATCAAGCTAGCTGGGAAACGGTTTTGTAAATCTCCCTTGTTTACAGTAATCTTACATGTGGCACATAATGCCCAGTTTTAAATAAGTGAATGTTGTAGATGTGATAGCAGAAGGAATGAAAGAGAGGGAGAGAGAGAGAGAGAGAGAGAGATAGATCAGCCATTGATAACAACAGGCTTTTAGACAGAACTTTGATGCAGATTCTCTTTGGCCTAATCAGGATGTGCCCAAGAGATTCTTTCACCAAGGGTCATAAGACAGTTAAAAAAGGGAAAACAGCTGTGTGAAAGGGTTGCTGGGGGTAGTGAGGGTACAGGCACGGCAGCCTAGCCCACCAGAATACTTCCGCAACGACTGGCGGTCCGAACCTAAGGACCTGAGGTCACTGGCTCGACGGTCCTTAAACTGGGCAGCATCTGAAAGGGGGGAGTGAGTGGCAAGTGGGAGGGGAACGGCTGTTAATTTATTAATCCTGCTAGGCCAGGGTTTAGTCACATGTATAAGGTGTACATACATTCAGCAGGAACCTTTGCTTTTCTTTAAGATCTACCAGTCTCAATGACCAAAGATTCAATGACTGTAGAGGACAGGTACCTTAATACTGCAGTAATATAACTGAAAACTTGAGATACATAGAAACAACAAAGAACTGTGGTATAGATAAAACATATTTACAATTTGAATCTCAAGCCAGTGTTACTATAATGACAAAGTGTTGGCCTTGTACCTTAAAACCAACAATCAATTAAACTACACTGAGTCACGCAGTTTAAAGTATATTGTGTTTACGAAATTTTATGCTGAAATATTCATCGTTCTAATCTTTTATAACATGAGGACATAAGGACATTGAATCATAGAATACAGCTTTCCAACATGGGCTAATTCATGTCTACGAATTTAAAGGAAACAAACCATGAAAATTCAAATATTTGGTGCATTATTCATGTATTTTGAAGTGCCATTTGCCAAATGTGACATTGCTTGGAAGGTCTTTCACTATGATGAGACACAGTACCTAAAGTTCAATACTGACTGAAGAAAACCCATTCCACTGGAAAGAAAGCAAGTAGAGATTGTGCTAATATTCAACAAGAGTAAAGGACACATCCATGAATCTTTTCACAGTGAGAACACCGATAAACACAATGCATTGACAAGATTTGCGTAGAAGATTGACCTCAATCAGAAAGAGGGTTTTTTGGACTTAATCAACAGGCCCTTAGTCTGTCTGTGAGAGCCCTTAGTGGGTCGGGCCTTGTGCCCATTGGAGTCCATCACGTCCTTACATTGCAGAGCTCCATGAGCCATGATGTCCTCGTCCATGTCATCCATATCATCAGACATGACCAAGTGCTGGGGTGTGGCACGCCCTCCCATGAAGCTGGGGTCCAGGTTTAGAGCCGAGGCAAGGGAGGGAAGGCCGGGGTTGTTTACTATGGTAAAGCCTGTCAATATCTCAATCTGCTGCCATCGGTGAAGCCGCTCCCGGAGAGCAGCTGTTACCTCACCCAAGGCCTGCCTGAGAAGCAGAAAGTGAGGTTACAAGAGAGAAATTATAAAGGACATGAATAAAAGAGTCACATACAAACACATAAATGCATGTATGGGTGTATGAATTTGGCTACAGTATAAACAAAGGTGTGCTAAAATAATTTGAGAGCCTCTCAGTTGTACAGTTTATGTACACATAAGAAACTGCATCAGCATCACTCACTTAGCTGCCAGGATTTTATGATCCACATCATCTAGTGAGGAACTGTGTGCCACATGAAAGGTACCAAAGAGCGTATTCCTCTTCTTTTTTATCTTCTCTGCCTGTGGGAACATCAGAGCACTCTCAAAATGACATGCCTTGTTGATTTTCTAAGAGAAAAGAAATAAGAACTAGGGGTGCCACACAATGAAAAAAAAAAATTGAATTAATTACAAGCTATGTGATTAATTAATCTAGATTCATTGCACACATTTTTGCTGTACAAGTATTGAAAATTTTAAATGAATTTTGGCATGAGTGAATGAATAATCAACATTACAGACTTTCAACGTCTCTTTTCTTTAATAACTGTTGTTGCACTGTTCATGTGTGACAATAGACACAGCAATCAAAAATATGACCTAATGTGCTGAGGGAAAAAATAAAAAATGCTTCAGCAAAAACAAAGATAGAACTAAGTCCATCTATAAGGTGCCGTTTAAGACAATGTACATACACGCACACATGTCAGAAGCATTTTAATGTGGGGGTGTGCTGCACTCAGCGTCTCGTGTGTTTCACTCATACGTCACCCCTAATATAATACTTCAGGTGTTCTGATGATTTATGCTACCTTGTTGTAAAATGCTACCGTAGCGCAAACTGACAGCAGAGCCGATTCATGCTACCTTGTCGAAAAATGCTCCCTTTAAGTTTATACGGTTCATCCTGTTTATAGTCAGTTTATAACAGTGAAAATGATGAGAAATAGTCAAATAATATGCATAAATCAGAGAAAAATATATTTTATTTAAATGAGAATAGCCTAGATAGATAGGTAGATCTTTAGAGGTGCATAGAGCCAGTTTATACAGTCAAGTTCTAACACTGAGCATAGCTACCGTGAAGCAGGGCACAGAAAGAATGATCCCTAGAGGATTAAGGATTAAGATATTTCCATCATCTGGCTTTGGTGATACAGAGTTTAAAAACAGACAGGAAAACAGACTACTTCTGATAGAAGCAGCTAAGAAGCAAAAATGTACAATAGAGAAAGAAATAATCAAAAGGAGATTTCTACAAAATATAAGGATCAGGAATTCCCTTTTGAAAAAGAAATAAAAGAAGGACTAGACAAGTTACAGCAACAAATCAAATGAGAAATTAGCCAAATTTGAGAGAGACCAATCAGATTATAAAAGAGAGAAAGAGGTCCAGACGAGGTCGAGACAGACCATCCAAAAGGCAGGAGCATGAGAAAGAAAACCAAGGAGTGATTAACATCTCAGGCATACCACTTTCAAATGGTCAAATTTCAGTTTTATCAAAAGGCCTTTCCTTTGCACCTACAAATTCAACTAAGGAGTTCCAAACAAAAGTTGACATTTAAATTTTATCGTAACCTCCAGCTGAAAGAGTGGTACTACACCAACAATAGCCTAACAGCTGCTCACTCTCAAGATACACACTTTAGGCCCAAGTCAACCTTTATGCCTTATAAAAATAATTCTATCTTGAACACTTTTTCTACAAAAGTTACATATGATGTGAATAAACTCTTCATACATGACAAGAAAAACCAACAGAATTACAACCTTTTAAAAGAAGAGAAAGAAGTGTTCAAGTGGCTCTCAAGCAACGACAACAGTCACAAAAAGAGCAGATAAAGGAGGATCATTAGTGGTGTGGGGTAGAGAGTACATCACAGAAGCCATGCGTCAACTGGACAACCGTGAGTACTATCAGCTTTTACCATTTAATCCAATAGAACAAATTAAGAGTGAATTTGAAATGCTTAAACATGCAATAAGGGAAGACTGGATTTCTAAAAAAAGAACATGATTTTCTACAACGCAAATGCCCAAGAATTGCTTCCTTTTATATGCTTCCAAAAAATACACAAGAACCCACCAGGAAGGCCAGTTACACAGGTCAACAGGTCAAAATCAGAGATAAGTTTATGTGGGTTTTGTAGTGGTTTTCATGCTTATTTCAAATCTGTGTCTAGTTTTTCCCGCACGTACAGTTTTTATGATGAAGCTGGTTATATATTGCATGATAGTGGTATAATTCGCATATAATAATCATATACTAAGTGTTTTTGAAGAAACAATGGCCGCTGACTGACACTGATCATTATATCTATGCCGCAGTGTGCGACTGACTTCGTACTGAAAATATTGAAACAGTTACTTGATTGGCGCCTGCGGTTTAATAAAAACCACATGCAAGTCTATTGCAAATTTAATATTACTCATAATTCAAAAAGTTGATGTGACTGAAAAAAAAACAAAATCAGATCTGAAATCAGCATGAAAAAATGGTCCGGAAAGGTGTGTTGTGGTTTCTGATGATTACAAAAAATTTCCTTTTGTTGACCTGTGTTGTCTAGTAGGTTGCCAAAGAATGACAGACAGATCACGAACAGTTGGGAAGCACTGTCAGAAAATAGTGCCATTACAGTTAAAACCTACATTGTGTGCATATCGTTCTGTCCAGATGCTATTGCATATGATAATTCAAGCTTAATAGCTAATAATTAAAAGTAAAACTGCAGTGATCAGTTACATCATTCCAAAATGCAGCTGCGTTGTTTTGTGTTTTTGACTTTCAGTCAAATGAAAGACATTTTTCAGTCATCTGTTCCATCTTTAAAGTTTTCAGAAAAATCTTGTTAAAATCTCATCTCGTCTCGTCTCGTTCTCATGAACCCAACATTGTGTATCGTCTCGTGAGCTGAGCTGAGCTGAGCATCACCTAGAGGCTACAGAGCAGACACATTAGTCTAAGGTCACCATGGGCATTGTCAAATGTTGCCTTCCAGCATTAGTCTGTGGAGCCTCATGGCAGAATGCAATCAAATCCTCACAGCAATGTTTCATCATCTAGTGTAAAGCCTTTTCAGCAGAGTAGCAGCTGTTACTGTAGAACCCTCGTCCTAATGCCCTTGGTTTCAGAAGAAACACTGGGTCGGCAGGTGTCTTCAGACTTTTGGATATATAGTACATTTTTGATTGATTGTAATGCAGTTTCTGAAATCACATAATTAAGTTTAGTTGCGATGAAGATTGATGCTGTTTGGTGGATAACTGGTGGTCTTGCACAGTCTCTATTACTTTGAGTTCAGTATATTGGAAAAAATGACAACAAAAGTGTCGTATTTTGCCATATAGGCCAACAAATAAACACTTATTGAGTGTTAAAATGTGTTCTCCTTAGTGCTTATTTTCACTTCAATTTACAAAGAATTGTCATTTGGCCAGGGTTGCTCAAACTTTTGCGTGAGACTATATATGGTGTTCCACAAAGCACCTGCAGAGGTGACATAAACGTCTGCTCTCTCGGTCATGGTCATGTCACTCATATGAGGAGTCAGTATCAGAGTGCTGGTTTATGTTTCCCCAGACGGCCGTGCGTCAGCTGAGAGGTGAAGTGTGTGTGTGTGTGTGTGTGTGTATGTTTGTTATGAGACAGAAAGCAGCGTTTGGTTTCATGCGGACCGTGTGTCGCAGCTGGCCGCCCTGCTATCTGACCCACCGCCTGCTGCCAGGTCCACTGGAGCCCCTCCAGGCCTGAGGCGTCTGCCCGCCTGCCCTCCTGCCCTCCTGCCTGCCTGCCCGCTGTTCAGTGCTCGGGGCCTGGAGTCGCTCTGGGGTCAGGGTGGAAACATGTGTTTTGGAAATGTTGTGGAGTGGTATGGGTGGGTATCTCTCAGGAGTATGGGTTTTTGGGGGGGCTTGGTGGACATTAACATTTACAGTTACAGTTTTTGACAGATGCTCTTATACAGAGTGACCTACATCTGTGTTTTGTAGTCCATAAAATTCATCCCTCATGCTGAAACTAGACTTAAAACTAGCCACGAGAAAATGCAAAGTGTGATTGCGTGGTTGCTGTAAAACTTGTGTTTTTTAAAGGCATCCAAACAGAAAAAAAATTGTGTTAAAAAAACATCTACTCGCGCCTGTTCTGATTCTTTTCATTCAGTGCCAGGCGTCTTACAGTTGAAACGCAGAGAGGACGTTAACTCTCTGGCTCTTAACAAGCTGTTTATGGTTAAGGACGTGTAGCAGCATTCACAGGCTGTTTATTTTTAATTAAGCCACAACAAACAGTGACACACTGAGCTTTAGTGTCTTGAAGTCTGTTTATGAGTCTGCTGTGCGTTTAGCACCACAAGATCGTTTCTTCTTTTTTTGTCCCTGTCTGGCCGCTTTAGAGACTCTCTCTCCCCAGACATTACAAATGATCGATACTCGGCCCCTGATTAACCGATCAAAAATCTGAATGCTACACTGGGTATTAACAGATGCTTCGATGTTGGAACCATGCCAATATTTCAAAAACTTCAGGAGGATTGCTGACGCAATCACACTAATTAAGAGCTCCTAGAACGCTCCAGCAGGGACTAAATCACACATTCGTTTTTTTTTGTGAAGTTTGTGTTAGTAAAGTTAGCTTGAGACATGAACATGTAGATGTCCTCCTAAGGCCTCAGTGAAGAGGAGAGTCTTGAAGAGAGTGAGGTTCTCAGCAGTTCTGACAGTCAGGGGAAGTTTGTTTCACCACTTCAGATCCAAAGCTCAGGTGAATAACCCCCAAAAGGAGCAGAAATGAAGATGTCAGGAATTGAAGGAATGTATTGAGGCCTTATTTAGGTTCGGTTCAAGCTCTGGTGGTGAGAGAATCTCAGCTTTGTAAGTCTTGGTTTGCTTTTAGGATCCTGAAAATGTGAGTTAGAGGTTAGATCTGTGTGGGTGGTGTGTTCTACCACCACTTGAAGTTGAGTGTGCTTGAACTCTTGCAGATAACACAGACGAAGCCAGACCAAGAGCAGGTGCTGAGTGCGTTCCATCATAGTTGTGTGGGGAAAGTAATCCGAAAGGGTAGGTCAGTAGGACAAGAGGCCAGGCTGCAGAAAGCTGATTCTACACAGGCGATCGAATAGTGCCATTCATTTGTGATGACAGATGACTCTCGGCCAGACTCTAAAATTATGGGGTTTTATTGTTGGGGTTTTTTTTCCAATGGGCCATAGCCTACATTTTTGTTGTATTTTAATTTATTCTCTAGGTCCACTTTGCCAGTTTTATGTATTGTTTCAATGGACCCTTTACAGTGCATGTCATGAACTTAATAGGTCAGACAGGTCAGCTTTCACTGAGTCTGTGAGGCCCATCGTAAATAATCCAACCTCTTCTGTTTTCATAAAATGGTATATAGACACAGTACTGTGAAAAATGTCTAAACCAACTTTTTTTAGACTCAGCAGTATGTTTGTTTTGTATAGAACACCTTAAATATTGTAAACTGATTAGACGAACACAGGTTTAGATCCTTACTTCACATTGAGGACTACCCATGTAACTGTAAATACTGGGGTTCTGTAAAGAAGGGTTTGAAGCCTGAGCAGACATAAATAAACCCACTACTCGTAACATTAATGCTATTGTTTGGTAATAAATTCTTGCTACCTGGAAAACAGCTTTTATATATGCGGTACTGTATATATGCGGGACTAGAATGATATGCACATTTGATAAATCACTAAACTGAGATAAACATTTTCAGCATAATAAAGTATTTTATAGTAGCATTCAGTGAAACATAGACACAAAGGCCAAGTTTCATGGACCGGTTTCACAAAAAACGTATCTAAATAAAAGGCTTTTATGAAAGCATTAACAGCAGGAACGTCTTTTCTTTTGCATGAAAGCTCATGATTGCTCATAGTTCACCTATGCTTAGGGCTCCAAGGTGAAGTTGAGCCTCCAACCCTTCCTCACACACTGCAGAGCTTCAACTGTGAGCTTCTTCATTCATAAAAAGTCAGGTTTTACACCTTATATCAATAGAAAATACTATTTGTAATGGGAATTTTTCCCATGCAGTCTGTCACACCCACTTATAGACTACCCACCATTTAAACAAAAGTAAAGTTGCCCCTTATAGGATGAACACACCACAGCACACAGTGTGAACAGTGTGAAATTCTTTCTCTGCATTTAACCCATTCAGGGGGCTGCCACCAATGAGGGGCGCCAGGGAGCAGTGTGTGGGGACAGTACCTTGCTCAAGGGAACCTCAGTGATGACACTAGCTGTGCTGGGATTTGAACCCACAACCTTCTGATTGCAGAGCCAACTCCCTGACCACTAGGCCACCAGCTACCCCCCCATAAAAGAAAGCCACTGTTGTATATACATATGAATGTACATATTTTTTTGCATACATACTTACATACATGTGCATTGCAATGATGGACATTACAGCAATACACACCATCGAAATAGTCAGTGATTATATTCAAATATTCAGAATTGCCCTGTCTAGAGTAGGTCTGGTCTCTCCTGGTGAACACTCAAGCATGTTCACATGGTAAAAAGATATGCATGCTCAATAATTTAGCCTACTAATGCATGTTGCAGGGGCAGATATAGGGGCCAAAACTGCCCTAATCGACAGATTAGTGAGTGTGTCTCGGGCTTTGGTTTCCACGGCAGCGGCTGATTGACAGCTGGCATACAAAATGCATGTGTGTCACGTGGCTAAGGAGGTAGCATTGCAGGCCCTTGAACTCTGACTGATGACCCAGGAGCACTGCATCCTGGCAGGGGCGCAGGGGCAATGGGAAGAGTAGATGCACTGAGACTGAAATGGCCCCCTACTCCCTATCTAGTGCTCTACAAAGAGCACTACAGTACATTTGTATTTACGGCATTTATCCGACGCTTTTATCCAAAGCGACTTTCATTCCCTAACTACAGGGGGCAGTCTCCCTGGAGCAACTTGAGGTTAAGGGTCTTGCTCAGGAACCCAATGGTGGTTTGCTGAAGGCAGAATTCGAACCCATGACCTCTTGGTCCAGATGCAAGTATTCTACCCACTAGGCCTCCACAGTAGCATTACCAGTCAAACATTTTGGACTTTAACGGAGCTTTTCTTAATTGTTGCCATTTTACAAATAGGAATAACAGTGAAAAATACACAGACATCACTACAATCAGAAATATGGGCCTTCTACTAAACAAGGTCAGATGTCAGACCTGTAGTGCACTATACAGGGAATAACGGGCCCAGTAGAGCCAATTAGTCCATATATTAGAGTTAAAATGATTTATTATACCACCTTAATTTTTGTATGTGCCTCATTAACTTGAAACAAGGCACATATAATAACTAGGGTGATGTAGTAGTTTTTTAAAACTACTACTCTAAAATAGGCAGTAGGTGGCTCTGATGGCCCCTTACTTATAATGACATCCAGATCAACATCCACTGTCCGGCAGATTAACTCCCTATTGGACCTTTAGTGCACTGTTTTGTTGTAAAAAATCAGGTTTTGTAGTGAATATTTGGTAACAACTCTGTGTCCAGTTTCAAGTTAAGATCTTGGTAACTGGTAGAGAGAGTGTTGAGCATGATGCCCGCTCTACCATTTAAGAATCATCAGGCCCTAAACAGCAGTATCCCTCTCGGTTCTTGTGATTTGTGATGGTATTGGGATGATGGCTAATCTCATAAAATGGACAAAAGAACAGACAAAGTTCTTCAAATGTGGTTTCAGCTATGCAATGTACTTTCATTCATTTTCAATCAGTAACCATCGTCTAGACCTGCGTCCCAAACCACTCAATTCCATATGTTGCATACTAAAGCACTAAATACATTTCTAATGGCTGCTTATGTATTCTTTACATACTGTGTTGTGTGCTAGTATGCGGTTTGGGATGCAGCCCATTTGAAGTCTATAGGTTATTACTTAACGGCTCTAGATAAGTGAGCATTTAGTCATGCAGGGAACCCAGTAGGAATTGGTGGGAGGACATGAGCTTGCGTTACTCGTTTAGCTTCAAGTGTAACACTTTAAAAAGTGAACATGGCTGTGGGGTGTTAACTTGATTTTTCACAAAACTGTTCCTTTTAAGGGTTTAGCTGCCATTAAAACATTGCGCTGAACATGGCGGGGGAGTGGGTTGGGGTTTGGGGGCGGGGGGCATGCGAATGCAGCATTCGCCCGCGATCGCGCGGAGCTCTGGACTGTGAATGCGGCTGGTATTAGCTTACACCTGGCCCTGAAATAGAAGCACAAGTGCAAATGATTCATTAAACGATGAGGAACCTGAGATAGTAGAATTAAGTTTAGCCACGCATTGGCACTCTGCCAAACTCCACCTATGAGTAAAGGAGTACTGGAAGTAACTGAGCGGTCTTAATCTGATGGACGGGTGCAGTTGAGTGACATCATGGATAACCAAAAGGGAAAGATGATGCCTTGATTATTGTGTCAGGATTGTGATGTGTTTTTATGTCCTCATGTAATACCATTCAAAAGTTTTCCGTAAAAATTTGCCACGTCACAGCATTCTAATAATGAATTGGAAGACTAAAAATTGTTAAAAATGAAAGAATTGTAAAAAGAAGTTATCCAGAATGACACAGAACGTATTATATTTAGGTATCAGCATATTATTTCAAATACATAATTACAGTATATTATTCCATATGAAAACAGGTTAATTTTGCCAAATATTTCACAAATATTAACACAGAAATCTACAGTGATTTTAAGTATATCAGTGTGTTCGCTTAACCATTTCCAGACCTCTCCTCGTAGAAGCTCAGTATTACGTCATTACCATCAAACACTTGGTTTGACTCGACCGACACTTCATTAGATTGAATCAGATGTTGTTCCTGGTGGACTTTCACACATCCAAACAATGGCTGGAGGCATCGAGGAGAAATCTGGAACTAAACCTGTTCTTCTAACCCGCTTACACAACAACACCTACTGTTTACAAATCGAAATCTATTTAGTTTTACTACTTTCTAGCTTCCTTGCATTTATTCTAATGTTAATGTATGTCTTTGCTCCTCAGATAAATGTCTTTAATAATAACTGTATTTTATACACACACACAAACACTCCTACACAGCTCCAGAAAAAAAAAAAAGAAACCACTGCAAAAATGTTCACTTTCTCAGGTTTTATCTTTTATAGTTGCAAGTATTGAACTGAACAGCTTTACCTTAGATTTTAAGAACTGCTGACAATATTTCTCCTCATTTCCAAATAAAAATATTGTTCTTTAAAGCATCATTTTAAAGGAAA
>JBBJLS010000001.1:15217266-15267740 GCA_037577275.1 Bryconaethiops microstoma
TCTGTATGGTTTGCGAGGGTGTGTGTGTTTGTGTGTTTGTGTATATGTATGTATAGACATACACACACACACACACACACACACACACACACACACACATATATATACACACACATACATAAATACATACATACATACATATTCACACACACACACTATATATTCAAAACACTGACCCCTTCTTTGGCGACCAGGAGTTGTTTCTCAGCGTTCTGTTTCTTGATGTTGTAGTACTGCACCTCCACCTCATGAGTGAGCTGCAACCATTTCTGCAGAGATTCTGGAGGGGACCAGCTGCAGCGGGACTCTAGCTCTTTCTCTGCCTTCTTCAGGGCCATACGTACCTGCAGGGGGAGCCAGAGACTCAACATCAGCAGCTTGCAGTGAATTTCAGCAGCCCTGCTCACTGAATTTCAGTCCTCCCAGCTCACTGCATTTGGTGATTATTGTTAAAGGCCAACCTGAGCCAGGGGCATGACACCAAACAGACCGATCAACACTACCTCACACCTAAAACTTACAGAAAGCATTAGCTGTGAAAGAAAAGTTCCTAACAATAATAGTCACACCTTTTCTCATAACATGGTGTTTCCCAGCAACTAATGGGAATTTGGTTTGGCATGGCAAAAGCTCAAGCAGCTTGAGTGCATGATGTTTGAATGGAAAGTTAAAATACACAAGCCTCATGGGCCAATTATGAAGTGAAATTGCCTTTGTGCACTGTGGCGTGAAAGAAAAAAACCAAAACAGTCCACAGATTGCAGCCCCAAACTGTACCAAGCACTGCAAGGCCATTTCTCTATTTGAACAGTCACAAAGTAAAGGCCTCCATATAGGCTCTGAGAGGATGAACAGAAGGGAGGGAGGAAGTGAATGAGGGAGGACTGTGGCCTCCACAGAGCTGCTCTTTTGTCTTCAGGCTCATTAGACAGCACTGATGAGCTCCAGCACCAAAGAGACTGAGCTGGAATGCCTGGTGTTAACAGGTCAGTTCAGTATGGCAATAATGGGAGACTGGCATTCACCAGATGATTCAACATGCTCCCCTGGTACAGCAGGACCTGACATCCTCTCTGACCATTGGCTGCTTTTCAGAAGTTTTGCCATGCAATGGCTGCTCAGGGTGGTCAATATAAGTGATAATATAAGTTATTAAAATGAGTATAACTGTAAGTATTAAAAATGTTAACAAAATTACACGACTGCATGGTAATACTGAAGACACTGTTTTAATACAGCTTATAAAATTGGAAGACTGTTTAAATGGTGTTACAAAACATTTACACCTGTGATTCCAAAACAGGCTGTTTTTGCAGCGTAGTTTCTGTATTTGGAGAGCATTGCCTAGATATGGAACTTTCACAATTAAATTTATTTGGCCCGTTCTAAAACACAATCGTACTCACTTGAAGTGGTGAAAGATCAGCCAGCATTTCGTATTAAAACACCCTCAGAAACAAACTGATCAGGTAACAGCAGAGGATTTGACAATTGCATCCCTCTAAAACGTCAGCACTGCAAAGGCCAAAAGTGCTACAATAACACAATGTGCAGCCCTAGTCATAAGTCAGACCGGGACATCATTACTTAAGCTGCAATTAAGAACCCAAGCCTGTGTACATTTTTCAAGTCTGACAGGCTTACCTGCTCCAGCTCCTCTTCTGCGTACTTCTGCCGGCTGAGCTCATTTTCTGTGCCCTCTCGCAACTCCCGCAGCCTGTGCGCCTCCTGTTTGGCAGAGTTAATCTCGTCCCTTAGCTTCTGCTCCAAGTTTACCTTCTCCACCTCCACTGTGCGATGCTCCTCCTGGGCGATTCGCAGCCTGAGAAACAAAATAAGTTTCATACATCAGGACGCTAGCGCCAAAACAATACAAGACCTATAAAACTGACTCATTTGATCTGATACATCTGAAATGAGTGAAGATTATTGACAACCATTTTACATGAAATTTTACTATTCACAAAATAAGAAGTATTTCCATTCATACTAATACCTAGGTGGTCAAAAGTCTAATTAGGTTGTTTTTAGAAGCCTGCGGGGACTTACAGCTATAGTAAGTACTAATGCATTGTATTTATAGGTGCCTTTCAAGGTATTCCAGGGCACTTTACAATTCATGGTAAAATCAAACATACAGTAGCTTCAAGACTGTAGGGAACAGTATATCAGTTCATATTGTTAAAACTCATCTTAAACTATGGGTTTTGTAATTATTATTTTAATGCCACTATTAAGCACATAACTTTTTAAAGAACACAATAATCACAAGCAGCACAGACAAACACAGAGTTCCATTGCAGGAAAGCTGCACAAAATTGAGACACTAAAAAGCACTGGACTTAAAAGCACTGGATCTAAGTAACAAACATTTAGGGTTTGCTTATGCAGCAATCTTTTCTATAAGGATGAAGCAGTTTATACCCAGTCTAAGAGGAGAGTATCTTCAGTTTGGATTTTAGAGATAATGTTGAAAATTACACCTTTCAAAATCTATTTGTAAACAACTGTCAAAAATGTTCTAAAAAGAAAGCAGTAATAACAGGTTTATGCATATTTTAATTATGCATAAACAAAATCATGTTGCAAGATATATCTGTTATAGAGAGTGAAAGTAAGTATTTGGCTGCTTATTTGTTACCAAGTAAACAAAAAGTGCATAAACGCAAGCATAAACAAAGATGTATGATGCTTAAAAAATAATGGTGCAATTATAAAAGGTACTGCCACTGGTTGGGACCATTTCACACAACAAGTAACAAAAAGGACTTATGGCTTCAGCAAAGAAATATCTTAGCAAAACGAATGAGCTGAATCCATCCAGCCTATTTTGCACAGCACTGAACCATTCTATGAAGCAGTAAAGGTTTGTACCATTAAGTTTGTACCAAGCAAAACTGTGTTCAGAAGCCTGATTCACCGCCCTAATAAAAAGAATCATTGTTTAAGACCTTCATGGTCAAGACTGCAGCAGTTTTTCTTGCAGTGCTAGGCCACACATGATACTGCTGCTATGTATGTCCATATAATTCCTCAATTGAACGTCCCAGAGCAGGCCCAGCGTAGCCTTGCTCACAGCTCCAAAGGGCAGGGTGGGTTTAAAGTGGCCTGAGAATGTCAGGCAGGAAAGAGACAAAGACAACTGCTCTTATACGCAGGGTCCAGTTACACACCATGATCAAGGCCCAGAACTGAATGCAGGGGAGTCTTTAAACCAAGCTGTATTTTACTAGCTCAGTATTAAGCCACAAAAATGATTTTAGCAATTAAAATGACTAAAATCTGAACTTCATCATTTATATTCTTACTAAGTATTAAGGTTACTGAGTATTCAGTTCAGTTTCAGCTTTATTTGTTATATGCATGTTAGCACAAGTCACTCAGCATTATAGTAAAAAAATATAATAATATAAAGTTAAAGAGTAAAAGATGTACTAAAAAATATACAAAACCTTAAGCACTATAAATTACAATTTCCAAAAAGAGAAGAAAACAAAATATGTGTCTCTCTCTCTCTCTCACACATACATACATATATATATACATATATACATACACATATACATTATATATATATATATACACACACACACATATATATATATATATATATAGGGGAGACACATGAGAAAGTGACAGGAGTGAGCAGCAGTAAAGTGGCAGTTTATTACATAATACACAATTCCAACAACTAATTAATCTAAAATATAAAAATGCAAACATCAAGACATGCATATAGTTGAAAACATGATTCAGGTCCTGTTACTTGCTCTAACAGAAGCGCTTTTTTTTACATATATTTTACATATCACATACTTTAATCAAGTTGTCTGGTTCAATGCAGGATTTCTGACAGAGCTACTAGGCCTCTAGAAGTAGTGCACAAAAAGGACGTTATGCAAACAGGATATATTAAGTAACCATGGTTGGTATAATGTAGAGGGTAACATTGCTTCCTTCCAAGCAGGAAAGCGGGATTTAATTCCTACACTACGCCAATAAACTCTTTGGGCAAAACTAATACTACAATCGCCCATATCGGTTATACACAAAAACTGTGAGTCGCTTTGGATAAAAGTGTCTGCCAAATTACCAAAAAAAAAAACAAAAACAAAAAACCCCAAAAACCATGCATACTGTTAATGTGACAGAACAAAATGGGAAATAGATTACAGATTACACGATAAGCACAGGGTAATTAGTCCTCACTCATCACTAAATGATAATTCCTGATTTTCTTGTCTTCTAAATTTACATGTTGCCAATAATTGTTTTCCACTTGTCCCATTTTTTTTGTGGCTCTGCTGAAGGAAGAAAGTGCAGTATGGCAAGTGATAAATTGTCATGAATTAAATATAATATCACAACAAACCTGTTTACTAACATTTTAAGAGGTGAAAAGGCTACCAAAGAACAGCTTGTGCCGGTATCTAATAAGGCTGGGTAACACTGACCAACAGGTCTACACAGTTTGTTTTGCTAAGAACTCACTCATTCCAATGAATGCAGTTTGAAGGTCTTGTTTCCTTGCAGGATAAAATGGGAATGCTAAACACGTTGAGTTAAATGTCACCTGTTTCAACAGTGCAATAATAACATCTAGCTGTTTCTCAACTTCCTGGATTTATCTTTAATTATATAACTTCTACAAGAAAAGTAAGCCAAAGGTAATCATATTCTAGTGTAGTAATATTTTGGATTAGATTACAGACTACATTTTTTTTTACCCAGGTAATCAGTAATTTGCACCGGAATACGTTTTTATTCATATATGTTTTACTTTTCCAATTTTTTCCAGTAAGAGGCTGCTTTGAGCCTTGCGACAGCAGGATTTAAGTGTCACTTATTTTATAATATGGCTGTGTGCTTGGCAGACATTTAAAAAAAACGGACAGCGGTTGATTGACAAAACATTTCCCGTTCACTAATTAGGAACACTTACTCAAGGCCGGAACAGGATGCATGGTCGTAAGCGACTGGAGCCAGTGGACTTGAGAAGCTGCGAAATCAGGGAGCGGGTTCAAAATAACCTGAAGTCATGGTAGTCAGAGGAAGCAGAGCATGTCGACAGACATGGTCTCTCAAAGCTATGACGGGATTAACGATTTTCCTTGGCAGCAGCAAGGGCACCCATGCTGGACCTGAATGTCTCTGCTATGCCTATATAAAGCCAGAGATGAAACTCCCTCATGGGACTGGCCTTTGTTTGCCTGACATTAATTCAGCATGCCTTGGTTGAAAGTCATGTGTGACCAGAATAAATACTGATAAAATAATAATTTCCCAATAATTAAGGGAAACAAAGACTTCTATATTTTTTTATTACAGGTAAATCTACTTTTGACTGATTTAAGCCTATTTTAACATAGTTATTTAACAGGGACCCAATAAGCCAATGAGTCAGTTTGTAAGTTAATCATTAGTGCAGCCTTGAGTTTCTGCTGTTAAGAGTTCCGCAGTCTCATCTCAACGTGGTTTGAGTTCACAGGAAGAAGGTTGTTATAAGATCTCACCACTTCTGGGGCAGGACATTTCTTGAATTTTTTCCTATCATGCACGTTAATAATTTTTAACAGCCTAGTATACCATAAAGAAATCATTTACTGCCTTTGGTAACAGTAAGCACAATGTAAAAACAATTAAAATAAAAAATGTCATGAAAGCTGTCTAAGAATATTATAATTACGTTTAATTTTCTGTTGTCTTTCAGATCAAATAAAAAAAATATATAGAGTACTGTACAAAGCCTTGAGCCATCCCTCATTTCTTTATATTTTGCTTCCAAAGTTCCCGACTTGTTTTTATTTTTTTGAATTTTTTTTTAGACATGAGGAACAGTTCTGCTCTTTCAAAGGCTCTCATTTTCAGTTCACTCCTTGTACCTGACCAGTTTCAGAGTAAGGTTTGTCGTTTGTTCAAGCAAATGATTCCAGATGATCAGGCTGGTGATCAGTATTCTGGTGGTGCTGTTTCTTTAGACATTTCAAAGCATGTTGCAGTAAATATTTGTTGCCATTTCTTTAATTTAATCTACTCAAAAATTAAATATATATATATATGTGTGTGTGTATGTGTGTGTGTGTTTGTCTATTATATACATACATATACATATGTTCAGCATGTCTGAAATGTGTAGTACCTATACAATGTATAACAAGTGCAATACAAGTGCAAAGCTCCTTACCAATGAAGAAAATTGGTGTAAGATTTATATTGGTGTAAGACTGACCTCAAGAGAGCTTAATATAATAAAACTCCTGCCCTAGGATTAAGCTCATCTCTGGTCTAGATATTGACCCTGAACTGTTGCGTTCCCTGGGTGTTGATGGTGGCCTAGTTGGTATTTTACTTGCCTCTGAACCAAGAGGACATGGGTTCAAATCCTACCTTCAGCATAATACCACTGGGTTCCTGAGTAAGACCCTTAACCCCAAGTTGCTCCTAGAAGACTGTCCCCTCTAGTTGGGAAATGGAAGTCGCTTTGGATAAAGTGTCTGCTAAAATTGAGATAATTCTGTTTCTCTTTCTAGAGTGAAGGTAATAACAACTCTAGTTCACAGCTCAATGTACATCTGTTAGATTTGTTAGCACAATCTCATACTAATTACAAGATATTTACTAAACTTGAATGTAGTGTCCAAGAAAAAGACTCTCAATCTGCAGCAAAGCAGTAAAATAATTTATCCAGCAGGGGGCAGTAAAAAGCTCCTGAGGCATAAAGAGGGCGAGAAAACAAAGTGCAAAAGGGCTGAAGGGCTACTGTAAGATGATCCAAGATGGAACATCTTAGCAATCTGAACAACTTCTAATACACTAGACTCTGACCTTTGCCATTCACTGTCCACTAAACATACACACACAAACACACACTACCAAAGTGTTGGTACACAGGCATGATTAAAAAATGTAACCTGTCATCGACAGTTACGCTTTACCAGGATAACAGAGACTGGTGTAGTTTCTATACAAGGTAAGATAGAACTGGCATCAAAATACAACAAAAACATGGTTTTACAAAACATTAATGAAGATAATGAAGATCTGTGAAAAGCACCCAAGTTTAACAAAAAACAGAATCTACTGGACATTTTCAACAGATGCATTAGAGATCAGAGCCCTTTTTACAAGCCTGTAAGCTGTGGCACTCTGGGGCTGTTGCAGGTGGCCCACCAAATGGTGTTCCTAAAAATGGCAAAAATGAATTACGAAATAAGTTAAAAACCAATTAGAAGATTAGCAGATTATTAAAGTAATAAATCGAGACCATAGTTAAAATCTGTACATGGTATTTCGTGCCAAAGTATGCAAACAGTAAAACATTGCTGCTACTTTAGATGCCAGGGAATCATCACACACAGCAACCACCGTCTTTGTTTACCGGAGAATGCATGACTTTCCGAATGGTCTTCACTAGCAGCTTATGCAAAACTCACTTTAGTTATAATAGGTCCATGGGCTATACAAAACATGTTCATGAAGTTCTTTGCACAAAATAAAAGGGACAGGGCTCCGTACCTTTTTTGCAAATAAGCTGCTGCTGGCTATGCCCCACCCATCCCAAACAACATTTTAAGCATTACTTTAAAAAATTATCGAGCTATAAAATGACTCGATTGGCTGTGCGCTGCATTTGCAATTTGGAATGGAGAAAACAAGTCCAAGCAAGTGCTGGGCCAGGGGCGGACAGGCAATCTGTACGTTCTGGAAAAGTCAAAAGATGGGGCCGAGATGTGGTGCCTACGCTTTAAAATATCCACTATTGTCCTGGTGCCTGAACGATCACTAACATTGATAGTTATAAAAGTGAGATACTCAGTACATTACATTCATTTGGCAGATGCTTTTATCTGAAGACACTTGCAAGTTTCAGGACAGTGAGAGAGCCAGAAGAGCGTTCCAGTGCCAGATCGTTAAGAAGGGAGCAATGCAAGAAGATGCAGGCTTAATCAGAAGAGCAAGTGTGACTTACAATAGATAGTTCCTGAGGAGGGGCTCTGAATAGATGAGTCTTCAAGAGGTTCTTGAAGATCAAGAGTGATTCTGCTGCTTTGGTCGTCTTAGGCAGCTCATTTCAACAGTGGGGAACTACGAATGAAAAAAGTCTGGACTAAGTTTGCCTTGTGTGTAGGGATGGCAGGGACGATGTTCCTTGGAGGAGCGAGTAGGAACAAAAGCCTGAACGATAGGATTAAGGTCGCTGGGTGCACCCTGTAGACCCACTACAGTTTACCTACCACCCCAAAAGATCAACGGAGGACACCCTCTCGCATGTCCTGTACAAGATCCTCAGCCATGTGGTAACTATGCGAGACTGACACACGTTTTCAATACTATAGTCTCCCATTGACTGTGCACCAAGCCGAGGGGCCTGGGACTGAACAGGGATTCTTTAAGCCTTTTCAAATTTCAAAGTTAATTTATTTGAAAACTATATTGTACGGTCTCATGGGACACATTTCACTACAGGTTGTACTTGTATCACTGTGGATGTGACGGAGAATCTTGAGTCTTCAGATTAAAATATATATATAGCAAGGAGTATTTGTTTTTTTACACACACTGGAATTTAGGACTGGGATTTGGATTTACACATAATCATCATTGTCAAAGTGTGTGACGTGTTCTGAAGTTTTAGCTGACAAAGTCTCCTACAACCTGTCAATAGCAGCTCTTGCATTAGCTCAGCAAGTGCAGAGTACTGCAGACCTAAACCTTCAAACAGTGCATTTCTTACAGGGCCACGTCTCAACAAGTCTTAGGCTCATATGTATCGTAATAACATAAGTGAAGAGTGTTAAATAATGATTGGATCTGTGTTTTGTCAGAAGATAATGACTGTCTTCTTGTTCACAGAGTGTTTCATCAGAAATTTTTGCCTGGAAACAGTTTGAACGAGAGCTGCTCTTTCATGTTTTTGTTAAATGATGTTATTAGGCATGTAACAAAATCCACACAAATTAATGCTATGTGAAAGATTCTTAATTCTATGCCCTTTTCAACACAGCAGACACAAGAAATGGATGAATACGTGCCTTAAATTAATATGTTAATGTTTCTACTTTCAGTTTATTAGAGCATCTGGCATTACAAAATCACAATATTTAAAACAAAGTTGTGCTTTAGTATCTCAATATAAGTCACAACCTAATACGTTAGCCCCAAGCCAATACACAATACACCAGTATGATACTTTATGCTGTTATATGTTGTATTGTAATATTCCTAGTTTTATAAATGTTTTAAATTCTTAATCTTTCTATATACTTCAAATAAGGAGCTGGATTACTAATATAAATGGGCCTACTTTGATGTTGTGTACTTCAATTCTTCATACAAATGCCACAAATAAAATGGAACACAAATCACATTTATTGAGAGATGAGTTAATACAGTCCATATTCTTCCTCTGTTCTCCACACTCATTTTCTCTACTTCTAAATCGTCATGACCTCAAGATGAATGCCTCACCTGAACAAATAGCCGCAGTGCTATGAAATCTAGTTAAGGTAGAGTCAAAGAGCTCTTGGTGAATGCAACAGACTCTTTCTGTTTAGTTTACTGAAACTGCCCTCAATCCAAACATGACAGTGACATTAATGATGCCCAGATTCATTAAGATTTGCTCACCCGGTTATGACACATTGGCTTATCTTTGTTTGTGCCTCCCGCACAGATGGCACAGACCACACAAATGACAATATCAGCTTATAAAGAGAGAATCAGAGATCTCAAGATATGCATACAGTATCTTGCACGGAAAAAAAAGCACAAACATTAAAGCCAAGGACAATTTTACAGAAATGGATAAAGGTATCTATTTAGATCAAATATGTTGTGCTGTAAATTTTTGATATACTTCAAAATATTTCTCTCTCATTTCCATTAATAAGAGTTAATGATCTTAACACCACATTAATACTGATTCTAGAGGAGTGTGGGTCCTATGGTTTAATAAAACAAGCTATGATAGGCTTGTAAGGGTCCCAAAATGAAACAGTGTATAGCGGCATCAACAATGTATCCGATCCAAATGTATGCCTCTCCAAGCACATCATTTCCTTTTATCAATACCAAAACATTTTTCTTGTGTGTCATGATGTCAAAATCTCATCTACACGGCTGGAAAGTTTAAGGAGAAGGAGTCATAAAAGTAGAGAAAAAACAGTTAAAAGTGTGGCCTCATTCTATAAAGAATTACAAAAACAGTGCTACTTGCAATGTCTGTAAAATGATCAAGTCATGTTTACTTATACAGCCCATCACTATACACAAAGATCAAATGTGCTTTACAGGAATAGAATAAAAATAGAAAATGAAAGAATAGAAGTAATAAAAGAATATGTAGAAAATCAATAAAAGAATATTGAAAGTGCAATGGAAGCTGGTATTTAAAAGACAGCAGAGGAGAATGGTAAAGTTTTTAGAAACTTTTTAAAAGCTATAGTTGGTGCAGATCTGATACTGATGGGCAGTTTGTTCCTGTAGCAGGCAGCATTGTGACTAAATGCCATTAATTTAAGGAAGATCAGCTTTATGCTGAAATATCTTTTGACTCAAAATGAGCTAAAGACATGTAAAACATGGGCTAATGCCAACATATCAATAAATATCATTAATTCCCAGCCCTATACAAGACTTTGGCATTTCATTATAAGGATCTGCCTGTTCATCTAAAAAGAAGCTGCTATGGCAACAGAAAAGTCTCTGGAGAAAAAAAAAAAAATCTCCTGGATCTAAAATTGAAGGTCATATAGTCTTCAAGCCCACATCAGGCAAGCATAGTACTATGACAGAGCAATCTTTCTCTGCGGTAGTAAATGGCCACTAAAGGCTGTGTGTATGCGGGTGTGTGCGCGTGTTTGAGAGACTACGTCAGTACACCTACACAGGAAACTGCTCAAATGCAATATCACCATAACCTGACTCAACTTCTGCAATCACGATGGGTACATTTGCTAGGGAAAAATTAAATTAATGTTCCAGTGTCTCTGCAGTCTACACAGAACTTGAACTCATGTTCTGTACAGTTGTGGCTGCATCATTATACTCCAACAAGCTAGATGCTATGTACTAGGACCTTAACTGAACCATCCAGTAATCAAACAAACCAATACAATTAAAAAAAAAAAAAAAGATATCATGTAGAGGTCATGTTAAACCAACATCATTTTTTGAGAAGCAGATTAGACTGCTTTCAGAAAAAAATGCAACATTTATGATTAATACCAAAATGTTGTCACAACTTTGCCCACAAAACCCACTTTGTTCCTGTACAACTACATAACTAGGACCTCCATTTTTAGTGGTACATTTCACAGCATCTGCTGTAATCTTTTTTAGCTACAAACATCACACTTTCCCACTCCTATTCAAAGCTGAACTAACCACAAAAGACACACATCATCCTTCTATTGATCTTATTTCCATTATGTGGACAAAATATCAGTAATGCGATTTTACTGATATATATAGCGATTCAGATATTAAAGGGCCTGCGTTCAAAAAGGCTTAGGGTCTGTAAATACTATTTACAATGGTACGTTTACTCTCCCACCCATACAGTATCGAAATGAAAAATTAGCAAAGTTTTTGTGATGTCACAAAACAAATAAATTAAATATACCTCCTTATTCTGGCTGCAACATTTAGCACCGCCCACTCATGCACTGATTCGCCAGAAACTTTAGTGGTTAAAAATTAGACTTTTGCTGGATTATATGAAGACTTCATTAAAGCATCAAGTAACTCATCTGGAGCTGTGATTGGTCAAAATCACTGATTGGCAAGAGGCTCATTTTGCATATTGCAGGCTGCTGCAATATCAGCATTTATACTTTATGTACTCTATTAGTTTATTAGACTATAATGAGTAACTTACTCTGTACATACAAGATATCGCGACACTATTTAGGTCAACACAGCACTGGAATAATGTCAGCATGGTGCTAACATGGCATAGCTAGCAAAACTGTCCTGACCAGAATTGGCTTTCTCTTAGTTAGAATAAGCCTTATTTTGCAACTACTTGACTAGTTAAACTTTAAACTCTCTCCATAGAAAAAGCTTAGGGAAGCCTGAAATTAGGGAAGTACATTTTGGTTATTTACAGCATACATCAATATAGTTAAAAATACATTATTAGATGTTACAAGTCTAGCTTGCATCTTTGTTTCTGACATGTGCTTAACCTGTTTTAGTTAAGGCAAATTGAATTGATTATAAAACCAATCAGACCAAGCTTATCCTGAAGGTCATTTAACACATAAGCCCTGTTCACACTTGGTTTTAACATCTGTCTCAAGTGATTTGATCGTAAGTGGCCAGAGAGGCGTTGTCATTTACACCTGCTATGTCCCTATGACCACATGTGAATGGCTTTTGTGACTGAAGGAAAGTTGCTTCCCACATTTACTACACTAGACTCTCACGTTTAGATCAAAATGATCTGGGAGTCCTTCCTCATATAATGGTAAAGAGCTGTTACAGTGGTTTAGGAACAGACAAAAAAAATGTTTAACTACACAGCCACTATGAGGACACAGAGGATTGAGGTGGTCTTTTAACAGCAGCATATCCATAAATAAAAATCTTGACATTAATATCTGTGTATTTGTAATAGCTGAGAACTATTTGCAGCAGTGCAATCATTGTAAATGAAAGTGTTAGTTAAACTGCGAAATGTGGTGCTACTCCAAAGTATATTTCAAATCTATAGCAAACACTGAATTTATCAGCACTGGTAGAGCAAAGGTTAGGTCTTTCTGCCTCCTTAGTGATATTTAATGATGGCAACAACACAATGTAAATGAATTATAAGGTATATTTCTATTCATATTTGCAAAATTAAACATTAAACTAATTTTGGCTTAGGTTACAGAGACTGCATTACCACATTACCCTGTCAACAAATATTGTTTATGTACATGTATATTGTACATATTTCTTTTTAGTTTTATAAACTATTATCCAGGCAAGCAATGGAAATGTCATTGGCTGCTGCTTCATAACAACAGGTTGAGCGTCCTACACTCTGACCTATTACATATTTTCCAGGCGTCCCGTCTACTCTTGTTGCTGTCTCTCCAAAAGGTGACAGACTTTTTGTCTGTGCAGTAAGCAGATCAGGACATGGTGGTATTAAGGGTCACTGCTGGTATTATAAAAGGATTTGACAGAGGGCATTTCAGTCCTATTCTCAGGAAATATTCAAGCTAACAGATTTGCAATATCCTTTTTTGCCACTGTAAGTACATGGTTTGCTGCAGAGAAAGGTGACCAAAATCATGGGTTTAGACATTGCGTTGGTCCCTTTCTTTGAATAACTGAAAGCAATTCTCTCAGATCATCAGAAATATCTGTTCGAGAAGACAAAATCCGCACTAACATGCTGCCACACACTGAGTCACTAGGCGAGTCTGATGTCCTTGTAAAAGAGATAGATCACAGTTTGAGTAGAAAGAGAAGTCTGTTGTTTATTAGACCGTCAGTATGCCCAGGCATGTCTTTGCAACATATCTGGACAGACAAGATCCCTACACTCTGTGAAACTCTACCCAGACGATAAAGGCGTCCGATCTTAAAATAAAAAACACTGTACATCCCTGTAGAATTATTTGTTTGAGCCAGATAACTGGATTCATTATCATAGTGAGTAAATTCCACACAGAAGGCCCTTTCACACATGAAAATTTAACAATAATTAACAAATCATTATGGCATGGCCAACACAACAGTACCTGTTTTCAGTTTTTTACAGGACAGAAAATAAAAAATTCACGGTAGTACTTCAGTACATGATTAAGAATTTAAGGAAATGTTTATTCATTTCTAATCATATATGAATGTGCACTGAAGTAAAATACTTTTTATACCTGGCTGTATGTGGGAAAGACATTAGGGGTTAAAATACCCCTATAAGAACCCAGGACTAGGAAGTTGAAAGTGGCAAGAGTTAAAGCAGACATACTCTGCATGAATACATATATTAAACTGTAGGACTGGCCCTAGTTAATGCAGGACATCTTATGAAATGAAAGAGACAAATGAAAGATTATGCACTCACTTTTGCTGCAGGTCATGAAGGCTCTGCTCAGCTCTCTGTAGACCCTCCAGGTCTTTCATCATCTTCTTCATGTGGTCTTTGGAGTAACGGTTCTGAATGTACGCAAACCAACAGCCACCCATACCGATTACTATGGACACCACCAGCATGAAGTCTTTTAAATGGTTGTGACTGTTCACTGTATGATAGAAAGAGAAACAGAAATAAAGTTAAAGATCTTAAGGTACCATGCTAAAAATACTAAGATGCTCAGACACAATAAATGGACAGACCATTAAAAAAAAAAAAAGGACACTACTGATGGGTAGAAAGATGGATGCGTAGTTTTCCTCCACACATACTAAAAAACAGAATGTGTTCTGGAAAGCTTTGTGTTCTTCCAGCCTAAAGCAATCAGCTGCCTGATTTATTTTCGTTTGAGAAAGTTGATGAGTCTGGTAGTATTAAGTAAATGCAGATAAACCACTAGGGCGGGTCTCGTTGTGCAAACAATCTGAAAGACTGCACGACAGCCGTTCCTGAAAGCTGTCCGTCAATACGCTTATCAGCATGTCCCTGACTGACCTCTTTAATAAGATTATAAATAATAATTATCTCTCAAATGCAAAATCACTTCTTACCATTCAGATACAAAGAGGGTTCAAACTACCAAAGAGACTCATTGGATAACACTCTTGACTCTAAATGCAACATCAAAAAGCGACAGACATCAGTCAAGCAAACAAAATATGCAAGCTATTCAAACTGCCCGGACAACATCTGCAGACACGTTCAGAGCAGGGCATTGTCTGAAGAAAACAGGCTCTTGAAGCTAAAGCCAATTTGTAAAAATCAGCAGGGTTCAGGTAGACTGAGCACTGCTGCTGTCACACACAGACTACAGCATCTCCTCTGGTTCAGCACAGCTGGGACTCTTGAGTCCCTCACACACAATGTGACATGCCAAATGCAGACCCCACTGTTCTTTTAGCCTTTTCCCGTTGTGAAGGCCTCCAAGACACAGAACAGTTGCCTCTAATTTATGCTGTGCCTGAGACACTAAGCCAGGATGTGTTTGTCAGACAGGATAGGAAATAGGTTTTTTATTTTGATCCATTTTTTCCCTTTCCTGATTCAAATTCAGGTGCATTTGTATACACAAACGGGGCACTTTGTGAAAAAGTTGATTAGAACTCACTGCCAAATAACATAGCGATACAATCTCAAGCAGTTAAACATTTCATTAATCATAGCAGTTGTGACATTCTTTCAATTTCAACGGGAGAAAAAATATAACTGGTTGAGGTGAAAGTTTGTGTTTTCTGCAGCACCTTCCTGTACAACATAGCAATCCGTTTATCACTTTAATTTTGTACTTTCGTTTTAAGGGATCAAAATGTTGAATATATTTACGCTGACAGTACAGAGTAATTGAGTAATCCAGCATTAATTGTGATGATTAATCTGGTATAATCATATACACAATTTACAGCTCCAAACACACCATCAAACACACGTGAAAAAGAACGTGACAAACTGCTAACTGCCAGGTCGGACCTGAGAAAGCTCGCAAGGAATGTGAGGGCCTTTGAATGCACAAAGAACGTTTGCATCATGAAGGAAATAACACGTATGTCAAAGCAACTTTGAACGTAGAAGACTTAAATAAGAGGAGAGCGAGCAGAAGAAGAAAAAGACGGCACATCACTCTTCCTATCTGTTTGAGAGCGCCAGAGAGTTGTGCTTAGAATACAGAACGATCCTCCGCCACCCCTCCTCTCTTGGTGAACAGGAGCTCATACCGAAACACTGAAAACACAGACTGAACAGACCCCTGGAGTTTACAAAAAAATAAACAAAGCATCCACACAGTCTGTGGTAAGAACTACACTCAGCGGAAAAGACAAACTGTCAGGCACATCCGCAATCAGTTTTGATCTGCCACATTTCTGCACATCAAAGCCACGGCTGGATGGCAAATAACCCAGAAGCAATGCAAACAGTGAGCTTTGTTTCCTCAAGGTCCCTGCTCAAAAGCTTGAACAGGTGTGTTTCCTCGTTGCCAGGGTTCCCGACACCATTTTAAACGTGAATCTATAATGATATACAAAGAGAACCAAGTTTTTTTAGGGATCAAAATGTTGAATAAAAAGAGAACCAAGTTTGCAGTAGGACCACTTTACAAGGCCCATCTGTAAATAACATTATGCAAAGACAAACACAGAACAAAATACAGCAAAAATAACCTGGATTTTATTTCAACAGCTTTTATCAGCTGTTCAACAGCTTTTTATAAACTGATTTAAGTAACTGGGTGAGTCAAAACTACAATCTGACTGGAAGCTGCATTTTAACTGCAGCACGACTGATATGTCGATAATATTGGTGGAAAGTAACCTGTAGTTTCATGACATGGCACTAGGGGTGGGTAATATGGGAAAATTACAATGAGATTATTTTAAGATATCTTCATAATTCTTCATATGTAAAAAAAAAAAAAAATGCATCTGATAAATTGGTACAAATGCTATTTGGTTTACCAGGGTTAAATAAGTGTTTTTTGGTAATTGCTATTTAAATGGTGACAATACAGGTATATAAACTTTAATCAGACACATGGTGACAATATATCATGATAGTAATACAAATAGCAATATTAGGCAGACCTGCAAGCCACCATCACCAATAACTATCCAGACTCAATCTCCTAACAAAACCTTACACAACTGTGACACTGGGGAGTCCCATATAAGGCATTCACTACTCAGTTTCAACCAAACTGTGCCTGCTTCACCCTTACAAATGCACTATTTCACAGGTACTGTTGCCAGGTTGAGAAAGCTTTAAAGAAGACTAGCGAAAGTTTCATTCTGCTAGTGTTGGGAAGGTCATGTTGGGATTTTTGTCTGTTCTCATTTAACTTAACTAATGTTACCACTGCAGCATATTTTCTGTTTCCAATCTGCCTGGCAACACAGTCCAACACAGCTCAGTACTGTATTCCAAAGTTATGCAATCATTTTTGTAAACAGCACTATGTCTTTTCCTTAAGGAATCTTCCCATTTTGGCCAAAGTTACTTAGAACTTGTCATGAAAAAATGCAATACTAGACAGAACACATATAGGTCAGGTTAATCATTTTGCATCATTTTTCCATAGATCAAAACTCAAGATGAAGTGGAAACAGATTTCAGAGGTCGGTGAAAGACTTAAACTTGCGGAAAGGAAACTATATGTAACGTGCATGCTCTGTCGCTCATTACGGTATATGACAAGGAAGAAAGAGCTCTCTCACTCATTGGGGCTCCAAACAGGACTGTGTCCAGTGCTTTCAGCTGAAGTTTTTGCGCGTGACTGCGGTCCAGGATCTTCAGTACAGTCACTGTAAGAGTGGCGTTCTTCACAGCCAGGCTGGGGATAAAAATGCAGACAAACAAGAAAAGTACTGCAGTGCAGCAACTGAAGAACTTAAGACGGTTCAGGCAAAGACCCTTAAAAACCCAATAAGATGGGTTTTGTGAATTATATATGTGTATACAAATATACAGACCTCCTCCAGTTGCAATTAATGACACTGCTGATTTATTAACCAAGTACTGCAGCATGGTAGTTCTCGTAGGTGATTTTAACCTAAATTTGCTAAATCTGATCCCTTGACAGAAATGTTTGAGGCTCAGGCCTTTTTACATAACCTTGCTTTTAGTGAATTTCATACATAATTTTCATAATATTGATTCAACACGAACATTTTAGCCACATATGCACTTGACAAGAACTAAAGGATTAAGAACAGATCAAGCCCTTGGTTTTCCAAAGTAACCTCTTTGTTTTTTAAGGCAAGAAATGAAGCCTGGACACTTGCTATACAAACAGGAGTTGGAATCTCACTGGCTCACTTTTCAGCAACTCTGAAACAAATGCTCACTAGAAAAAAAAAAATCAAAAAATATATTCATCAGAAAAGCTAAACAGGACTATCAACTCTAGCTGAAATCCAGTTCATATTATATTAACAATTAAGCACTTTGCAGATTCTGGTCACTTCCTTAGATGTTTGACCTCATCCTGCCATACAAACTGTTTTAGCACACCCTATTTTTTCTTAAGTATTTACCCTAAAGTGCAACTGTTGCTCTTAAGTTAATCTGGAACCTTTTTATCCAAGACTTGGTTCCACCATCATATCGAACCACATAACACATTATTGCACAAAGAAGGGGAAAAGTCTTCTAAACAATCTAAACAATTGCAGACCGAATCTGGCAAAAAATAGTGGAGCTTTAAGCAAGCAAACAAATCCACTCCTCAAATACATAAGCTGGCTTCAAGAAAGAAAAAAAAATGTAACACTGTTACTGCTACTAGCCAGGTTTTAAATTATATGATCACTACTCTTGATAGAAACATGCAATATGCTGCTCATTTTTATTGCATTTGCATATGAATGAGGAGACCTCTCTGACAAATGACAGTGTGTGGCCCTTAAGAGCTGTAAATCTGCATTCTTTCCCCTACGTAACGGAAGGTGTCCGACAAGGCTCAATCGTAGGTCCAATTTTATTTTACATTTATATAAAATGAAAAACTAGGTTGACGATACAGTTTTATTCTGCCCTTCAAAGTCCAAGAATAGTTGTTACAGAAACTCACATATTCCTTTCTTCACATCCCTGATTCAGAAATCCAAAATATTAAATTTTGTAAGTTGTATAGCTTCATTAGACATGAGCCCTGTGGTTCAAACAGCTAACAGCTTACCGGGGCATCGTGGTTCCGTTGAAGTTCATTTTCCGGAAAGCCTCCACATACTGCGAGAGCTCAACGTAGGATTTCAGCCACTCCGCAACTTCATCGACAGTCCAGTTATATACTGGGAAACAAAGACACAAATGTAAAGCAGCAGTTTCCGACATGAACATTAATGCTTTAAAATAAATAAATATATAAACAAACAAACAAACGGATGGGCAACAACAACCTCCACCATCTAATCATTCTAAACTGTAGAGTAAAATTGCTGTTTGGTAACTGACTAAGTGGGTTTACCAAACTAAAATAAACAAAATATTTCTAATGGATTTTGCATTAACTGTAGTCATGATCGTGACATTCAAAGCAAGAACCATCATCATCAACAGTCTACTGGGAATGGCCCTCTCGATCATTGCTTCTAGAGGTGATAATGTGTTTTCTTGCTTTACTGATAAATGGACTATAAAACAACTATTTGGTAGATCTGATCTCGTTCACAATAATCCAAACACTGATGTGTTAAGGCTGGAAAAGCTGTCACAAAAAAGTAATATCACACAACACATAACGAGCCTCCAAATATCTGATACAGTAAGTACGTCCATGCTAAATGTGTAGTGAGGCTGGGATTGCTCAGTTTGCTTTGGCTTCCAAGCTCACCTTTGAAGAAGAGCTGCAATGCAGGGTAAATGAGACGAGAGGGAGAGGGAGAGGGAAAGCGAGAGAGAGAGAGAGAGAGCAAAAGAGCAAGCCAGTAAGCCAACAGGCAGCGCAGGCCAGCGTTGCAGCTGTAGTGCCAGATTTAAGGAAAAGTCTGTTAAGCCTATCAGAACTTGAACGAGCTGTTGAAAGCTGGATGATGTCGCTCTTACAGCCCTCTCACAATAAGTGGTCTGCTTCACTGAGCTCTTCTTATCTACACAACACCTGATAAACATATGGCCTGCACCCTTCTGTCTTCTGGAGCTGGGTGCAGGAGCAGACCACGAGGACAATTATTTCAAAAAACAAGAGAATTCTAAATACGGAAGCACGATAAAAATGAAACGCTGAGTCAGACTAGCATGACAACTCAGCAAGAGCATCAAGTGAAATAAAAATTCGCCAGCGAACAACTACAGGCCTGAGTTTCTGTGAGTCGTTAATTATTGGACGTATAAATAATAATGATTTTTGCTGATACAACTGAACATCTGAACTGAAAGCTCGAGGTATGTAAAGTAATTCCTTTTATTTACTGAAAGAAAACTGAGCAGTCAAAAGGAATTGACTGTGCAGGCAATATGATATTTATCTTCATCAAGTTGCGGTCACATTACATCATAGTCTGCTTATCTGAGAATAGAGTGGATATATTTAGTGCCCGAACACTGACCTTAACTATGTTTCATTAGAAAGCATAATTAGGAGGGGTGTGTGTCAGACAAACAAGACTGCGAAATCAGCATAGGACACAAAAGTGGTATCAGAGTGTCAGACCCCTACTAATTATACTTTCTTTGTAATGAAACAGTCAATAGGGGTTGGCAATATGACATGAATCTTCATCAAGTTGTAGTCACATTATATCACAGTCTGGTTTTCTGAGAATACAGTGGATATCTTAAGTACTTGAACACCTCTGAACTGTGTTTCGTTACAAAGAAAGCATAATCTAGGATGTATAAAAATGTATTCAAATCTGAGAATTGGATTGGAACATCCCCTCTAATTATCCTGTTTCTGTAATGAAACAGTCACGATCAGTGTTGATATACTTGATGTGGTATCAGGGTTGGACAAGAAAAAGTGGTACTGTCCCACCCTAATAGTTAGTGCTGCTTAACTGGAATTACTGCAGTGCAGTTACGTAAAGTATGCAAATACAACAGTGTACTCATTGTACAAATGTGGCACTGTTTGGTTCGTTTTTGTCTATTCCAATTTGTCAAATCTCACAAAAACAAATGTTGTGATGCATTTTGTGACCTGAGAAAAGGTCTTAAAATATCAAGATCACCTATACCTAGCAGTCAATTAATTCCAGTACAAAAGAATTATACTGCACATTAACGAGGTCATTAAAGCTACTTTATTACCATCTCCTGAACACTACAGTACACAAACTGCAGGAGTCGTATTGCTAAAACCGCAATATGCTAAAAAGTTCTATTCCTTGCCCTCTGTTGGAACCTGCCTTTTAAGTATATTGTAGTTGAGCTAGATAAAGGCAAGGTAAAAGCATAAATGCATATATTACACTTATTTTAAATCTTGTCAGTTAAAGTTACAAATTCTCTCAACCTCCCCCCTCATAGGTCTTCATACCTAACTTATTTATTTCATAATTTCATTTTTTTTCCTACCCTGAATCAGTATAATATGCTTTGGCACTGCCAGCATGGATTTAATACCACCTCATTACTCCTTGTCCTATTGATATTCAAAGCTGGTCAGAATGAACTATCTTCTCTTTTGAGTTTTGGTTCTGTTCAATATTTTCTCTCCCAGCCATATCTCAGAAATATGTTCTCCCAGCTACTGGTGCAATCGACTGGACTAAGGAAGGGAACTCTGAAGTCACCCACTACAAAAAGTGCTACAAAAAGAAAAGCATAATGGATCAATATTACTCATGAAGAAATGCAAACTCACTCCGGAACATGAAGCAAAGAGGGTGCAATGCAAACACAATCAATGAAATTCAAATAGAAGCCTACCTTTAGAGCTCTTCCATGAATTCCACAGGTCCTCCACACTGATAAACTGGTCATCCCCATGGAAACTGTTGTGCTTGGCCTTGGGGTCATGGTAGTTGAGATCCTCCCTAAGGAACTGTTGGATGACACAAAAGTGTTAATACGAAATCAAAATTGGATTAAAGCCATTTAAAGGCTTCTATAAGAGTACTGAGAAAGATCAGAACCATTTTTTTCACAACCAATTGCTGCTTCAAAATAAGTTTACCATACATTTGTGTTTGTTACTTTAAACCCACAGCCACCACAAACCATCTGCAAGACTTGACTTGCTGCATGACTCACAATTTGGCCTAGATTGAACTTTTAACTGCGTTTCTAAAACGAGAAGACTGCTGATGACGGGTATGCAAGCGCAAAATGTAAGTTTTAGTAAAGAGCAAATACATAATGCTATTGTCTTCGTTTTCTGTTGATTTAAAAGATCTGCTTTAAAAGCCCATGGTCCATTAATTTTTAACAAAAGCCCACAGAGTGATCTCAAAGGTCTCCTGGTGCAGTAAGTCTCAGCAGTTTTGCCTGATTTTGAGTGTGTTTATCCACTACTAATTCAAAAGGTGAAAGACAATGAGATAAATTTGGCTAGACAATACAATGAGCAGTTAGGGTACAATCATTCAGATAACAGAAAGTGGGACTGCTACATGGCAAGCATGAAATAACATGCACCGCCTCAGGCTGCTGCTTCTTGATCACACCTTTCACTTGATATTGAGGTCGTTGCTACCAGAGTGTGTTTCCCTTTACTGAAAGGGCACTTTGTAGCATGAGTCTATTTCATTGTAAACCTCATCAAATATGTTATAGAGTATGCATAATCAACTGTATCTGTCTAATAACCATTTAAACATAACACTCGTTTGTTGACTGATGGAAACAGAATGCATGTGGATGCCGAGTACCACCTTTGAGTTCTTTCATTACAGACTAGTCCTCTAAAAATATGGTATCTGTAAGCATTACTTGTCAATGGTGTCAACAGTGATGCCCAAAAAAAGAATTTTACTGGTATTCCAATACTCATAAAGTATGTGAAACAGGAAAAGACCTTAAAAAAAGCTGGTGAACAAAGTCCCCAAATGCACCAAAACTGCAGCTGATGGAAAATGATTACGGTGCACAACATACGGTCAGAGTGCAGTTGCAAGAGTCTAGTGTTTAAAGGAGACCTAACTGTTCTTAAACAACAAACTGCTGAATCTGTGAACTTAATGGTGAGAATGAATGCACCTGTGCTCTTCAGCAACAACACAGAGGCTGCACGAAACATGACCAGTACTAATGCCTTAACCACCTCATTTCAAGATTAAAAGGGCCATATTCAACAATAATCTTATATTTTTTCTTCTTTGTATATCTATTCATGACATTTGTGTGGGTTCTATGACTATTCGATGGCTATTTGTGTGGGTTCTATAATCATTTTTTCAACATCAGTTAATCCCCTTGTTCTAAACATGCTATTTCTGCTGTATTTAAACAGACATATGTAAAAGACCTCTGTTCAGCAAATATTCCAAGACCAATATGTGAACATACTTTCTCAACATCATAAAAGAATGTTTTTAAGTAGCTTTGCTTCCACATATGCGCACTCTGGCTTGTGGGTTGAACAGCAGGCTTTGTAATATGTATGCATTATATAATATCAATATAAAATGTGAGGGAAGGGTTTTTTTTTTTTTCAATGATGTGGGCCTATTAAGAGGTACTTTAAAAACTGAAAATGACAAATTCAACCGAATATCACAGGGCTTAAAATGATCGTTGTATTAATAATCGCCAACAGTCATTATATTTGCTCATTATAGCATCCTCATGTTTGTAGACTGAACATATCACTGATCCTGACATTCAAGATCATATTTACCTTCGCACTGATTTCTATAGCGTCTGCTCAGCACTTTTTCAGTGCCATATGGGTGAATCTCAGCAGCAAGCTGATGATATTAAACTAGGGCTGTGTGGAACTGTTCAACACCGTCATTGGTTTAAATAAAACACAAGAATCATGTCACCTTAGGAATGTTGTTAAAAAAAAAAAACCAATGAGTCACAAGTTGCATCATATGAACCTTAAACACAAGACATTCCATTTCCTCAAACACCCACTCATGGTCACTGAGCATCAAGCATAGGTCAGTGAGTGCATGGTGCATATTAACACCGGAAGATGCTCAATGAAAACACTGATCTGTATCAATCGTGGTTAAATTGCTCATAACTGATGCTGGTATGGCAGGATGCTACAAGTCATCTCAGTTTCTCTTTAACTACAGGCTTTTAAAGCGATCCAAAACCGTGCCACCAGACAGAAAAAAAACAGGATCTCAGAGATGCTACAATGTGTACAGATTAACCATGGTGCTGCCTGGAAAAGCAGCCTGCAGGAGGACAGCACGCCCCCACAACATGCTGCTCTTATGACAAGAAGCCAGGAGAGGCACTGGCCTTGGACTGCATTTCAGATTAGATGGTCCGAAGTGTCGAGAGGAAACCCGCTTATTCACATGAGCACTGCAGGTTTTGAATTCCCAAACATGCAGAGGCTATCCACAACAAGGATTCCTGCAGTTATATTTAGCTAAGGAGGCACACCTAAATTCCAAGTGGTTATGCTTTCTTGCCAGCTCCAATGCACGTTGGTTTTCTCCTATTTTGAAACATTTGTGCATCCACTTCACTCAACTCTGTAGCATTTGCGCTGGCTCACTGATCTGCTGAAAGGTTATCTGCAATATCCCTATTCAAATTAATCTGAATTTTAAAAACCACTAACAGCGCTTGCTATCTCAAATCTCATTTGGATTAAATCCCATCCAACATTCATTCAGTTCTTAGCAAACAAAGGACCAGAAAAAGGTCACAACGTAGGCTTGCTGTAAGCTGCTAAGTGGACACCTCAGTACTTCAGTAAGCAAACAGACAAAACTTAAATTATGATCAATATGTTGGCAACGAAAAGTCATGAAGAAAGCTATACTACTGCATGGATTCCTAGGCTGCAATCTGTTCATACTGTCAAAATTGTTTATTCTTTAAATGTAAAAAAAGTAATCATAGTCATAATTTTACTATCATAATGCACAAATTCAGCTGCCCTTCAACGCAATGAGAATGTTTCTCCTCCGCTAAAGCTGTTCAGCAGTGTTTTTGTTGCCGTTTTCTAGATCATTAAAAACAGCAGCGGTTAGCGTGGCCCACTGAGGAAGCAGCCAAATCAACGTGGGAGGAAGTGGATCAGTGTTGCTTTGGTGTGGGGCAGCAGGCTTACGTAGTAGCTTTTGAAGACGTTCCTTAGCTCTGGCTCACAGCCAGATACTCTTCACCTACCTCACCATTTCTGGTAGGATCTCTGAGGGTCTTCTCTGAAAAAGAGCATGGCAACTTAACCGCTGTTTTTCCCTCATTTCTGTACAATCATCATTCAGACATACACATTCAGAGAGGTTCGATGCAAAATGTGCCATGCTGGAGAAATGTATTGAGCTAACGGTGATGGGAGCCAAGCGTCCGGAGCAATTAACGTCACAAAGTCTTATAATTAATACCTTCGATGTCCAAGTCATTACTGCAAAGAGTTCTGTGTTAAGCTATTTTATATTTTAATACACCAGAGGTGTAAGACTAAACAATATCCAAAGAAAACAAATGTCCAGGTTTCTCACTATGTTACCGCCATTTCATTATTTCACTATGTCCGCATTCCGTGTAAACTTTTTACAAATATAAACACAGCGTACTATTACACTTCAGACAGAACAGTTTAAAAACACTCTCTAGCCACTTAGAGAGAACTTAGAAACAGAGTCTTGGCTGAAGAGCCCAGGGTCAGAGAGTAAGTTTGTTCAGCCTGAGTAGGCCATGGTTTTGTTTGTGATTTTGACTCATGTTCTCACTTGTATTAATAAAGCTCCGCTTTCTCCTACGCTGGCCTATGTTTGTTTATCTCTGGGTGTATGATTGGTTTCCCAGCCAGCGTGAATCCGCCATTCCCAAGATCTACAGTGAAATAACAGATAAACATAAACCTCTCACTAATTTATTATGCTCCAGTCCTTTAAAATAAAAAACAAACAAACAAAAAAAAACAACAGGGTTACAAAATCACAAGGGGAGAATGAGGCCATGTCCAGCCTTTAGGCCAACATTACCTGGGTATTTTTCCACAGCCTAATATGGCCACTGTGAAGTAACTGCCATTTACTCCTGGCCTTAGAACAAAATATTTTGTTTAAAACAATGGTAACCCTCTGGACTCTTTGGAAAATTTTCAGAAATTCAAAAGAGTTCTCAAGCATTCTACTGGAGTTTAAAGGGTTAACAACAGACCGCTTCCCAAAGCTAAATACAAAAAGAAACACCAAAATAGTGAACGAATACTTATTCAAATTATTCAAGCCAGTCCTAAAGAATATGGATGTATCTGACAAGGCTGATGCTTTTATGTCAGTAAACAGCTGATGTGGTTTGTCACAGCTCAAATGAAGTTACTGCCACCACACTGAAAACACTATCAGCTTTTCTACCTACTTCAGTACTTGCATATACTTGAATTACCTCTGTTTTGATTAAATTAGCTAACAATTTACAGACTAGCTTCGGGACATACGTGGTATGTAAGCAAAATACTGACCCCATCGGTCTCTAAAACATCCACGTTTCCATTGGCGTCGTCATCCATTTGCTTGTGAATGTTGCGGATGGCCTCGAAACTGAGGATGGCATTTTCATCTTGGCACAGGGGCTCGTCAATGCGGCACAACTCTGGAGGGGAGACAGACACTGGTAAAGCACTGAAAGGCCAGACGGCAGAGATTAATACACATTTTTCCAATGTCCATTATACTTGGCCCATTTCACCTTCACTCTGTCATGAGAACACAGCCTCTTAATACCTGGGTCACTCGCCTTTTACATAATGTGAAATAATCAACATCAGAAGGCGCAGGGGACAAAAAAGCGCAGCCTTAATTAAGTATTAAAAGGAATCGAGTGACTGAAGCCTTGTTCACTCACTGCTTCTGAACACTCATTTCAAGGAGGAGAACTTAAGAGCAAAGAATACCTATGCCTAAAACAAAAAGCCCTGAAGTCATTTCAAAATTCAGCAGGCCTTCTAAAGAGCCTCCTAGAAGTCCCACTCGGACAGTGGAGATCTCCTGTTCACAGGACAAACTGTGTAGGAGTGGGCTAAACATAGACTATGGTATTAACTTAAACTAGCAGCTCCTATTTTTAGACACCAAATCTGTACAGCTGTTTTGTTACCACAGTGGAGGTTATGGGGACGACGGAATGTTAGGTTTGGAGTAATGTTTCAAAGAGCAGTGTAATGTAAGACAAGTTCAACTTCCATGAGAACAACCTATTTTGACATTACACAGAAACAACGTTTTTTAAAACAAGCCACAACTGGCTTGTCCATCATTAAAATGTGTCTAAAGGGTTTTACAAAGTATTGCATTACCTAACGCTACCTAATAAAACATCCTTGAACTCACTCACAAAACATTTCCATTAAAGACAAAAGGGAAACACTGAAGTTTTAAATATATCCATGTTTGGAGCTCTGTGAATCCACTGGAAATTAATCTTGGCTTTCATATGAGAAGGCTCAGGACAAAAACTTCCGAAGATGCAAAGTAATAAAAAGATAGTCCAAAGGAATGAAAATACTTTGAGGCAGTTCACAAGCACAATTTCAGCCAAGTCTGAGGGGATCAAGAGAATCACATGCTACGTATGGCTGCCTGACTAGACATCGTTATGAAACAGGCAGTAGTCTGAGGGTCTGCAGTCTTTCCTTTGCCTTTGTAGGGGAACGAAGACCACAGGAGATAGCAGAAATAGACCAAGTGAGGCCATGCAACAGAGTGGGATTGACATTACACTGTTTGCAGGAGCATGACTCCAGGGCTCACAGGAAAGTCACATGCCTTGATGTAACAGCAACAAGCCTCACTCCAAACTTTTTAAAAGATCATGTACAAATGGGAAAGTGCAAAAGGATGTTATTTTAATAATACAATACATTTCAAAAGCCCTTAAGGCACATCTCACCAGCATTTAAACAACAAAGATCAACGCCACGCCTCATTAAAAACACATCTACCAAGTAGGACTGCTATTCAATGTTTCGTTTTACTGTTAGGACATCAGGAGATAAGGAGACTAGGGCCTTCAGATGTCAAAAATCTATGAGAGCTGTGGAGTGGAGCTTTTTAAATTGTATATAGTCAAGCTGAGAAAAAAGTTTTTCTACTCACTTCTAATAGCATTTCCTACACCAATTTGTCAAACCATTAGCATATTAACGTAATACAGGTCATTAAGCGGGGATTGTTGATTTAATTGATTCTTCTTTACTGCCGTGGTGGCAAAGATCTTGCTGTGGTGGGACGCCATGGAGAAATGTTACCAATGGAACCACTTGTAACACCGATAAAGGTAAAATAGTGGTTAATATGAGAAGTCTTTAAGTCTCAGATTTGAACTCTTTAAACATCTGGCTTTTAATCAACATTACTCATTTCTTCAGAATTAAGTACTTGAAACGTCTGTGAATGGCTTAATAATATGTGTTAGCTATTCAGAAATGTGAAAAAAAAAAAAGTGATAAAAATGTAAATGTGGCACTGCTCTGCTGTTTGCTTCATGGCTGTTCAACCCGGCAAAAAATATAATACTTATAATTAATATTTCATTAGGCATCAAAGTATGTCTTGTCCATATTGCTGACCACTAGACTCAGTAAGCAAAGCAACTTAAACATCCTATAGTTTTGTATATATTGCACAAAAAGAAAGGTAGCTGTATCATGCCAGCATTCTATATTCAGCAATATTCATCACATTATTCATGTAAGGTTATAGCATAAAATAAAGTATATTTCCTTCTCCCGAAAGACCCAAGGCATGACCAGTCATAAAAAATATGACGCCAATAGTATTTGCCCTGAGGACGACTTTCTAATTCACTGACAAAAACAACGAAATCAGCTAAAACAGAAGTACTCAAGAAGGAAGAGCTGTTTGCTGATATGGGCATGACAGGAAAGGAGTTCTACCAAGTTGATTTCCTATGGCACAGGACACTCTTTCCTAGCTTGTGGCAGTGTGAGTTGATACTGCCTCAGGCGTTTCAAACCTATGACTTCAAATGCATGATCATGCAAAAAACCAACTACAAACGCCAAAAGTATCAAATGCATTCGTGGCTACCTGTTTGTCTATGGCTGATATTTGTCTATTGCAAGCATTCTCCCTGAGCCTGAAAGCAAGAAAGTGTGTAACTCAGACAAAAAAAGAACAACAAAGTCTTTTTATAAATAAACTCTGTCTCATTGCTCCTCAGTAAACACTCGAGGGACTAAATTCAAAGAGATTTCCAAAGAGCCAAAAAAAAAAAAAAAAAAGACTGCTACTTAGTTACAATATTCCTCATATAATGTCGCAGACCCAACTACAAACTGTTCTTAGAATGACAGCAAGACAAGCCAAGTAAACAAGGAAAGTAGATTCATACTGAGAGGACATCCACACTGAAGAAAATCATCTACGTTCTGCTGAAACACTGTCGTCTAGAGGTTTTGTATATCATGCAATTATCTTTTCTCTGTATTCATCTGTCCAACTGAGCTGACATATTGCTGCTTCTCCAAGTTAATCTAGAAGTTATTTAAAATAAATCAATAAATAAATCGGCCAATCAGCTTTCAACAGGCATTGGCTGGTTATCATATTTAAATGTCTGCATACAGGTCCTCCGTCTCAATGCGGCGCTATAGAACAGCATTTTGACTTTTGGCCTTAAGGCCTTGAACTATGAGGCCTAAAGCCAAAGATGTTGTGTTATTCCTTGCCTCAAGCCAAAGAAGAAAGACTTAAGAACTTCAAGCCCCACCCATTTAATTGAGCAACTTTGCATAATATGCAAAACCATGTTTTTTTACATATACAGAATCTTAATCAAGCAAACTTTCGACTACCTTTGATTTAAACTGATGGAGTTGGCTAATGTTTTGTCCAGTTCCTCCAGAAATTGAAAGGCTAATGCATCAGCTGATATTGGGCTATGACAAAGGTCTATTAGCAAAAATGTCACTAGAGCAGTGGTTCCCAAAACCAGTGGTGGAGTTCCCCCTACCCTGGAAACATTTTTGTGTTTACACACCCACTTCAACTCCAGGATCAACGTAGGAACCGCTGCGATAAAGGATACACACGTTATGTCATGGTAAGTGTCACTGTGGTTACACCCACGAAGCAGCAGAAAAAACAAACTTTCACTAAGTGGCAGCATTAGCATTCAGCTTGAATGCCATGCAAACAAAAATCATTCTAAAAAATAAATAAATAAATAAAAACCACACATGCACACACCTAAAATGGGAGCTGTTGAGCAATTGACTGCTTTCCTTTTGAAACTGCTGAAAGCTAAAGAAAAGAGAAGCAAATCATTCAGAGCAATTTACAGAAACCGGTGGTAAAACAAACTATTATCTGATTAAATTAAACACAGTTGGACACAACAGTGAATATTATAGCCTACCAAAGTATCAGTCCATGCACATTGTCAGGAAACCCATGGCCACATGACTACTGATATTTTGGTAAGTGTTGAGTCCAGCTGCTTTTAATTTAAACAGATGATCATTTATTTTACTCCAGTTCTAGTAATACTACCACATGCCAATTATTAATTCTTCTTGCCAAGACAATCATTGACTTCTTGAACAGCATGGGCAAACATCACAGTGGATAACACATCCGCACTGCATGTAGGAAACTAGGGTCCTGGCTCTGTCAAGAGTGTCAGCACTCTAAGCAAAAGAGTAAAAAGGCAGCCATGTGGAGCTCAGTTTAGAAACATGCCTACAGCTTGTGATTACTTTCACCAATTATCATGAAACATAACGTGCATATACCTCACATGACTTTGAGGTGGTCCACCAAGTTTGGTGCCTATTAGCCCATAGGTGGCCCTATAAAAGGCAAATCAAATTTTCTTATCAATCGGTAGGTATTTTAACAGGTGTTGCTGTTCATATTACATACAAATAAACAATGCTGGGTTTATATTATGGAAAAGACTTTCTTGTTTACTTTCTTTCCACAAGACTTGCGAGGTACATTTTGCTTGAACCCCCATAATCGCCATGTGTAGCTATCTTCTGCATCCGACTTCTCAGTAGACGAGATCACTCACCTTAGCACCTCTACTAAAAGCATGCTGGTATAAAAAGGTTAATCAAAATCAGAGTATACCTTCTCTAATCTACATTTCTTCCTTTGATTATTTGATTTCAAGTTTGCATAACTCCGAATTATCCTGAGAAGAACTGTGAAACGGGGCAGGTTTAGCCATCAATCATGACTGCACAAAGGGGGAAAAAATAAAAAAACTCTCACTGTTGTATTCTGAAGGTCTACACTTGCACAGACTTACGTAACATATCTGGTTTTGAGGCTGTACTTTAGAGCAAGGCCTCCACAGACAGGCAAGTATTTTAACCAGGGGTTGAGTTCCACAGGTGTATGGCTGGATTCCTACGTATCTTAAACACGTCAGATCAAGATAGGAAGGTAAATGTCCTGTCTCTTTCCCTTTTGTCGGGCCTGCCCCACATTTGAAAGTGGAGATTTCCTGAATGGTAGGCATTGTCATAGCATGTGCACAAGAGTGTTCAGGCTAACTGAACTCAGTCACAATATCAGTAATAACAACAACAACGTGTTATACCTTGCTGCCAACAAAACAAAATACCAGTTTGAGTCCCTCAAGGTTTAATCCAGTAGTAATACATGCATCAGATGGCTCTTCAGACTCTATATTACCAGTTTTCTTTTAAGTTAGACAATTCAGCAGATAATATGCATAACCTGAGCCTACACCTCACTCACACCATGAACTGCATGGTGCTACATGCCATTTGAGGATTGCTGGTCTGTATTATGTCAGAAAAAGCTGTATGCAGAGCATTTTACTGTCACTGTGGTATTTCAAAGTAAGCCCTGCAAAACAAATCATACAAAACATAGTAAGGGAGTAACATTAAAACATACTGTACTGTTTAAGGTAAATTAAGTTGTGGTACACACCAAGAAGTGAACAATACACTCGACACATTATTATTTAATACTGCTCGTACTAACATAATAGCTTGTGGCTAGCACATTGGCTTGGAGCTTCACTTACTGGTCCACTTATTTGCACACATCCCCTTTCTCCCCCATTCAGTGCAATAGGAAGAAAACAAACACATTGGTGTAAGGGTTATAAACACGAGATATTTCCTTTTTAGAATGTTTCTTCTTGTCACACCACATTAGACTTTGTTACATTAGGAAGCCCAGCTTTTGTTTAATATTTATATGTTGCTAAGAAACTAGTCTGAATGAATCTGGAGGAAGTTGCCTGCTCCACTCTAGAGACTTAAATATTGTGCTTTTGTAATGTTGAACACTCTAATAAACAGATACCAACATTTGGACATATGTTCAGGCACTGGTTATTTCTGCTGTACTGATCTATTGGCTAGAGATACAAGTACAATATTATATAAAACAGATTTATAAACTCCTAACAGGGTGATCCAATAGTTTGAATAGTATAACAGTTTATTGCACACTGCTGTCCAAACCAATGTGGTTGTTCCTGAAGCATCACATTGCAAAAGTGATTTAGTAGCATGTCAAGAGCCCTCTTGGTTTTGAACTGCTTGGTTACGATCGGTGCACCTGAACCATGGCACAGTGACCCAGTCACGGAGCCAAAAGCTCAACTTTCAGAATTCAGCAGTGCCACTCCTTTGCCCTAAGCTCACTGAAAAACTGTGATAAATCATTAAAAATGGTCTGTAGAACCAATTATGTGTTTTTAATAGGGTCAAATGGTGGGGCATCTGTTATAGCCAACTTGACAAGGTGCGATATTTTAATATCCCTCGACGCCTGGGCTTCGTTCCAACTTGACAAAAGCCCTACAGAACGCTGGACTTAAGACACAGTTGCCAAAGGCCGGCAAGCCATTAATACGGAATCACTTATGATAGCCCTACATTGAATTGACCAATAAAATACCATATGGAGAAAGGTCATCAAGACTGTGATACATTGAAGGTTTCACTTTTATGGGGCAGGTAGGCGATGCAGTGTGTAATTATTAGCCCACCAACTTTAACATTGTTCATGTGCAGTCATTTAAGTCATGCCAAGCACCAAACCTCATAAATAATTTTAGCCAGCTCTTAACTTCTTGCTCTATAATAACTTGTGGCTCTTAGCTGCTTGCTCTAAAAATATGAACAAAAAAAGAAGGCACTTGGTTGGCATGAGGAAGGCAAAGCTAACTAAGAGTCCAATTTAAATACTGAATTAAAAAAAAAAGTTGCAGCAAAACCACAACTGAGTATTATTTGAAAAATAGAATGACTAAGGTGTGGTTGTTTTTTTTTTTAAAAGCAATCTTAGTCAAACAATTAAATTTATACTTTTTCGTACACATGACTGGTACATATATTTTTCTTTGAAAGCAAACAGGATGTTCTTACATCACTCACTGTGCTTGTATTATGTTGCTATTGAGTCTAATCCAATATATCATTAAACTGACACTGCTTTTCAGTTTTAGCAATAAATCTGGTAGACAATGAGCATTACATTCATGATAAAGTAAGTGCTCAGAACATAATGAATGATATAATATATAATAATAATGCAGTAACACTGAATCTGATTAAAACTAATACTCTTTTGAAGGCATTTTATCTATGTGTTGAGCAAAGACTTCTTGGAGTGTCGATCTGGAGGAAAGACGAAAGTGTGACACCACTGTGATGCTCCATAGCTTTTATCTGACAAACTGCCATGATCTCAATGAGGACAGTGGTAAAATGGAGAATGCAAACCCTGGCTATTTTCAGCATGGCTACATATAGTGTCTGAACAATTTGTAAATAAGACTACAGCCACAGTGTATGGTGCTCTAATGTACAGAGTATTTAAAAACATCCTGATGGTACGGTAATATTAGGGCACATAAAATACTGGATTTTGATAAACCCAACATTCAGGTTACTTCAAATCTTACATACCATTGTCGACTTGTAGGTGCTCCGTGCTGACTTGATTGAGCTTGTCCGCACGACACTCTCCCAAGAAACATACGAATACAATCCATAATGCAGCCAACTTGCTGAAATCCATTGCGAGACTTGAATCAATCTAGAAAAGAGATGTGAAGATTTTAGTTTTAGCTCATTTAAAAATACAATATATAGAAAAAAGTATTGGGATACATGACCATTACACCCACAGGGACTTTAATGACATTGCATTCAAATACACAGACACAAGATTTGGGAGTTTCTGTGGGAATTGGCACCCATTCATTCGGCAGAGCATTTATGAGGTCAGACACTGATGTTGGACAAGATGGCCTGGCTCCGTTCCAGTTCATTCCAAAGGTGTTGGATGGGGTTGAGGTCAGGGCTCTGTGCGGGCCAGTAAAGTTCTCTCACACCACAAGGTCTTTGTGGAGACACAGTTATGCTGGAATAGAAAATGTTCTTCCCCGAACTGAGTCCACAAAGTTGGAAGCATGGCGTTCTCCAAAATGTCTTGGTCTGCTGAAGCATTAAGATTGATCGTCACTGGAAGTAAGGGGCCAACTAAATTCAATACTTGTGTCCCAATACTTTTTTTCATATAGTGTATCTTAATTACAGTTTCCCCCTTGTAAACCATTTAAATTTGCACTACATTACAAGCAACATTACATAACTGGTAGTGAAACTGCCACAAAGTTAAACTGCACCTGGTCTAGGTGAATAAAGGTCTCTACAACATTAGTACTACAGACTGTAAAGTATTGGTGGGCCATGCAGAACAAATATAAAATTAAAATACATAGAAAAAGATTGACACATGATATTTAGTGTTACTCTAAATATCACAAAACATAACTATGTAGTGGTAGTCGAGTTTGTAATATGGGTACTTTTTATTTAGGACTATCAGAAATGAACAACCCAAATCAGTTTATGTATACAAGAGTTTATGGAAGCGTTAACTATTATTATTATATTATTATTATTATTATTATTATTATTACTACTACTACTACTAGTAGTAGCAGTATTCAAGTTCTAGTTCAGGGGACCAATGTTTAGAACAGGTTGGTGGTGTACCTGCTCAAACTCACATCAATTAAGGACTAGATTTTTGTTCTAGAGCAGGAACTGCTCCTACTGTGGTAGACACTGGTCTTCCAGAACCAGACCCCAGATTTATACAGCCATAAAGTAAACTTTATTGCTCCCAGAGAAAATTGCTTATACACTACATATACTTATACACTATGCTATATACACATATAATGAGTATAAATACTATAGATAAGTAACCTAGCTAAGTGAATGACACAGATGGTAGTTGAGAGTTGTTATTAAACATAGTCACGCGTGAACACACCACCGCACAGTGTAAACACTGGGTTAAATACAGAGAAAGAATTTCACATTCACCAAGTGAAACAGTGGGCAGCCAGCGACACAGTGCCCAGGGAGCAGTGTGTGGAGACAGTACCTTGCTCAAGGGTACCTCAGTGGTGCCACTAGCAATCACGGGATATGAACCCACAACCTTCTGATTGCACAGGCAATTCCCTAACCATTAGACCACCAACAGACCATGTGGTAGCCATCAGTAGTAAAAGCAATATTGACATAAGTAGCGATATTTCACATGGTAATAGTGACAAAAGTAGTGATACTCGCACGGTAACATAATGGACTGATTAAGAAGTTCTCGCTAGTCAGTTAACACTCATCTAAATGAACTTGGCCTTTCCAAACAAAGACATCCTCCTTATGAACCACAATATGAAAATACACTATGCTATATCCATAAACTATGGGTATAAATACTATAGATAAGTAACTTAAATTAATTTCTAATGACACAGACTGTAGCTGGAAGTACATTACTGAGTATGTAGGCAAGACTGACATAAGTAGTGATATGCACATGTAATATTGATGTAAGAAGTGATATTTCAAATGGTAAGACTACTGCACAGAAGATATGGCCCACAATGGAGTGACTAAAAAGTTCTCTCAGTAGTCAGTTAAAGGCCATGTTTAGATGAGCATTCCCAATTCAGAAATCCTCCTTACGAATCTCAATATGAAAATACACTATTCTATATACACAAATAATGGGTGTAAATACTATAGATAAGTAGGAAATTCCCTTAATTAAGTTACAACACGTTGCAGTATTACTATGTGAATATTTCTACTTGTCAGTATTACTACTTATGAATATCACTACTACATTACTTGTGAATGTCACTAGTTATGTACTACTGATCTGATATAAGTAGTGATATTCACACGGTAATATTGACTTAAGTAGTGATATTTCACACGATAATATTGACAAGTGGCGATATTCGCATGGTAATATTGACATAGGTAGTGATAGTTCAAATGGCAAGACTATTGCACGAGATATTGCACACAATCGAGTGATTTAGAAGTTATCTTGTTAGTCAATTACTGCTCATCTAAATGAATTTGGCCTTTTCACAATTTAGAAAACTCAGAAATCCTCTTTTATTGAGTAAATAAGCCTAAAATGAGGAGACACCCCAGGAGCCAGGGACTGGGTTAGTGTAGAGAGAAGTTAGCTAGCTAGTAACAATCACTGTATCAAGTTGCAACACATTCCACTGGTTTAGCTTTGATATAAAAACATTATGAGAGAAAAACAAAAAACAAACTCACATGATGGATAACATAATCGATAGATTTATAAACAGTCTAAACCAAAAGACCATGGGTTTGGCATTAAAATAGCCAGTGTTAGCCATTGGCAAAGCTAACGTAGCTTAGCCACAGCTTGTCATTTAGACAGCAGCGTCTTTTCTAACGAAAGGCTTCCACATATGATAAATGAAAGGTGTGGTCATTTATAAAGACTAATAGTTGTTAAAAAAATTATATTTATAACCAGGTTACCTCGTAGTCGTTGTAATTTCTCACTTTCTGAGGTTAGAATCAGGGCAGGTTCTCGTCCGATGTTTTCTCTTCCAGCTCCCATGAGAGCCTCGCCGGCACTTTACATCCACACGGCAAAGAAAAAAAACACTAAACTGACTCAATTCTGTCTCCTTTTACTAAAAAAAAACAGCTCCTAGAAATGGACCAAGCTTAATAAATCTAAGATATGTGGCTGTTTTTGGCTAGAAAGCTAATCTTAACTCGCCTCCTTACTTCCCAGTCAATGTCAGTAGCAGAGAGGAGGCCAGGCAGATGGCAGCTGCTGCTTCCATAAAAATACAGTCGTGTAAACCTTTCTTCCAAAGCTGGATACCTTCTGCCAGGTCTAACCTACTCTAATTTATTCTAACACACCCCAGCCTAACCCTGCCAGACTAAATTTCCACCGGAATGGATCAGTACTTGCACATCTGCCTCCAAAGACACAGACACTGACAGATACGGGCTAAAAACAAAAAGAGAAAGGACTGTCTAATTTTTGAAGCTGCACAAACACAGAGAGGCTCATTTGAAAGAAAAGCCGCCAGGTGTCCTCTGGAGGGTCTCAGGAGCTGTCTGGATGTCGCTCTGGCTCCTCAGACAGCAGCACCCTGCCTTTTTGAAAGACTGCAGAGACCCGCTGGTCCTGCTCCGCACGCTGCACACACTGCCCACTGCTGTTCAGGTGATAATATTACTCCCGTGTGTTCAGCATAGCACAGTTTTACACAACTTTCTCCTTTTCCTCTATCAGTTTTAACCATTCAGGATGGGTTTGGCTGTAAGAATGACACAATTGCAGTCTAAATGCCACAATACACACTGTGGACAAAAGTATTGGGACACCCCTCTTAACTATTGAATTGCAGTATGGAAAAAATAACTGCCCTCTTAGTTACCTATTCAATCAATTAACCACTTTAGTTAATCAGTTAGATTAGAACGACCCAGACTTCATTACTAAGCAGCGTGACATAGGCTGAAAGGTGTCAACAAGAAGCACACTGTGCCACGAACATAAGACATTCCAGAAAAAATTAGAAAATACATTGTATGAACAGAAGTATTGGGGCACACCTCTTGATTATTGAATTATGGTATGTAAAAAAAAAATTACCCTCATAGTTACTGAATCAATCAATAAACAAGTTGATCAGATACAATAGAAAGAGCCAGGTTTTATTACTGTGAGCCCTGTTGGATCTAAGCAGTGTGACATAGGATGAAAGGTGTAAACAAGAAGCACATTGTGCCACGATCATAAGACATTTCAAAAGAAATGAGAAAATACATTGTAAGGACAAAAGTATTGTGACACACCTCTTATTTAATTCAGGTGGCCCCTTACTTCCAGTCAAAGGCAATCTTAATGCTTCAGCATACCAAGACATTTTGGACAGCACCATGCTTCCAACTTTGTATACACAGTGCTTGGGGAAGAACCTTTCTTATTCCAGCATGACAGTGCCCCAGTGGTCCATAAAGACATGGTTGGATGAGTTCGGTGTGGAAGAACTTGACTGGCTCACACAGAGCCCTGAACTGAACTCCAACCAGTAACTTTGGGATGAACTAGAACGGACCAGGCCTTCTCATCCAACATCAGTGCCTGATCTCATAAATGCTCCACAGAATGAATGAGCACAAATTCCCACAGAAACTTCACAATCTTGTGGAAAGCCTTCCAAGAAGAGTGGAAGCTGTTATAGTTGCAAAGGGGGAGCAATTACACATTAACGTCTATGTGTTTGAGTGCAGCGTAATTTAAGTCCCTGTTGGTAAAATGGTCAGGCGTCCCGATACCTTTGTCCATATAGTGTGTCTTATTTCTTATTCCAATCTGAATTAGCCTGTGACCTCCAGTGCAAACCCAAAGCAGCAAATTTCAGACAACAAACACGTGTTAACTGATCAGCTTCTGTTTGAAAAACTCAATTTAGATTAAGTACCTGAAATTTTGTAATTGAAAACAACACACAACTGCTTCTAAGTGAAACAATTAACTGAGCATAACTATTAATTTCAGCATTAAAATGCATTTCTTAAATTACCTACTATTTTGGTACTTGCTGCTGATGAATGATGACTTGTGTAGTTGTTTATTCTCAAGTAATTTCATAAGGCTGTATTTCCCCAAACATGAACCAGACGGTGACATGAGTCATAACATGCTTCCTGAGGACTATGATGTGCATTGCTGTGCCTGTGCCTGTTCTCTCACGGTGAATACTGCTCACACTGGTTGCACCTTCCGTACTTTATTGGTCCTGGTGCTGCATCGTACGTCTGAGCTGTGGCACTATTTACTGAGACTGTACTTACTGTTACTTTTTTATTTACTACTTTATCGCTATTGTTGCTTTATTTGATTTTTTATCACTTTATGGTTCTTGTTGTATTTATTTTATTGTGTTTATTGTTTTTTATAGCTTCAAGGAAGCTGCAAACATCACATGACTTGCCCTCTATCTCGGTTCTGAAACAGTTCTACCAATATAGACCAGTTCTGGTCCAGTTCTACCAACATTGACTGGTTCTAGCCCAGTTCTACTAGTAGTTACTGATTTGATTAAAACCTACTTCCTCCATAATCTTGCCTAAAACAATAAACATGTAGATGTTTTCAGATGAAGTACTATTTAATCAAGAGTTCTAACATCTATAGAATCAAACTGGGACATGATAGGCATGTTATTTCTGTGGGTAGACATAAAGTTACTTGAGTGTGCAGATCCAAAGTTGTGTCTAATATTTCCAGTTTTGTGATTAAAAAAGACTCAAATTAATTGCATTTTGAAACTGTAAGGAAATATGAACGTAAATGCACCTGTGGCAAAGAAAGTATGAGTGTTCTTAGTGTTCCTGTTAATGATAATAGGGAGTCACAAATATGGCTTCCATAAAGACAGCTCCGGTATTTTCACTAATGTACCTCTTTTTGACAGTCCTAGAGCCAGTTTGGATGAAAGGGCAAACCAGTGCATTAAAGAAAACACAGTGATCTAACACATTCACAAGAGTAACACTGAGACCTTTACTGATAACCAAGTCCAGTGTGTGACCTCGGATATGAGTGGGGCCTGTCATGTGCTGAGTGACTTCAAATGTGTCAAATATGGCAGCAATTTCTTTGCCAGTGCTGTCTTTAGTGAAGTGAAGTGAACATTCGGTCATACTTGAACACACCACAGCACACAGTGTGAACAGCACGAAATTCTTCCTCCTTTAACCCATTCACCAAGTGAAGCAGGGGGCAGCCAGGAACACGGCGCCCGGGGAGCAGTGTGTGGGGACGGTACCTTGCTCAGGGTACCTCAGAGGTGCCACTAGCAGTCTTAGGAATCGAACCCACGACTTCTTGATCGCAGGGCGAACGCCCTGACCACTAGGCCACCATCTGCCCGGGAATGTCAATATGGATATTAAAATCTCCTGCAATAAACAACATTTCAGAAAATTCATCAATAAAATTATCACAGTGCTTTGGTGGCCTGTGGATAATTTCAAGCAGAATTCTCAGAGAGCATTTTATGACAATACAGAGATATTCAAAAGAACTAAATTCACTCAGTGACAACTGCTTGCATTGAAATTTATCTCTATATAATGCACTTACACCCCCATCTTCCCTGCCTACACGGGAGACATTAAAAGAGTTAAAATTTGGCGGAGTTTTTATCTAACCCAGTTTCAGTTAAGAGCATATAATCAGTCTTATATGTAGTAATGTAGTAATATATGTAGTAGTTCAAGCGTTGGTGGTATAGTGGTTATCATAGCTGCCTTTCATGCAGTTGAGCTGCGTTCAATTCCCAGCCAACACATAAATTTGTCACTCTAAAAGAAAACACTCTGCTAAATGTAGTAATTAGGTCATTGACTAGAAGTGATTTGTTGTTTAGTGACTTGATATTCAAGGCTGCAAATTTCAAGATGTGGGAGTGGGCTAATACAGATTGTGGCCTGCAGTGAATAGAGCATAAGTTAGCGTGATTGACCCCTCAAACTGAGCACAGTCAGTTCCCAGGAACTACTGAAACAGGTCCCAGCATGTCCTGAGAGTCATGAGTGTTAACACTACTATTTCAGAGACAATCCTCGCTAATGATGGCTGCATCCCGAAGCTGCTAGCATTGTCAAAGTGGATGGAGAGCTCTACCTACAGGAGCGCAGGGCCATGGGGGATGGGAAAGGGGACCTTGAGTAGGTGGCAAATGTGCACATCGCTTCTTAGGTATGACTTGGAGGCTGGCAGCTGTACAGTGAGAAAGTGTAGTTCCTACAGAAGATAAATCCACTTTTTAAGGAATGCTGGATACGTTGATGCAGAGAGGGTGGAGTGTAGCTGTGGCATGTCCGGTGATTGGGGGAGTTCAAAACTCTCTTCATGCGGGGGAAGTTCCTTAGGGTGAGAACAGTGTGGCTGTTGGTTGTTGCCATCTTCAAGATCATCATGACACAGAGGTTCCGCTTCAGAGTGTATAGCCATTCCTGTGCAATTCTTGTTCAGTGAGCTCCCACTATCCTTTGGTCCTGGTGCAGAGAGGTTCTCGAGGCTCTCTCCAGTCCGCAGCATTTGAGTGGTCAGGTTGAGCCTTTCTTTCTGTATCATTCTTAACAGATAGGGGAGGTCTGGCTGAGATGCATCAGTCTGAGAGTGTTGTGGCTCCTGGTCATTAGTGTCATTCTTATCAACAGCACAGGCTGAATCTCATCTTCTAGTACGGAGTGTTCAGTGTCAGCACAGTCTATGCCAGCCAGCTTTGTCTCGGCCTAGGGAGTTGAGACAGGATCATCAGAGCAGCAATTCATGAAAGGGTGGCAGAAGGAGAAAAAGAAAGATTTCCTTAAGCGCTTTCACTCCAGACCTATTTGGATGGTGACCACTCGGTCCAAATAGTTCTCTCCGCCCCCAAAACAAATAAAAATTGACAATAAAATTCAAGTCCTTTTGACTGCATGTTTTGTCGCAGCCACGTGCTGAGGCTCAGAGAGCGTGAAAACGTTTTACTTTTTACTAGAGTTACTGATTAATACTGACACTGGTGGCAGATTACCTAGTGCTTTAAAGAGTTTGGTGAAATACCCCTTTAGTAATTCTGACTGCTCTCTGTTTAAAAGATTCCTGCTAAGATGTACAATGATGCGGCTAATCGTGAAATTAGTTTCTAAACGCTAGACCTGACGTTAGCTGCAGGGGGGGGGGGAGTGGTGGTGGTGGTGGTGGTGGTGGCCTTGTGAGTAGGATACTTGCCTCTGGACCAAGAGGTCATGAGTTTGAATCCTACCTTCAGTATACTACCATCTGAGCGAGGCCACTTAAACCTTGCTCCAGGGAGACTAGTTAGGGAATGGAAGTCGCTTCGGATAAAAGCGTATACAAAATGCATTGGCATAGCATTGCATTAGCATAGCCTCGGCATGCACGTGTCTGATGGTGGACTCTCCTCAGAGCTCTGGACTAGTTCTACCAATATGGAGCAGTTCTGGTCCAGTTCTACTAATATGGATCAGTTCTGGATCAGTTCTACCTCTGAATCTCCCTTTACGCCTGAAAACAGAGACCCTCAGCTGCTTGCTCTCCTGAGGAAACTCTAAACCTTGGCCTGATGACTAATAACCCACCGCAGGCACTAAACTCTCGTTTTGTCTTTTGGTTCTTCTCTGTTTGACTATTGAGCTCTGACATAGTTAGCTGGTGAACCTGAGTATTTTTGACCAATGAGAGACAGTCTTCATCTCTCATCATTCATTATTCCTGCGTGTGCCTTAGCCATGCCTTAGTTCATGATATATGTTGTCCTGTGGCAGCCCAAACAAAATGGCTTCTCCCTTGGAGCCTAGGTTCCTCTCAATGTTTCCTTCTTCTGCACTAAGGGAGGTTGGTCGCTGGGTTTGGACTCGGATCGCTGTAAAGCTGCTTTGTGACAACATCTGCAGTCTTGACACATCCTTGAAGTGAAACTAGAAATCTGGAAGAGACATGTGGAAGTCAAATACATGCCGAGTTACTAAATTACTTCACAACATGGAACGACTTTGAAGCTCCAAAATTTTGAGTCTGTGTTTTTTATTTCACATAGCAAACATTATACTGATCTTATCAACTGTTTGACTCTTGCAATGTCTTTAGATTTCCTCACAACTGAGAAAAAAGCTGTGCCAAATAAAGAATCTGTAAGTTCTGCTACAAAATTACTGTAAGTTCTGCTGCTGTAGGACATTCTAAAATGTTATATGACACGTCAAAGCATCAATATGCATATATGTTTTCCCATTTGCTTTAGCCATTTGATCTTTTTCTTTAATTATAAACAAGGAAATTATATAGCAAAGGAAATGTCACTCTCGGAAAACTATATAAAGGTTGAACTGCAGTACCCCCAAAAACCCCCCATGCCCTCCACCAACAGAAAACTTAAGAACGTACAGATGCCAAAAAACGTCTTCACAGCATTTTCACTACTCATGCGATTTTGTAACCACTATTACGCAGATAAGAAGACCAAAAAAAAACTTTCTGAGACAGACTACTTCCTCAGAGTGACTAAGCTGCTAAACGGCACAACGTTTCTGCTCAGAAAATGAGGGAATGAAGCTGATATGGCTGTGTAGTAGTGTGGGCGCGGGTACTGACTTTACCGATGCACATGATTGACAGCACACAGCAACAGAATTACACTGCCGAAGTCTTCAGCTCGAGGATAATCGCTCTGGGTATGTTCAAGTTTTGATTAATATATATGTATATTATATATTACAGAACTGAGAAAAGACAGGACAAAGTCTAAGACTGGAATAGCTACTCATGTATATCCCATTATTACTAGGTTACGGGTTAAACACAATTAAGTTTCTTGGTCTCACTGATGTGTTCTTCCTAGATTTTCATATTTTCCATTTTATTTGAATATACTGACTATCGAGGAGTGTAATGATTGACATCTGATTATTCTTGGGGTCACTTTCCTAGACAGGGATAAAGCCTAAAACTTGCTTTCAAACTGGAATCACCATTCAGATTGCTGTTTTACCCAAGACTTAATCCTTGAAAAAGAGACCATTAATGTCAACACTTGTCCTGTTACATGTTTTTCCCCATATGGCACCCTCTTCCAACCAAAGTAATCCTTCCATCTCCTTGCTATATGGAGCTGTAGGATGTGTTTTTGTAAGATGTATCACAGCCACCATTTTTGACATAAATAAGTGCACAATCAAGTGATTTGCTTTGTTCTTATATGAGGAAGCCAAAGCAGAGCTTAGATGCTTCAGTGTTCTATGAAAGATGTATAAATAAACCAATAGTTATAAATAACAGATGTGACACACTGCTTTTTCCATGCACCTCTCAGAAATTCATTCTTTCATGTCAACTGCTGCTGAGGTCGACAAGCTGCACAAATGTTCTCAAAAATGTCATTCAACTGAATGAGAAACACAGTTCTGTTGTCAGATTACCTTATTTCAGGGAGTGTAATTAATTTCAAATGACGTTCATTTTACAGGCAGGTAAAAAGTCACAATGTTACGATAGCTAGCTGGAGCATTTTGTTATTTAATCAAGCTAACATTTGCCTGGTGTCAAGTTTGTGTCAGTGGGGATCCCTCAAGGTCTACGAGGCCTTCATAGTGGTCTTAATGATTTCTAGGAACTGAATATATAAATGTATAGTTTTTGTTTATTTGTGTTTAATCATTGTGTGTTTTTGTGGGGCAATCCGACGCCACTAGCCTTCAGAGACAAGGGTCAAAATACAGGCAGGTGGCACCAGAAAATGAGAATCGATGATAAGCTGAAAAGACAAAGCAAGGGTCAAAAATACAAGAAATAGGAAAAGATAAGGCTTAGAAATACACAGGAATATAGACAACACTTCACAAAAGCAAAGCTAAACTGAGGGAGTACAGTAGACCCCTGAAATTCGCAGGGGTTACGTTCCAAGCGCACCTGGATATTGTGAAAAACAGCGAATTTGTGATGTGGTAAAAGCGGACTAAAAATGCCTATTTTTATAGTGCAAAGCCAAAATGTGCCCCCGAATATGCTCCCAAAACACATTCATTTCATTTGAAACATTGCCCTTAAAAAATGTAAAGGTAAACCTGTATCCGTACTGTACAGTGTACACTAAATGGCTGTCTCACGCAGTGTTAGAATGTAAAATACCGATGTTACTCCTATATATACAGTACTGTAATTCATGCAAGTGCATTTTCTTTGGTATGCGCTGTCATTTTCTATGGTATAAACAGGGTTAATACAGTAATAATTTAATTTATTTAAACGGTTGCTTTGTGTTCTTCTGACAGTACTACAAAATGTATAGTTATATTTTATATGGACATTCAGCTGAAATTACGGTAATATTTATGTTACAAAATTGGTACATTTTCCCTAAGAATTTAGTGCTAAAATGCATGAAAAATTATATATTGCCACGAAAAAGCAAAACAAAATGTGGAGGATATTTGCAGTTTCTGCGAATTTGCAGGGGTTCCACAAACAATTATTAGTTCGGTTCTAAGAAAGACAACTGAGGCGCAAACTCTGAGCTGTGACTTCGCGGCGAAACACTGTATGCAAAGACAAGACAGTTTAGAAGCTACCTGCCGCAGTGTGTGGTTATGAGAGGATAGAGCTTGAGCTGGGGAGAATCAGTCCCTGAAGGGAGAGTTGTGACAATCATTACAACTGTTGCATGCGAGTCTGTGAGTTTTGTAGATCTGCTTTTAAGCTTTGGTTAGATTTTTTCCCGATATCTTGGTAAATATAGTCAAGCTAGCTCTCTCAATGGTTACGCCTTCAGAAGCTGGAAGGAAGCAATTAGTCATCTTTCTGTGTGTGTTGCCATAAATTCATACTGCCATATGATACAGAATATCAATATATCTCGCCATCCATCAGGAAGCCCTAAAAACCTTAATGACTGAAAATATGAGCGGAAGTATAACCAGGTTTTGGTTTTAGGAGATGGAAAATGTAGGAACCTCCAAAGCTTAAACATCATAGTTAGCATAGAACAGCCAAATATTAAATTGCACCACAATAATATACTATTAGAAAGTCTACAAGGGCACTAGCAGAAAATAGATTATCATAAAGGTGTTTGTTTCCTCATTTTTTCACCACATTTTGACATTTAGGGACCCTTCTGAAGGCGTAGCTCTAGTCATGGCTTACCTTTGGTTTATGTAGCTCTAGAAACCACATACATACTACAAATACCAACTCTAATCCAAACTCATTTATGTTGATTGTGATTCTTTCCAGTGGTTTGTAAATCTTGTCCAACCTCAAAACTGTTGCTGCAACAGAATGCATTTACAGGTAGAGCTCGGACTGGTCAGCTGCCAATAATGGTGTGTTTTTAGACTTTTTCAGGTCTATGAAAAAGGTGGAAACACTCTGAAAATGCAGAGCATCAAGTGTGTGGTGGTTGGAGATGGAGCTGTGGGAAAGACCTGTCTTCTGATCTCCTTTACCACCAGTGCCTTCCCTAAGGAGTACATCCCTACGGTGTTCGACAATTACAGTTCACAGATCACAGTGGATTCCAAACCCATCAGCCTTAACCTGTGGGACACAGCAGGTCAAGAGGCGTACGACCGACTGCGAACCATATCCTACCCCCAGACCAACGTCTTTATTATATGCTTCTCCATCTCCAACCCAACCTCTTACGAGAACATAAAGCTTAAGTGGTATCCCGAGGTGTCACAACACTGCCCACACGTGCCCTTTGTGCTGGTGGGCACAAAAAAGGACCAAAGAGAAGATCAAGAAACTTTGAAAAAACTGAAGGAGCAGAACCTGACTCCTGTCACCAAGCAGCAGGGTGAGGCCCTTGCCCGAGAAATCAGAGCCATCAAGTACCTCGAGTGCTCAGCTCTCAGTCAAGAAGGAGTGAAGGATGTATTCGTGGAGGCTGTCCGTGCCTATCTGAACCCAAAGCCTGTCCCTCCTAAAAGATTCTGTATGTTATTATAAAGAATTGTGTTTAACTGAGCCATCTATGTCCTCCCAAATGATCTTCTATGGCAACTGTTGTGAGATTGCACATACTTTACAGAATTCTGACAAAAATTTCATTCAAACGACACTATAAAGAGCAAAATGTTGAGCTTACTTAAAAAGATGTAAAACAGGCAGTTAATTAATAAATGAATTTCGGCAAATTTCTCTTTGAAAATAATTTGAGATATAAAATATCAATTTGTAATAAAATAAGAAGATTTTCTTACAGCTTTGTAGCAACATATACTATTACCAATGCTAGGAGAAAAATTAGCATTTGTTAAAATCCCTAAATATGGACTGTACTATTACTTTCAAATTGTATATACATTTACATGTATATTGCACGGTCAGGAACATTTAAACTGTATCGTGTGAGATCAGCTGTATTTTTTTAGCATTGTAATAAATTTGTTACCAATGTATCTAGTTTTGATTAGCTAACAACATAGCATAGCATACTAGGCTAGCATTGTAAATGGCAAGATCAGCATTATTTGGTGAATCTGTAAAATATTCATTTTGTCAACATTCTGTTAAGCTTGTCCGACTTCTCAACGGTTGCTTTGACAGAATGCATTCATGGTGGGCCACAAGTAGGTCAGATTTGGGATAAAACTTTTAATACTTTGTTGAAAATGTGTATTTTAACCGCTAAATTACAAACTCATTCATGGGCTGAGTTGGAACAACCCACTGTGTGGAACAACCCACTGTGCTTATTTCAAGCTTAAATTATGCTTGAAATAAGCATAATTTAAGCAGAGATTTGATATTTGATGGAATAACAAATCCATTTTCTGCCCACGGATAGTCTGTACACAAAATGCAAGGGTTTAAAATGATTTTGGAAGCTTGATGGATATACTGAGTTTTGTTCAGCTTGTACAATCTTCACTTATAAAATGATCTCATGCATTTCTCTGCAACTGAAGAAGCAGTTACAGGATATTGATCTTGGAAATCATGTGGACATGAGTCATGGATGTAAAGCTGAAGCTCGTTTCGCAAGAGGAGAGCGTGACATAAACCAGGCCAAGAACTGATTCAGTTTAATGACCATTAACTGTCTGCTGGAGCTCCTCAGACAGATTTCTGAGATTATGTGAAAATTCATGGTTCTTCATAAATGCTGACATTGCCCTTTTCTGGACGCAGTGGTATAAATGAGGAAGTGCTTGTGTCACTCAGTGCTTCTTATCTTCACCTCATTGTCACACTATCCTTTACATTCAGATTAAATATGAAAGAGGAACCAAGTTGGAGCCAATAGGACACGCCTAAACTGGTTTCTTTACTGCGGTTGGGCTTGGCAAAAACAGATCTGTGAGTGTGAATACCCCTTTCATATATAAAGAACCTTCACATAGCCTAATGTTTCTTAGCCAATTCGAGGGTCCTTCCTTTGCATTGTACATACACTGAACTGCAAAAAGGTTCAAACAGCTCATTTATTAAAAATGGTCCTAAAAGAACCATTTTTCTCAAAAATACATATTGTGGCAGGAGAGACAATCTTAAATGTACTAAATATATCTAATATGAATGTTATGAGATTATGTAACATTGTACTTGATGTTTTTACCTGTATTAAGGATATCAGATATCAGAAAAGGCCTTGACGGTCAAGCAATGCTTAATTAAACTTTGAATAACATGCTATAACCAGAGATACACTGATGAGTACATGAATAACACAGATGAGCAGCACAGCTGTATATCAAACGGCTCCCTACTACCTACATAGTGCACTTTAATACCTACATGTAGGAATTAAAACACAGGCTCCTGCACACAAACAGTGTATAATGCAACTAACAAGATTCGCTGGCGATTTAGCCATGAGTTCCACAATATCTGACATATTGTGCACTAAATGGGTGTAGAAACTCACATTTTATAACTTAAATAACGCCTTCTAGAGGAAGTAAGGAGTCATTTCAGATTCAAAGTGCACCCAGAGAAACGTGTGAGTAACTTAGTTTATGAAAAGAGCGGAAAAGACAGTATCAGATTCGTATCAGTATCGGCAGATACTCAATGTTGCAGTATGAGTATCATATCGGACATGAAAAAGGGGTATCGTGCCACCCCTTGCATTAAGTGGTTTTGTTTTAGTGAAATGTTTTAGTGAAATAGTCGCATTATTTAGTGAAATAGTCGCATTAATTTAGCATTATTTAGCTGCTTGAAGCATCATTTCTAAAAATGATCGAAATGATCATCGTTTAAGACAAGCAAAAGCTTATTCTTTTTAATAATAATAATTATTAAGAAACTTTCACTACATAAAATCATGTAAAACAAGTCAAAATATCTAGAATATGGTTATATTATTTTTTACAAAGAGAAATCTTGGACGCATTGACTAGGTTTAAGATGTTTTCACTTGCCTGGATGTCATTTTCTGGAGAGTGGCAACTTTATTTTTGGGACTGTCGGCCCTCTGTTCTTCCAGCATTGTTTTTGAACCCCTTAAAATTCCTTATCCTGTTAGATCCTGAGGTTAAGTTATAGCAATAAGTATTTGATACCAAATATGTGAAAAGTAATTTGAGTGCTAAATACTAAACAGTATATAGTCGGTTTGCTACATACTATAAAATGTCACCAGCTGAGTATAAACAGCTAGTAAATGAAACAGCACCAGTTACTGTTGAATAAAGATCAATTTGAAAGCATATTTATATGATCCTTGCTGCAAAAAACAAACCTCAAATGTGATTCCAATGTTGTAGATCCCTTTCAGAGCAAAGTTGTAACTGTTTTATGCACATATTTAGGACTTTGTAATTAAACTACTATGAATACTGAGACTATCAGAGGACTGATATTTGTATTTGTATGTTGATGCCTTGATGTAATGAAAGCCAGTAGTGTGCGTGTCTCCGGTTGCACTCTCCTGAACCAGAACCTATGCCGTTTATGTTATATTTGCATTGGCAAGTGATAAACAACTCGCTCCAGCCTTGGCCTGCGGGCAGCAGTATGGCCAAGCAGTTAAAATGAAATGTCACTCATTCCAAAAACTGCATTTGATCCAGAGGGTGGAATTTATGGGAGCAGAAATAATTATACTCTTAATCATTTCCCTTTAAAGTTTTAAAACTCTATAGCCCACTCTGTTATTAAATATCCTTTCAGTATTAGATGTTGGTATCAATATTATGAAAACAGACCTTATTTTAGTGTCCAGGTTCTATGGCAGCTAAATGAGACTTTACAGACTGCTAAATTCAAGGATGGACGAATTAAATTAGGAATCATACTATTAAATGAATAGAACCCAAAAACCACACAGAACAGTTACTTTCATACATCATGAATATACATTTATGTGTAAAATTATTTACTGTATCTAGAAAGGCTGTGTTAATCAGCTAGAGAAAATGCTAACATTCAAATAAGCAATGACATATTAAAACCAATAAATATTAATAAAATAAACAGTATTTTTCAATTGCCATCCAAAACTTGGCTCAGCTAATTGGTCCTTTATTAGGTGTTGCTGAGTTTAACAGACCCATATTGGCTGGGAAAAAAAAGGATATTCTAAACAAATTTTTAATTCTTTTTTATATATATTAATATTCATTTGTATGTTGTGATGTAATATAATGTATGACTTACTGCCAGATGAAGCATTTTAAACAGTTCCACTGTTGGACATTTGCACAGTTCTGTATGTAATGTAAGCCATTAGAAGAAATGACATTTATCTTTAAAAAGTTATTTTAGTGAAACAAAGGAATATTCAGTGTCAGAAGTTTCAGCTCACTGGAACTGTCTCAGGGCTGTGGTATAGGGGGTGTGTGTGTGTGTGTGTGTGTGTGTGTGTGTGTGTGTGTGTGTGTGTGTGTGTGTGTGTGTGTGTGTGT
>JBBJLS010000001.1:15278263-15293313 GCA_037577275.1 Bryconaethiops microstoma
CTGATTTTATATATGTATGTGGGAAATCTTGTATATAAATGTTAAAATAGAAACTAAACTGAATGTGAAACACGTGTTTAAATAGGTTTTAAAATCCCTCCACATGCATGGGCAGTGATGACAATCCCCTCTTTGGGCTCTTCTTTAAAGAAGATTGTGTTTATTGGTCGTTTATTGGACACTGGATATAATTCTGAATTTTATTTTTTGTTTCTAATATGTCTGAAGAGAAGCAGCTTCTGAAATGTATTCTGAAATGTTTATTTCTGTATTCTGGACACAGGAAGCCTTCTGTTAGAAAAATGCTGCCGGTGTCTTATAACACCCCCTTTCGAAAGAATGTTACCAGTACATGACGGGGTCAAAAGTATTGGGACGCCTGACCACTTCGAATTCAAATACATAGACTTTATTATTATTATTATTATTATTATTATTATTATTAGCAATGAGTATGTGAGTGATTTTAATATATCTGTATGTTTTGGCATATTATATATATATATATATATATATACATACATAAAATATACATTAGTAGTTTATATTGCTGCTGTAATAATGCAAACCCCTCCTTATTATATCTCACCACATCTCTTTGCTTAAGATTTTTTTTTTTTTTTTTTACCCTGAAAGAGTCCTTGTCTATGAGAAGTTAGACAAGAATTCATAGTTAACAAACAATATTAGTATTTTCGATAACACTAAAGGGCAGCATTCACTGGGCTATTTGTCTTTTATGACAAGTCACATAAACCTACGTTAACATTTATAGTAACGTTTTATACTCACACTTGTCATGAAGGCTACCTTCATTAGTTTCTCCCTGTAAAACCATAATGATGTTGGACAGTTTTTTGGAATAAACCTTCATAAATGTGTATGTACTTTAATGTCAGTTGTCAAAGAAGGCTGATGCAGATGTCATGTAGCCTTAGGAACGCTACTCAACAGTAAAGTGTGATCCATGTATATGAATGAGATCCTGAAGTCAAGGATTTTTTTAATCAGAATGCTTTATTGAACCTGAAATGATCAGCATATTTCCAATGAAGCAATTTCAGAGTAAAGCAGAAGGCGTGTATACATTGTTACTAATAGGCTTCATTTACATGAAGACAACAGGCTACACCTATTTACCATTAAAACACATCAAGACATGAATAGTCAGACATTTATTTACAAGCACTATATTTAACAGAAGCACAGGAAAGCATTTCTTTTACAAAAGTGTTATTTTTACATGGTAAAAGCAGTGCAATGTACACCTGGAGTATTCTGGAGACCCCCTTGCTCTAGTGCATATTTTGAAGAAACATCTCCAGGTCAGTTAAGACGGTACAAGATTAAAACATCAGTTTCCCAGAGAGCAAACATATCTATACATACATATATCCTAGTTTTTTTGCAAAATGACAAAGCGGATAGAGAATAAGCCTACCGCTATATATTATATTTTGCAATGCATAAGACTGTCATTGACAGACAAAGCAATAGCAAAGAGGGGTAAAAAAGGAATAAACAGGTGAATTTGTGCAGGTAACATTAGTAACTACTTCTGTATTACTACATATTTACAAATACTAAGGAGTCTTTGGTTCAGAGATGTGGCGCCATCTGGTGGAGGAAGCTGTGCATTGAATAAAATCATGTGCCAGAATAAATAAATAAATAAATCTCAGGCTTTGATGAACACCTTCCTTGAATTATTTGACTGTCTGACTGGTAGCGGAATTATGCTCCAAAGATGTCCTCATGATATCTCTTCTCAGCCTGGTGGGAGGGGGAAAATAAACAGTACGTTTACAGTAACTGATTGAGTGCATTTCTGTTCATGCAATAAATAGAAACATCATAGTCACCTTTAGTCGTTCCACATATTCTTTAGCCTCTGTGGAAGTCACGCCCAACTGACTGACCACGATCTCCTGTATGGCGTGCGCCACACCCTGGGCCATGTTCATTCCTCCGCACACGTACACGTGACCAGCGCTCTGCAGGGCCTGCCAGACCTCCTCACTCAGCTGCTTGTTCAGGACGTCCTGAACATACACCTGGACCAAAAGTGCAACATTTCTAAATACCTGCTCTTTTCACTAATATAGAGAACAGTTGTGGACTGACATCTTGTTTTTTCTGTATTCAATTTGTCACCTTTGACATGTGAAGGGTTTTGTGTTCCAAAACCTAGCTATGATTTGTCTTGCACATGATCTTTTTCAAGATCTTTTTTCAAGTCTTAACTGCTTGGTATTAAAGCAATCAAAAAATCAATTTGAGCCAGTGGGTTCCACCTCCCACCTCGGCATTAAAGCAATTTAAATACTGTTTTATGACTATATTTAAATGATATCTGTTCTGATTGGTTGACTTTCACCAGTCCATTCACAAAGTCTTCCAGGCTTAAACCCTCCTGACTACCTATGGAGAAGTTTAATTGTTTTGACTCATTATATTTATCTCATTAATATAAAACAGTGGTTATGTGTGAGATTTCATTAGCTAAGTTGTTGATAATGACGTGTAAAGTGGAAGCGGTACCTTGGGATGACCAGCCTGGCGAGAGTACGCTGGCGTGATGCTCTTCAGAGTGCCGTTTTCTCTCATGTCGAAAGTCTCGTCTTTATACAGGTGATCTACGTCTGCACCACGGCAGCCAAACACCAGCATCATCTGACTCTCTTTTAAACCTGAAATAAAGCAGATTAATTAATGCACCATTTCTAATGCTTAACACCAGATGCATTTTACTTATAAGGGATTTTTTAAAGGATTCTCCAGCTGCGAGTACCTTTCTTTTTCATGTCGTGGAAGCGCTGTTGCCAGAAGCTGCGGAAGGGGGCAATGCCACTGCCAGCTCCAATTAGAATAGTGGGAGTGGTGGGGTCTGGTGGGAGGTGGAACCCACTGGATCTGAAATCACACCCAGAAGATATATATAAATGAAAAGGTACTACTGTTTTAATTCCAAATAGCAAAAACTGTAATTTCTTACACTATCTCAATGCCATAAATTAGCAGTTTGTCAGACATAGAAAATGTGTAAACTGAACTTAGAGTTTTAGCTCTGGAATTGCAATTCAGTCTGAGATCATGATTGATCCAAGCTGGATCTTAATACATTCAAGGATTCAAATACCCATGAATAAAGCAGGGAACCATCTGTCCTTCTTTGAGGGTGTTGAGCCATGTACTGCAGACCCCATGATGCAGAGGACCCTTTCCACCTGTTAAGAGAAAACAGTGTTAAATATTAAGTACAATGTTTTTCATGTAAGCTAGACAGCAGTTGGCCTGCACAGTTTCAGTGTGTGGAGGCTGCAACAGTGTAGAATCTGATTTACCTTGGGTGCGGTAGTTGACCACACCCACAGTGAGGTGCAGTTCATGAGGGTGGAGATCATGGGAGGAGCTGAGTGAGTACAGGCGGGGCTTCATCAGGGGCAGCTGGCTGAGGAGGAAGGCTGGAGAGACCTCTAGTGAAGGGAACTCCTCTAGAACCTCCAGGAAGTTGGGCGTGCGGAATGCCTTCCACTCTGAGTAAGCCTTGAAGTCCTGCAGAAACACGCCACATCAGGAACGTTCATGACCATGATCACAGTCATTTCAACACATTTCCCTGTACCAAAAACCTGATACAATTAAAGTCATTGGCTGTAACACTCTCGCACCACCTTGCCTTGCTCTCTTCTGACACTACCTATTCTGCTCACTGGCCAACGCCCAGACTTTGTGTTCTCTGTACATGAGTTCTCTGTTTATATTTTGAACCATGTGTTTTTTTCTCTGGCTCCACCCTTAATCGAGTCTGCGTGTTTGTAACTCCGTCCTGTTTCAGCTGTTTTGAACTTTTCCCCATATATTTGTACCTCAGTCTTTCTGTTTGAGATTATCAGTCAACCATGGCATTCCTTTTTGGCCTCATTCTAGTATTCTACTCCCCACTGTGTTTTCCCCTTTATGTGCTTCTTCGTTTGATTTCCTAGTTAGATCTGCATTTTTTACAGTCATTAAATATAGACATAGCTGACCGATGCCAGTGTTAGCAGGCGCTGTTGGTCGTCCTCCTTCTTGGTGGTTTGAGAGAGCTTGTGCAGGAAGCTCTGGGACGGTGGAGTGGTGATATCCAGGAGGTGTGTAAGTGCCTGGGTCAGTGAACATGCCGGGATACGTTCATTCATCTGCCATCCTATGGAACCAAAGGAAAACATTGCTGTTATATACCCGCATCCTCTATTGCCTAACAATGCCTTGTAAATCCAGTACAGGATAACTGACATGCCTCGCCCTCAAATTTGTTGTTCCTAGCAACTGCTATGAGGTTGGACAAGCTTTAAAAAACGTAAAGCTTTGAACCCAGTTCCTAAGATAATGGGCTGAGCATTCATTTCATTGCACATAGACACACAATTACCAGAGCTGGAGTCAGCAAAGTACTCAAGGCGGAGGCTCTGATTGCTGGGAGGGGCATTGTGGATATTCTTCAGAATGCCGGTCACCAGCTCAGGTGAGTTCTCTGGGAAAACGCCCACATGGTCGCCAGGAGCATAGTTCAGCACGTCTTTTCCTCCATCTACCTCCAGCTCTACCAGGAGAGTAGAGCGCCTAAAATACAAAGGCAGGAGACGAGACTAAGAATGGTCGAAGTTGGGATGGCTTTCAAAAGCAGTAGTGTACATGCATTTATCTGTCAGTAATGTCTGGAATAGGAACAGACCTTGAATGTGGGCTCTGTAGGTTCTTCCTCATCTTCAGCTTCATGGGAAACACAGGCTTGGAGTGGAGTGCTGAGAGAGCTGTGAGAATAGAACAGACACAAAATGTTGGTTTAGCATAGGGGAGGATGGTTGGAATATTCTGCTGCAGACAATGTTTGCAGGCTTACCTGAGATACAGTCCAAGGTGGAGCTGTCAGGCTGAAGTCTATACTTCTGATGATCCCAGCTGTCTGAAAGACGCTCAGTTCCTGACAACTGACCTTCAATGCCGAACTCCTTACAGGCAGCCTGGAGATGGTTGTGAGCAAGAGTCAAATAAAGTAAAGTGAAGTGGCACATTATAGTCAAACATGATCACACATTGGCACAGCACACAGTGTGAACAGTGTGGAATTCTTTCTCTGCATTCACCAAGTGAAACAGTGGCCAGCCAGGAATGCAGTGTGTGGGGACGGTATCTTGCTCAAGGGGACCACAGTGGTGCCACTGGCCATCCTATGATTCAAACCCATGACCTTCCAAACACAGTGCCAACTCCCTAACCACCAGGCCATCCGCTTCCTTAAATGCAGTTGCTGCTGAATGTGTTGATGTTATATTTTATTAAAAATCAGTAGTGCTTCACCAACCTTGAACGCAGTGCAGGCCCAGGCGGAGAAGGCCTCCTCCTGCCCGTTCAGCTCATCTCCCTCTCCTATGGGGGTCACACGCTTGCCTCCCAACTCTGCAAACTTGTCATCCACAGCATGGGCAAACGCACAAAACTGTGGGTACATTCGAGAGCCAAGGCCGAAAACGCAGTACCTGTGTGATGAAAAAATGAGTCAGAACACCTTTACTACAGTTCTTTTTTTTTGTTTGTTTTGACCGGCTCTGTTCAGTACTAACCTGAAGTTGTTATGGAGGGTTTTCTTATTCACAAGCTGCGTATGGAATGTCTGCAGGAAGAAGAGAAATATTTGGATGCCAAACAGATCTATATGGCCCATTCCTACCTTTTTTTTTTTTAGCACAGATCAAACTTGTGTGTACATTTACTAAGCATCTTAGCTCTTAATTAAGCTATTTCCTGATTTGCCTGTCTACTGAATATTTGAAGATATTACAATACAGCAACTAGTGCTGAAGTCCATCCATACCTCTCCGTTTCCTGGAGATTCTCCATTGCCAAAAGTGCTGGTCACCACCATCAAGAGACGCTCTTTCTCAAGATCACTGAACCTGTAGTCTTCCATGCAGATTAGCTGTATCAAGAGCAGTTATGTAACATTTAGAACTGTACCTCTCATCCATGACATATTTCTCATAGTGGGTCTTCAACGTGCTTAAATAACTTTAAAATAGATAAAAATTGAAAAGAACCCTGAGAAGAGATTGCTTTGATGGGATAATTCTCTTACCCTGGGATTGAAAGCACAGCTGAGTATTGACTTGAGCTTCTTGGCAAAAGTCTGTGATTTTCCTGTTTCTGTGGCATACAGAATGGTGCAGTGCACTCGCTTCTCCAAAGCTTTTTGCATAAGTATTTGAGAGAAGACCACAGCCCTGAAGAAGCATAATTCAAGCATTATAACACAGTCAGCATCTGTTCTTAATGATAGAATCGTACGATGAAATGCTCAAAAAGCCAAAAATATAGACATTCAATGAATATTGTCATGTCTTACTTTGTCAAAGCTTTGAAGCTGATTCTTTTCCGCTTCTTCAGACCTTTCGTCTCATCTTTCCAGACATGTGTCAGCCAAGGATCATTCTACGAACAACAAAAGCAAGTTAACTCATATACACAGAGAATAAATAGTACCATTGACAGTAAATATATGCACAAATGTCCTTGATGTTATTTTAGGTCAGGGCTGCAGCACTTCCCCTTTCAACGGGGACTATTATACCTTATATCAACCATTTTTCATACAATTGAAAGGTGTTAAACCTAAAATACACCACACTGTTGAACTCAGATAGAACTATTCCTTCAAGAAAGACAGAGTGTTACCTGATAGTAGAAGAATGGGGAGAGGATGTAACTGATCATCTCCTGGTGGAACACCGGGGTAAGAGATCCAGACATGGGCGGCACCAGCCAGACCCAGTCAGCAGGACAGCCCCCCCGCAGACGCACTTCAGTCTCCATGTGCTGCATGAAGGACTCGGCCGCAGAGTGGTGGTCAGTGATGGTCACCTTATTTTTCTACAGCACAAGACAAGGGAGCATTTCATAACTAAGAATTTCTGATTTAAATTTTACACAGTCCTTCTTCTGGAAAATACAATGTCCTCTATGATAATAAAATTAATTATTTTTATAACATATTTTAGGAAATTTTATACTTTTGTTGTTTCTATGTTTGGGATGTAAACAGAAGGCCATTTTTTTCTATAAGGTGTGCATTTAATATCCATCTTACTCTAAAAGTCCACACAGTCATGGTCTTGAACATTGTACCTGGAAACTATGCATCACAGCAACATTGATGGCAACCAGAGCCTCATCCTTCCACAGTGAGGACAGCCTGTGTGTCTCCAAGCCCATAAGACGACCCACTTTCTGCAAAACAAAAGACAAGAAAAGCAGAAATTCGTTATAAAAGCCAAACTCACATACTGTGCATCTTTGTACCGGTGAAACAATGTGTTTAACCAGTGCTCTATTGTTTAATGTACCGTGCTGGGAGAATCAAAGTCGCAAGTTCTAATCACACTGTGCGTGGAATTTGAGCAATTTCCTCCAGGATCAATAAAGTTCTCTGATTAAAATTACCTCCAGGATGTTGTAGCGCTGTGTGTCACAGAAGTCCCTCACTCCGATCTCAGTGCCCATATACCAACCATTGAAGGGGCACGCTGTAAACTCAAGACCACCAATCTCCAGCAGCATGTTGGCTACTGCAGGCAGGGCGTACCATTTGAGGTTCAGATCCTTGAACCAATCATAACTGATTTAAAACAAGAAAATACAACCATGTAAGAATGGACTTCTGTCATAAAACTTTTATTTTATTGATATCGTAACATTGGCCATTTATATTTAATGCTAGTAGTTGAAGTGCACTTTGACTGTGCACGGTACTTCAAATTGTTAGAATACTTGAGATATCTGCGCGCACTTACTTAGGGTGCTCCATTTCCACCTCCAGTACCAGCTCTGGGGGAATCTCAAACAGTTCGGGATCCTCCCCGTTGGCCTGCAGGACCAGTGGCAGCACATCAAAGCTGCCATACTTTGGTGCCCATCCAAGCTGAGTACAAAGCTGTTGGAATGCAGAGATATTTCAGCAATTCTGTGTTTTTGAGGGGGGAATTACATGACATGAAATGGCCTTAAATCACACATCCAAAAAGTCTAAATTAGTTGAACTGGGGCTGATACCTCAGTAAATTCCACATTAGCAGGATCCCCAATCACACTGCCGTCCTCCATCTGATAGCCAGCGTATTTTATGAGCTGACCGTTCCAAACACGGAAGTCGTGTTCTCCATCAGATCTCTGAGGAAACACAGTGATGGCGGATCTGTAAAACAAAACAAACAAAAAAGAAAGGTAAATATGAACCCCATCATACCAATCAAAACATCACATATCGTTTTTAAGGTAAAAAGTTTACCTTAAATTGCCTCCATTTGAGGCGAACTTAATATGAGAGCACAGGAACTGGAACATTTCCTTGGCGGTCTTGCATTTGCGAGCGTCAAATAACTGCAGAGGAACACATTTCACATTGGTGTTCGCATGTAATCACATGTAACTTAGAAGGAGGTACCCTTCAGGGTAAAAAAAAATCTGTAACATAACAGATCATACCTGTAAGTTGGCCCACTGAATCCTGCCGATGCACCGTGGCGCGTTCCTCCACGCCTGTTTGGCCCCAAATGCCAGTTCTTCAGTGGTGAGCTGGTAGGTTCCTGTAGCATCAATCTCTTGGGCGACCTCATTAACACGGGCCAAGTGCTCCTCCACTTTAGACCTGGGTTAAGATTTGCGGTTGAAACAAAAATACTTTGGCCTGATACTACAGTTTGCAATACAATACACAAGCAGACATGATGTTAGAGGAGGCCTACGTTTTGAAGGACTTGTAGTACTGGTTGATGAAGTCGATGGCCTGAGTGAGAAGCTCGTTGGGGCCCAGCATGGCATCAGAGGGGCCACGGATTAGAGTTTTCGGATTCATGATTGAGCCCTCACACATTTTAGGCTTGCAGAGTTGACTCTGGAAGAGCCAGGAAAGAAAACGTAAATGAGTACATTTCAGAATATGCTTGTATAAAATGTTCAATTTGTTGTTCAATTTTCAAAAACTAGTAAGCTATTTAAAATAATTCTGCTTTATTAAAGTAACAGTCAAATAAAACTAGTTAAAAACATGTGTAATGTTGTGCCTACTGGGTTTAGATACTATTACTAGAACACAAAATGTACCTTAACAGCTCTGTGAAAAAGTGTGTCCTGATGGCTGGAACTATTCCCAAAGTTCTTCATATGCATTGCCATCGGGCATCGACTGATCTTGTTCTCCCTGACCTGAAGAAGAAGAGGACCATAAAAAATTAACGGAAAATATGGTTCTTTAAGAATGCTTAGTTAAAGACACTGTGAAAACTTAACGATTATTTGACTGCATATTAGTTCTTTGTCTGGTTGAATGATTTTTCTTGATAATGTAAAACATGGTTCTTTTTTAATAAAAATGTTAACAACCTCTATAAAATGATAGTATAAAGCACCATTATGGGTAGATAAACATTACTGTAGCTGGTAAACTAGTAGAAGAGTCAAACTTGAGAGACATTGAGGCAGGATGTATTTATGAATATAATACATTTTAACTGCAGGGAATCAACAAAAAATTCGAATAAACACTCTCATGGACACCAAAGGACAAAATCCACAGCACCAGGACAAAGGAGATGAGGAAGCCAAATAACAAAAGGACATGGTCTCAAATATATGGTAAAGTAAACAAGGTGGGACAAATCAGATACACACATCTAGAACAAACTTAAGATATTGAGGCTTCAGGTTTTACCACTTTTAAAATTGGATTAAAAATCTTTGTCTGGTTTTAACAGACTTATTAGATTACATTACAATACAATTGATTTTTTATTCATTTAGTTTACTCATAAATGCATTTGAATAACCTAGTTACAGTACTTGCTCATGTTTAGTTCATATTTATGCTTTTATTCAATATTTTAGATTATAAAATCTCTTATACAATGTCTCTTTTTTTCTGTAAGGCACTGGAATCGTATTAGTAAAGTGCTTTCAAAAGTGATATATACAATGGGTATCAGTAAAACCTCTCTTTTTACTGGGTCCAACACTCTGAACTGCCCTGGATGAGGCTGGTACAAAGACTGACCTAATCTAAAATGCATCACTTTTTTATTTGTTTACCTTATTTGCCTGAATCTGAGGATACTCCTCGCTTGTGGTTTCAATGATTTTCTTCCCCATGTTGAGTTATAGTAGAAGGCACCTGGCACTATTACTGAGAAGAATCTGTCTGTTGATGGGATGATAAAATAAAAGAACAGAGAAATATACGCATAAGTAAATAATATTACCCCGAGAATAAATGGAGGCAGTGATAGCGCATTACTAGTATTACATACTGTTACTATGAAAATGTGTCTTATCATTTTAAGCATCATTTTAAAGCAAAGTGAAATTTCTTATTTAGTCCTGGACTAATAAAGAGAAATAACCAGTTTACCTTTCCACCTTTTAGGAAGTAGGCTTTCTTCAGCATCAGCAACACCAGCAGTGGAAGGACAACATTGTGTCTGAAAACCAGATACCTTTTATAGGTTGTACTTTCCTCATGTTTGGGGCAGCTCGAGTTTCAGCAGCAGGAAGCGTTCCAAGTGGGCGGGCTCTTAATATCAGCTTTTCGATTCCTGATGTGCATGATCAAACTTTGGAATCTCTTCAACACGCCCAATTAGTTTCACTTCTGTCAAGACAGTCTGCTGAGATTTATGACTGTATCTATTTGCTTTTTCTTTCTTATTTCCTTCAAATGCTATTGTGAAAATATATGTTGGACATTTAATTATATTTTTCTGTCATTCTATCATGCAGCAGACAGTCTGGTAGAGAGTGTCCCATTACGCAGACCTCAACAGCACAAACAACACGAAAAATCATACAAACCCCTGAAAATATGTCATAAATTGTCTTTGTTAAAAACAACAGGGAGAAAAAAGTTGGAGGTGGAAAAATGATGCTTAAAAGGTGGAAAGGTAAACGGATTATTTCTCTTTTTCTTTCAGTATGCTTTAAAATGATGCTTAAAATGATAAGACAAAGTGTCATAGTTATGGTATGTAATACTAGTAACTCACTGCCTCATCTATTCTCTGGGTAATATTATTTACTTATGCGTATATTTCTCTGTTCTTTTCTTCTTCATCCCATCAACAGATAACGAGAGTTCATTTAACAAGAGTTTAGTACATGTTATTCTGGCCCATTTATCACGCACAATGTAGAAATGGTGATACATAAAGAGACAAACAAACAAAAACACGCAAACAAAACCATTTTAAAGAAATAAATAGAGGCTGAATGACAATTAATGGTTTAAATGACACATATGCAATGTATTCACATAGAGTCAGTATGCAGAAAGCAAAATACCCCTCAAGCAGGAGAAGATTGAAAAAAGTAAATAATGTAAACACATAAATCAATATGAAATGACAAAAATGAAGATGTAAGGTTTTGTGCTGGCAGGCTCGTAGGCAACACTGGCAAATAATTAGTGTGTCCACGTCTAAACCAACAACTGGAACATTATTTAGCAAAAGATTAGGCTTAAATTTTAGTTTTTGGAGAAGCATACAATATAAAACAATCACCCACAAAACACAATTGAAATTCGTTTTCAGGTCAGTGGGCACAGGTTTAGACATAAATACATTATTTCCTCAGATGGATCAAGCGTATCAGTGGCAAAAGCCATTGCTCATTTAATCTTCCTGCACAGCCGTTTTCTTAGGTAACAATGGCCCAAAGAAGGAAATGAATATTCACCAAACTCCATTTTCTTCAAGGAACCAGTCGGGTGTATTTTGTTTACAGTCATAATAGCTTACAACTGAAAACCAGTGTTTGGTTTTCCTTGTTTTATTCATGAAGGATGCATGCAGATGTACTTTTTAGGTCTATTGAGGGTAGTGCATTCATTTAGCTGATGTCTGATTGCCAAGGTAGGTCATTAATGAAGTTATTTTATAGTTAAACTAAATTACTGTAGCCTGCACTGACTAATTTTTGCCCTTTGGGGTGGTGATTTGAGACCTTTCGTACTTGACTTGTTAAGAACTTCTACAAAAAACATCCAAAACCAAAAAACAGACAGGTAAGAAAGCACAAGAGTAATCTGCATTTTTGGCCTTCTATGAGGTGCATAGTGGCATGAAAGTAAACTGCGATGGCTTTGAAAACTCTTTTCAACGGGAATTCATGGTGACCACACTATAAAAGAACAGCTGTCAGTTGTTATCAGCATCTGCATACCAAAGACATTGTAGTTTTTTTTTTAGATTGTTTCCTACTAGCAACAGTGAAGGTAGTTTCCAACTTTCTTTCGGAAATACAAGGCTAGCTCTTAAATAAGCCCTTAAACCACCAGAATTTATATGTCATTATCTTTTTGTTTATTTATTTTTTACTTATTATTCAGTAAACAACTGAATATTAGAAAATACTTTCTAATGTTAGAACATGCTGTTTATCCATTTGTGAGTTTCAGAGTTACAGCTGTTTCATTCTAAAAATATATATTTCTGTAATAAAATGTTTATTTGAAGGATAATGTGGAAAAAACACATTTGGGTCCTTAAAGAACTTTGTAAAAGAGATTTGTGAAGTGTGAAGAACATGTTAAAGGCTTAAAGAATTTCATGTAATATAAAGCTTTACTAATTTAGGGTTTCTTCCTAGAACGTATTTCACTATATAGAGGTTCTTAACACTCACGTCTCATTTACAAAATTTACCCCCGAAAAAATCATGGAAACAATGCAGTTCTTCTATGGCACTGTACAAAGAACCTTTTATTTCTAAGATCATATGAAAGTATTAGTAGCTAAACTATGCAAATTTATGAAAAAGCTGTCCCTACATTCAGAGCAATCTTTTATTAAATTAAGCAGCTTCAATTTAATGGCTTGGATTCTGGACACTTTGTTTCCAGGAATTGAATTAATTTAATCCTGGACAACCAAAATCCAGGGCAACCAGAATCCTGAATTGGTAGCAACTTTACCTTAAACCCATGTGAAGTTTTCGTTTCAGACAGTATTACTTTACGGAAGACTCACTAAATTAACAGGTTGCTTAGGATATAGTACAATTATTAACAAGATTATCAGTGTCCTTCAGACACAGATCACACAGAACCATGGCTACAAAAGTTATTCACTTCCTCAAACAGAAAGAAACATAACCTTGAAATAAGCAGGGTATATCAAAACGAATAATTTCAGTAAGCATTATAATATCACAACAAACATTCTACTGATTGAACAGTCGTGGATGGATAACAAATACAGGGGTCCTTATTATAGAGGGGCTTGCGGAACATTTGTGTAGCCCCAGACTAATAACAGTGTCTGGTGTGAAAAGGTCCCTGAGCTGGTCTAATGTGAACCTAAATTAATCAAACATTACTTCATGTGAAAAGTTTAACACATCAACATGAAACTGATCACATTACTAAAAAGCTCTTATGTGGAACTACAAACAAGGAAGAGTATATGACTAATATAGTGACGTGGCATTCATGAGCTTTCTAATCATGTGGGGGTGGATTAAAGGACATGAAGCTCATCATCTACACCCAGGTTTCTCAACCACTGGGCCGCGGACCACTGATGGGCCGCAAAGGCTTTTGATTGGGCCGTGAATCTAAAATCGAGACAGGCCACTGTACAGCATCATTACGGCTCAGGTATGGGTCGCTTTATTTGTAACAGAAAAACTTTTGTTTGTGGTATGGCGCAATTCTTTGTGTCAGTGGAAAACACAAGTGTCTAATTAGGGAATTTACTTTAAGAGTCACCCATTGCTGACAGACTTGTTCAATTGGCCACACACAGTTTGTAACCTAACCTCCAATGAAGAGCACCACTGAAGGCAATGTGGGTTGGAAGGCTAGGTAAAAAAATGTCATCGATGCCAAGTGTTGGCTGAAGGGGTGTAAAGGCTGACGTAACGAAAGCTCTGTATATTATAGGTGCAGTGGTGTTTGGAAACAGAATTAATCATCCATCATCAGCACTTGACCTCACCAATGCTGAGGCTGGGTGCAATCAAATCCTCATAACAATGTTTTGACATCCAATGTAAAACTCGAGTGCAGTGACTGACAGTAGAGACAGTCACTGCAGGGAGGCAAACTCTGTATAAACACCAGTTATTTCAGAAGAAACACTAAAAGAGCAGGTGTTTGGACACAATTGGAAAATGTTGATGATGCCTAATGTCATTGTTTTAGTGTGGCATTCTTTACTATCAAGTCACTTTTCCTTCATGAGCTACAAAACAAGATTTTTCCACATCCACCCTCTTGCTCGAGTAAAGTCACCAGCTGACGTCTCAGTTCGTTTCATGGAAAATGTGAGGCCTGTGAAGAAGGAGCCGGTGAATGCGTTCATTGTTCCGGATGAGGAAAAACCCCTCAGTATAAAAGTCAATTTGTGCGTCTTCCCTATTAAAGAATTCCCCACACTTTGGTGGAAAAATCTAACCCTTTATGAAACAAAATATGTACAACAGAGGACCAAGAATGGTCTCATGTGAGTGTTCAGGTTTCACCTGTTCAGCACACTGATGTCACACTGTGATGACAGTGATGACTCCTTTTCTTTGACCAATAAGGTGTGGAGGGTGGAAATAATATTGAACAGGTCTATTATGTTGTAATTAGGTACAAATACAAGTCTAGAAAACAGCATAGTGTGCATCGACAACTGAATGCAAATATATAATCAATCATTGTTACTGTATGTGTTGATTATCGAACACAAGCACAGTTGCTTGCCTTATTACAGGTTTTTTCAAATATTTTAAAGGTCCACATCACTCGTGTGATGCTTCATTAATCCAATCCACTTCAATGTAAAGAACAAAAAAATTGTTTTTCAGATAATTCAGTGCAAAGTGTATTCCACTGTGCTACACTTTTCAGCTTAAAAATGTTTATTCACAGAACTGCTCTATTATTGAATAAAACAATACATTGTTTATAAGCAATTTGTTTATTTATTATTAATTTATATATATATATATATATATGTATATATATATATATGTATGTA
>JBBJLS010000001.1:15304828-15316722 GCA_037577275.1 Bryconaethiops microstoma
GAGTCTGAGTGAGGAGGAACAGTTAGAGTCAGTAGAGGTAGTTTGTGTTGGAGTCTGAGTGAGGAGGAACAGTTAGAAGAAAACAGAGCTAGTTGTGTTTAAGTTATCAGTGTATAATTTGTAACTGTAAAAATTACACATTGAGACTCCAGCATACCGGCTGTAGCAGCCTAACCAGAAAGGGCAGAGCTGAGGGGTGTGATGAGAGCATCCTGAGACACTGTCACAGTGGGGACTCCACCATCAACAAAACTAATTACAAAAAAAGAAACATAAAAACTTCTTACTTAACTCCCTAAACTGACCCAAAACCAGGAGAAAACTAGTTTAGCCTAAATGGCGTCAACTTCCTACTAACCAGTGACCTTCTTAGCTACTTACAAAATGTGAACAAACAATGAATACTCAGTCTTAAAGGAGCAATGGCACAAACAAGGTCAGAAACAGGCAGGAGGTAACTCAAGCAAAGACAACGGTCACAGGCTGTAGTTTGTCTGTGGTTTGTAGACCCATCCTGAGTCCAACAGCTAACCAATCCAGAGCACTAGGCAGGAAAGGGGCGTATATAAATTCAACCATCCAGTCATCCAAGAACATGGGCGTGGCACATTGAAAGGGGTTGAGCCTAAAAGAGGAAGAGACAAAAGCCACCAATTTCACCACCAACAGAAATCAAACATGGCACAAAATACTATCAAGGTCATAACAATACCAAAACAGTCATAATTCATTTCAACAAGATCATTTTCACTCCGTAAAATTAAACAACTTTTTCTGTTGCTGTGCCTTTAAGACTAATACTGGATAAGCAAATGGTACATTTTGAAAGTGTTTACATTCTACGTCAAAGTCTTACTTCACAAACAGACTAAATTAATTTTGACATGATATTGGCCCTTTAAACCTGCATGACGGAGCGGTATTATTCTCTGATGTTCTCGTCACTGGCCTGGTTTGGTCTTTCGGTATGGAAGCAGAGCGTTTAGAGTGTTATTTTAGCAGAACATGAGGTGCTAAAAATACCCAGATCTATTTCTGAGCTCCTTTCATTTCTGACCTGCTGTGATCAGGAAGGTGCTTTAAACTGTTCATGTTTTCAGGATGCGGCTTGTTCCGTTCCATACTGAACAAAGTGATGCGCTTCACCAAGTCTACTTTGTTCAAATGTACCCATGAATTTCATATGAATGCAATGCATGAACACAATTATTGTAAGTAAGAAAACTGAAAGGCAAAATTGTGTTGATGTAACATATGTTAGTCAGTGTATAATTTTTTCAGTGTAATTAACTCATTTCACAGCTTGAAATCCTAAGTGAGGCTAAGGTGGGAAAACTATGGTATCTGGTTTCATAGACAGAGAACAGCAAAAATCACAGTCTAAACATAAGCAGTTTCCTCCAGGATCAGTAAAGTTTTCTGGTTTTGATTCTGATTCTGCTTCTTATTCTAAATGTAAAATCTGAGTAATGTAGTCCTCCATCCAATTTTTGCCATTCATAGTAAATCTGGATGCCATTGCAGAGATTACCAGTCCAGCAAATGATCTTCCCACCTCAGCCTCTTTCTGGATTTTGAGAGAGAGTGGTCAAGTGACATAAGCTTAGAACAGGTAACATACTAGGCCTGTATCAGTGCATGATAATTTTGATGGCGCCCAAACCTAGTAGCATAGTTCAACAGGAAAATGGCACAAAAATGATAGACACAGACACGTACACACTCTCTGGGTGTTTAAGGAGTATCTTGGTGACTAACCAGTCCTCTCGCTTATCTCTTATACATCTTTTCCTATATATTTAGCAAATCCCTCAGGCACTTACCCTCATAACTGTTTTTCCTTACTTATGTATTATTCTCTGACTTGTTTTTTCTCTTTGACAGGGTTTGTTAAGGTGTGTAACTTCGCTAGCAGTAACTTGGTTAAAAGCTGATGTTGATTTAAGTATAGCTTTACAGGTATAAAGAACAGTTGTGGACTACTAAAGCACTCATGTACGTCGCACTGGATAAGAGCGTCTGCTAAATGCCGTAAACGTAACTGGGGTGGTTTCTAGGTGGTTGCTATGGTGTTGCCATTCAGAAAAATTATTTTTTACTGTAAAAATTCCGAAACCCAAAGGTTTTGGATAACTTCACCTCACACACACACATTCGTGTTATAACAAGATTTGCTCACACAATCACAAATGTATTGAGTAAATAGTGATTTTATGTACAGTATATTAGTGTGTTCTCCTTACCAGCTCACAAAATATCAGCTGCAAAATAAATCTTTGTAGTTTGCATTTATTTACTTTGCCAGCATAAAGACATTTATCACATTTTACACAGTACTCTATGTACAAAGTGCTATGACATGGCACAGCTTTACCACCCATGAACACCAACAAAATGCCCAACTTTGTAAAATTTTACTCCAAATATTTGGTTTAGTATAATATAGACCTGGTTTGAATCAGTCAGTCCTTCATGAAATTAAATCAGGAGCTGGTGATGGAATTTTACAAATTGAAGCGATGGCTGTTTGTTAGCATTTATTCTAATGATATCTTTGTTGGCAGAATGACACTTTACGGCTTTTCATAGGTGCCTAAGACTTTTATACAGTACTGTACATCCAAGCTAAGAACTGTTAAGGAACCTGTATTTGTAGAAGTGGTACTAAACGGATGTGTGTGTCCAGATGACGGCCTCAAACATGTGGGACTGGTGGCTGTTGACGTGGCTGACGGACAGTGTTTTAGGTCTCTGGTTGTGTGAGAAGCTGAGGGGCAGCAGGGTGGTCCGCTGGCTGAGTTCGAAGCCCCTGGCCATGCTCCTCATCTTCCTCCTCTTCCAGGCTGTCCTGTGGTTTCTGCTGCTGTGGCTCCTGTCTGACCTACAACTGTGCCTGGCCTGCTTCCTCCTCGCCCTCCTGGACTGGATCTACAGAGAACCTGTGAACAGACTGGTGAACCAGGCCTGGGCCCAGTGGAGGGGCTATGAGTCCGGCAACTTATAAAAACTAAAGGGAACGGAATGAAGCAATAAAGCTGAAGTACAAAAATTAGCTATGTGTCAGTTCATAGTAGGGGGTAAAAACAAATTTCACGCTGGATCATTTTTTTTAAATGACCTTCAACCCTGTGTATGATTCAGTATTTACACTGCTGTCTCAAATATTCCATTTTCTTACATTTATATATATATATATATTTTGTTTGTTTTAATTTTTATATATGTACTGTGTGTATGTGTATATATATATTTATATATACACTACCAGTCCAAAGTTTGAACACACCTTCTCATTCAATGTTTTTTCTTTGTGTTATTTTTTTGTTGTGTTACGTTATCTTTGTGTTATTTTACAAACAGAATGATGAAGGAACACGTGGAATTATCCAGTAAACGAAAGAGTTAAACAAACCAGAATACGTTTTGTAATAAAGTAATGATGGACTGTTGTTTTTTTACTTAGTTAAGTGGTTCTTGCCATAATGTGGAGTAGAACCGTAGTGGAATAAGATCACTAACTGTACCAACCCGACCGTCACAACTGATGATCCCAAACACATTAAGAAGGCAAAATCCACTAACGAACTCTTGACAAAGAAATACCTGTTAATTAAATACCATTCCAGGTCGATTCCTCATGAATCTGATTGTAAAAATGCCAAGAGTGTACAAAGCTGTCATCAGAGTAATAGGTGATGTTTTCAATATTAATCTACAATGTAGCCAGTAATAAAAACAAAGAAAATCGTTGAATGAGAAGGTGTGTCCAAACTTTTGACTGGTCGTGTGTGTGTGTGTGTGTGTGTGTGTGTGTGTATATAAACATACACACATACACACACACATACATGTGTATACACACAGTAAACCCCTGCTTATTTGCGGTTCAGCATTCGCAGACTTTTTTCTTAGAACCGAACTAATAATTGTTCGTGGAAACTGCAGATACCCTCCACATTTTTTTGTGTGCTTTTTTTGTGGCAATATATCATTTTTCATGCATTTTAGTGCTAAATTATTAATAAAAATATCATTTTAGAATTTTGTAACATAAATATTAACGTAAATTCAGCTACGTTTCCATATAAAATATAACTTTACATTTTTTGCTACTGTGGAGAGAAACACTGTCACCTACAATGTCTCCTGTGGTGTGTCTCAGGGCTCTGTGCTAGGTCCCACCCTTTTCTCCATCTACATGCTCCCCCCTCCGCAATATCATTAGCAGACATGGTATATCCTTCCATTGTTATGCTGATGACACTCAGCTGTACCTCAGGGCTATCCCCACCTCTTCTACTACTCCTCTGTCAACATCCACACTGACTACCTGCCTGTCAGGAAAGTGCGGTGAACGCTAGGATTCCCGCACGACAAGGCGTAGATGAAGCTCAATTTCCTTCAGCTAAACGGATCCAAAACAGAAGCCATCTTAGTTGGCACACCATCTAAGATGATGAAACACCTCTGTAAATCATCATGAAACACCTCTGTAAATCACCTCTGTAAATAATCATTTTATCACCTTAAGAACATCGCCAAACTCCGCCCAACACTCACCCTGATGAGGGTGTGCAAGCATGACCACACCACCCCCATCCTGAAAACTCTCCACTGGCTCCCTGTCCCACTCAGGATAGAATACAAGGTCTCCCTCCTCACCCACCAGTGCATTCACGGACATGCTCCACTTTATCTACAGGAACTCCTCAACCCCCATACCTCCTCACGCACCCTTCAAGTCCCCAGAACCAAGCTCCGCAACATAAGTGATAGGTCTTTCTCGTCTATGGCTCCGTGGGCTGTGGAACGCCCTCCCTGACTACCTGAGAGTCCCACAGTCTGTTGATGTTTTTAAACAAAACTTAAAAACTCATCTTTTTAGAAAGGCATTTTGCTAATGCATTTAATAGATTTTCCTGTTTTTTTCTTTTTGTTTGTTTTTCTTTTACTATGTGGCACTTGGAGACTGCTAAAATATAAAGTTCAATACAAATATAATCTTTTTTTTTTATTATTAATTACAGTACAGTCTATACAGGAGTAACATCGGTATTTACATTCTAGCACTGCGGGAGTTCAGTGTAAACTGTACAGTACAGATACGGGTTTACCTTTACATTTATAAAATGAAATGAAAGTGTTTTGGAAGCATATTTAGGTTTAGTTTTTTTTTTTTTTTTTTACCACCCGCAAATTCAGGGGGGTCGGGTGTAACAAAAAATGTACACTATACAAATATTATATAAAATACTTAAGTTTGTGTGTATATCTCTGTGATATCTTGTGATGTGTACGGCCAATAATTCAAGCGTGATTTAGAACTGTAGTGTGAAAAAGAAGTCGTACTGAGTGTTACTGGACTGTACTGGTAAATACATCCTTTGTAACATCTATCAAGCATAATTGCAAGCCTATCTCGTTGACCCTATGAGCACTGTGTTGAAAAACTACCTGCCGGACTGAAAGCAGCGCTTTTTGCAAAATGGTTTGTTGTCTTTTTTCACATCTGAAGTCAAGCAACCACAGAACCAGAGCCGAAGATCAATTTAAGAGCCTTCAGATCTATACTTCTTGCAGCCTTCTATGAAAGAAAACAACTGACAAACTTCCTCGCGGTTGTGAGCAGGAGGAGTTCCCCCGCTGTTCCAAACATAGCCTAATGTGCTCTCGGTCTCCAGGAGGTTTACGTACACCCTGGCTAATCCCCCAGTGGAAACAAGGTGCACACGGGGCGGGAGGAAGAGGTGAGAGGAGGAAGGGCACGCCTATTTTGAGCCGGCCGCGCAATAAGCCTGCCTTTAGCTGACAGGCTATCTCTAATAGCTTTTGAGAGTGGAAGGCCAGCACTTATGGAGAGGCCTTAAAGAAAGAAGGGTAAAAACAAGGTAAAAAAATAAAAACAGAAACAGCGTACAGGGGCAGAGCTGCAGGAGCTCTGGCGAACACGAGGTCAGATGTGTTTGAAAGAGGAAAAAAAGGAAGATAGAAAGAAACAAGAAGAAATAAATGCATCACTATAGCCGGCACACGAACCTTTGACTTGCCGGACTGACGTGAGGTTCTTCTCGAAGCCGTCGTCAAACTTGGGGTTGGTGACGGGCTCGAAGTCGCTGGTGTACACTCTGCCGGAGGAGGTGGTGTAGCAGCACTTGCACATGCAGGTGTGGTAACGCAGACGCCCCTCGTCCAGGTACGGGTGTGCAAGAGCATCCTTCGCCGAGATTCTCTTTGACTGAAGATGGGTACATTTGTTAAAAATGACTCATTTGTAATTATTTGGCTAATCTAATATATCCAGTCATATGACCAAGTTGCTCTGTTAAAATCATGTCATGTTATATTTCGCTCATAAACAATAACACATACTCTACAGCAGCGGTCCCCGACGTTTTCTGCGCCACAGACCAGTTTCATGTAAAACAATATTTTCCCAGACCGGTACAGATAAAAACAAAGTGCGTTTCTTTTTAACTCATTTTTGCTAGCTTGTGGGCTAAAGTTTTGATGTACCGAATCACGTGACCGAGACGAGCGTTTTTTCCCCCTTCAAAATTAAAGACCTTACGGACTCTGAAAATTAATAAAATATTTTTATTCTCTCTTTCGGTGCGGCCCGGTACCAAATGACTCACAGACCGATACCGGACCGTGGCCCGGTTGTTGGGGACCTCTGCTCTACAGGGAGCACTGGTATTTTAGTGCTTATTTTAAGTTACACATGTTTGAACTTTATACTTTATGCGTTATTTTGAGTATTAAGTGTGCCATAACATTTAAACAGGCTTTATATCTGAAGCTCTATACTTTCTGTTAAAGTCAGTAAACAAACAGTAACTGGATGCAGCTCTCCAGGACCAGGGTAGGTGAGCAGTGCTTTAGAGGATGTTCACTTATTTTCACCTTTTTAAAAAAAAAATTTCAACAACACATGTAATATAATCAGGGATTGTTATACTTTTATGACTACATGAATGTACACAACATGTCTTATTAGAAATAAAAAATACAACTGGTGTTAATTTTACTTTAAAAAACGCTAAAAGCTCACCTTGCTACATTTCTATCGGTATATTCAGCACTGAATGTTCATACGGTACAAAAGAGTAGCTGGCAGTTTCACACAGTGTTTAAAAAAAGGGTTCGAGTTTCTTATGAGATGGTGAACTATTCTGAGGTGCGTAAATACAAAATCCTCCACTTCAGTGCACCTTTTGAAAGCCGACAGCTGTTTTTTTCTAATATTGTGTAAACTGGTATTGACATCTCTCACATGAATATAAAAAGCAATAAGGTGCAGTACAAGGTGACAGAACATCACAAATGAAGTGCGCCGTATAAATGACAGGACGATACATGAAACTGGCAGCTCGATTCGAGCGCTCACCGGGTCAAACACCAGCATCCGGCAGAGCAGGTGAACTGCCTCATGGGTGGCTTGACTGGACAAGGTGTACAGGACAGGAAGTGAAGGCTGCAGAGACAAGAAGAGCAATGGAAATCATATCAATAGAAAACAATCGAGCCATTAATCTCATTACAATGTACATTCTTGGGTTAATCCTTGGAAGTCTCAGCAACTGAGGTGCTAACAAAAGCATGATGTAATTCAATATTGAATGTTTCTCACTCGTAATTCAGGAGGTATTTTATTATCATTTGAAATGTATGAAAATATTCTGTTGTGTATACTATATTTTTCATATGATTTTAAGCCTCTGCCATTTTCTAGCATTAAAACCAATGGAAAAACGTCAGAAGAGACCCAAAACTGTAGATACGTAACTTGTTTAAACATCAAATTAATGAAAAAGTAATTTATTATGCAGCTATAATTAAGGCCCTGATAACTGCCACCAGTTATAAGACTGATGAAACATTTTCAGTTGTGTGTACAGTCTTTATTTTTCATTTTTCTATGCTTTTAAGCTTCTGTCATATTCTCGCATTAAAACAAATGGAAAAGTCAGAGTAGACTCAAACCTGCAGATACGAAATTTGTGAACAGTAAAATAATGCAGACAGTAAAAACAATGCAAATGTAATTTTTTTTTGCAATAATTAATAATTACCCTAATCACAACCTTTAGGGGTTAATTTAAGCTACTGAACAATAACATTTGTCGTTATGAGGCGGTAAAAAGTATGTGATCACAACGTGCTGTTAAGGAAATGCCCTTCCATTTCAAAAACAGGCACTGATTCATTGGTTTGCAGTGCTTTGCAGATTAAGGCCTTTATAATTGCTACCAATTACAAGCCTCCCATAATCAGCACTAACAACTGCAATGAGGCGTAATCAGACGGCGCCCCACAAAAATCTACCAATCAGACAGTGAGCAATAGAAAGGATGTTTTTCAGCCAGCAGCTGACCATGAAAGGGGACCTCGGCACCTGACCATCCGTACAGTCCAGCATGTGTTTCGCTCTTCCCAGCTCCCGGCTGATGTGTGTGCTGATAGCCCTGTGTGCCGAGCAGAGGATGTGGGACAGCAGAAACAATGAGCAGGGTTATTTTTAACCCTGTCTAATTATCTCCACCGCCCACCGCTCCACATCCCCCCAGCCAGCTCACAGCAACATTGATTGAAAAAGCCCAACGGTAATCGTTTGTTTTCCCTGATTAGGTGTTTTTTTCTTAGTGTGAGTAGTGAACAGATGCGGGCACGAGCTGGTGATTCATGGCTATCCAGAAAAGACCGCTCACTAGTGTGCGTTCAAAAAGCCTACTGCTACCAGAGCAGAGAGGGAAGGTCTCGGAGGGAGGAATGGATGGATGGACGGAAGGATGATTTATTAATAGCAAAGAAAACTACAAGATTTAAGAAATACGCAATTACGTTTACATTTATAAACTGGTGCGGTCGAAATAAAAAGGCTGTGGTGGTGTTTTTTTTTTTTTAAACCCGTTTAGCTGAGCAGTATGTTTTAAACTCTCAAAAAACCCCAATAATATTTGAATAAAGACTAATAGCATAAATGCAGTAAATAGTGATTTTAAGGCCTCTGCTTGAGGACGTCCAGTATTACCTGTAGTTCCCCTCAAATATCTGATTTGGTTCAATCAACACGTCGTTAGATTAAAGCAGGTGTTCTTCTCAAAAATCTACAAAAAAGGCTTGAGGGATCGAGGAGGAATGTGGAATCAAACCTGTGTTGTTCTCACCAGAACACAAAACAACTACAACTGTTTACAACCAAAACAAATCTTCATACTTCTTATCGCTTACTTGTTTGTTCGCATGCATGTTAACCTGTGTTTTTGCTGCAGAAAGACACTCACTGTTGAACAGGAAAAACACAAATAACAGGAAAGAAAAAAAGAAAAGGAAGAAAGGGTGTAGCATAAGCCAAAAGCAGAGTAGTAATGGAAAGGCTGCAAGACTGTAAACTTGTTTTGTTTGTGTGTGATCAGCTTTAGTGCATTATTTGTCGAGAAAATACATGTCATATATGAATACGTGGTCATGTGCGGCAGGGCAGTATTTCTAGTTACATTCTCTATAATCCCTGTATCTCTAGATTACTTTGGTCAAACAGCAACATGTGAGCTAACACACTACACACCCCTACACCTGAGGACGTACACAGGGCTACACGTTTGGGATGGGCTGTATGTCTGTGTGCTGTGCAGTGGTGTGGCGTGCAGTAGCATTAGACGGCTTTAGCTCAGGATTAAAGGGAGCCGCAGCCCTAGACAGATGAAGAGGAGGCTGAGGGCCTCTCCATGCCCCGTGATGCGTAAGCTCAATTAAACTAATGATGAGTCAGGAGAGCCGACGCATGACATCATCGACATGGGCTTTCAGTTATGCCTGGCATGCTGACCGCCCCAACGCATTCCACCCTCGCAATACAGACAGAGCAAGTAATGCAGAACAGACCAACACACACAGTCTGGTGACAACAATTCTGGTTACCATTAAAACCAGCAAGACAACAGAGGTCAGCCACAGATTAGTTTAGCTGTGTGACATGATTTGCTCCATCATTTTTTATGAGGATGGACGCTTCTCATTAAATACTGCATTTTAAAAGCAGTGCCCCAGTCCTAAAGGAGTCCAGCAAAGTTGGATTTCAATGCTCAAACAACACCTGATTTAGCTCATTACTTAATTGTCCTGGATTCTGGGCTCCCAAGACCATATTGGACCTGTCCGAGCTGCAGGACACTGGGACGCAATTATGCAATAATACATCAGATATGAAATATTTGCCAGGGCAAGCTGCGGTCATCTCCCACTATTTAGCCTGACCTCGAGTTCCACAGCGATGCTGCGAACAAATATGACAGTGACTTGTGGTGCTTTTTCCACTGGCACAAGTAACCGTGCCATGCTGCAAACAAACGTTTCTCCATTACAAATAAAGCAATCTGTACCTCAGCCGTACCCGAGCTGCTCGGCGGCCCTGTTAATTTACTGTCCGCGCATAAAAACAACAATGGAGATAGAAAGTAACAGCTGTGAAGTCGATGACGTACAAGCACTACTGTTTGTTTGGGCTGAAGGTAAATATCAGTGGGAGATTTCTGTGATGCTTACAAATTTATCTTTAATGCAGTGAGAAACGCAAAGGTCTATCAGACCATCACTAACAAATTCGCTGGGATAGGGATTCGTCACACGGCTACAATGCAGTGTTCATGTGTACAGTTCTTATATACCACACTGATGAGTCTGTGCCACCTCAGTGAAGAGCTGGAAGTAGTTTCAGCAGGTTCAGAGAAGTTTCGTGGGTGCATTTTTTGGATAGGATTTCAGTGACTGTTGACTTCTAGCGTGAGCAATATTAAACTCGTCGCTCCATTGATAAACTATAGAGTCAAAATTTGGCACTAAACATGTCTTTATAGACTATATCGATAGTAAGAGGAAAACGGTTTTGATCTATGAGGATGTCCACAGTGGAGCCCCATTTCAATGCAACATGCAAAAAGTCTAACCGGACAGACAAGATGATTTGAAAACTCGTCAAAAAATCAAGGAACAGCAAAAAATTTTTCTTGACTTAATGACGAACCGGCCACGTGACCGCATTATGCCCGGCACACTCTAGGCAGGTGCCATCCCTCACCTAAACCAAACTTTCCAGTAGGTGAGAACGTGTCCAGCACAGATGATGTCCTGCTGTGTGCTGCACGTGTGAAAATGCAGCTTGATACAATGTCCAGACCTGATTCTACAGACACTGTCCAGAATTCATTTAAGTGAGATATTGCATTGTCCATAGTATCTAAGAAATCAGAATCACAATCAGAAAACTATTAATCCTGGAGGAAATTGCTTGCGTTACACAGAAAACACAGAGACAAGAACAATATACAATAAAAAACTCACTTATATACACTATGCAATACACACAAATGCTGGGGTATAAATGCTATAAATAAGTAAGTTAATTACTAATTATACAAATAGTGGTCAGTAGTATGTTATTGCACAAATGTATGATACTGCCACCATATTACCTTGCCTTCATTTAAGAGTCTCCTAATATAACCTCTGCCAAACAGTCTTCTAAATAAAAGAAATAAATTATAATTTAGACAGCAAGAGATGGATTTTAGTATTTTACTATGACCAGACAAACCCCGGAGCAGGAATGTGTAAGAGAAGCACATAGTTTTAAATAGAAAAATAAGGCTGGAATCGGTCTCTGTCTCTTTTACTGCTGTCCTGAAGCCATGAGAAAGAATGGAACCCAGCTTCCTGTGTGGCCGCATCCACGTGATCTCCCACTGAGCCACCAAACCCCAGCACGTTTCTGCAACAGGTGCAGGCTGCAGCATTCCCAGCCAGGTCTAACCCTGCCCCTCCTCTACTGCCGGCTATTTGTGTGTGTGTGTGTGTGTGTGTGTGTGTGGGGGGGGGGGGGGGGGAGGGGGAGAGAG
>JBBJLS010000001.1:15320404-15355224 GCA_037577275.1 Bryconaethiops microstoma
TCCAAACAACCAATGATTTATAAAGAAAAATCATGAAATTATCAGGGGTGCCCAAACTTTTGCATACCACTGTATATGTAATGATAGAACCCGCGATTGGAACTCACTTGCTCACGAGACACTGGAAAAGCAAAAGCAAAGTGAAAAGCTCCAGTTCCCCTTGTGAGCCTTACTGTGTGAATAAGAATGAATGGCTACTATTGAGTAGGAGTTGGAACCATTGACTATATATGATATAAACACTCATTGGTTGGAACATGCAGCCACTGTTGCCCTCACTTGGTGCCATTCGGAAACTCAGTGGAAACCATGTGATTTTAATGTTCACCTGATCCTCCATTCACACAATGGAAATAATTTGAATGAATTATTGATAGTAATAAATAAATGCAGCTGTAACAAAATATACCTCTTTTAAAATGGAAAACACCCTTTAGAGTCTTTAGAGTCAAATTTGAGTAAGACAAATAACATGACTAATCACAGTTAATTAAACAAAGCAATGTAATCAATCAGAAATAATTATTTTGTTTATGCGACAGCTCTAGCTTTTCATCAAAGATTGGAAAAGAAAACTATCAATTTCATTATATATGCAAAAGCAGTTTTTCCAACAAAGGAAAGAATGCACTTGAAATATCATTACAGTACACAGCTGATGTATGTTAACAAGGTTGCAGCAATGTTTTTCTTTCGTGACATTTCAAGAGAAGGAAAGGTGACCATTACATCTAATGGGCAGTTAAGATCCGAATTAGTAGTCAGATCTAAGTTCTTCCCTGACCTTTGCTAATACCGACATCTGCCCACAAATCATGTGTTTATGGGTGAGCAATGGACTGGGCAGCTTCAGCTTCACCCTCTGATGCTCCTCCTCCTCCAGACACTCCCACCACCACCACCGCCACCACCACCACCCTCCCCTTCAAACACTCCAACACACCCCCCCCACCAGTCCCTGTAAATGGAGCAGCAGTCGATTGATGTGATTAAAACATCCTGCTCTGGAGCCTGCCAGCCACACACAAGAGGGAGCGTCAAGTGACAAGGTCAGCCAAATGTCAGAGTGTGTGTGTGTGTGTGTGTGGGGAGGGGGGGTCTACCGTAGGGCGTGACGGTGTCCAAGTGTGAGATAAGAGAGGAAGGGTGGAGTCAAAAGGTCTCGTATTAGCTAGCATGGCAAACAGTAGGTCTAGCAGGTGAGTATTATGTACAAGTGTATGTGTTCATGTTTAAGCATTTGCTGCAAGGCGAGTGGCCGGCCGGTGGGTCGATGTGAGGCAGGAAGCGCACGGCCACAGCGCTTGCGCTGCAGTTCCTGTTCTCTATGGGGTATCGCTTTCTCAGTACGGCTGCTCAGGACTGCAGAGCCAACACCCAGCACCAAACTCACACATGCACAGCAGGGGTATAAAAATGCATCCGAGCGATCTTAACGTGGCAATTCAACCCCATCGATTACATTATAATCAATAATTTATTGATTCTCGTCGTTGGTGGTGCAAGACCTTGTCTCTCTCTTTCTGTCGTTTTCTTGATATGACTTGAAATATATATGCTGCTTTTTGCACTGTTTGGACTGGACCAGTAGAAATGGTCCAAATTCAGATAATCTAGTTACATTATCCTATATTGAAAGTTCAGAATGTTTTTTTCCTTCTTTTGTTATAATTTTGGAGATACAGGGCTAAAATTGCTATTATTGAATATTACTAATATTATAACAATCTAATATTGTGAATCTCTTACAACCAGGGTCACAGGAGCCCGTCTCAGCCATCATAGGACAAACCTGTGGCTGCCAGTCCATCACAGAACGGACACAAAGACAAACGGACACTCAATCTCAAATTCACCCGAATTTTTCATGACTGTGAAAAATTGTCTTTTTCATGACTGTGGGAGGAACCAGGAGGTACCAGGAGGAACTTACATGACCAGGAATCAAACCTAGGACCTTCTTATTGTGAGGCTACAGTGTGCTACACTGTGCCAATTCTGAATTATGATCCTAAAATGTGTGAATTATGCTGTAATCGAAGATTTCTCAATAATTCTCTAAATGGAATCAAATCAAAATCAAATGAAACTGAATTGTTATGAGATCAGCGGTCTTACCCTATATGTACAAACATACAACGCCCCCAAAAGAGTCCTACCCAACATTGACTAAAATGCAGTGTATTGCCAAATCGAGACTTCTTTTTGCACAAAAGGGAATTCGAGAAAGGCACACGGTATGAATCTTTCTCTTGGAACTGCCACTTGCTAGGGCTTCTGCAGGGAGGTGAAAAGAACTGTGAGAATTCATTTGTTACAGTCAAGATGAAAAAAGAGAAAAGAAAAACATGAAAAAAAACCCCCAAACTCTGCCTTGCTCACGTCAGCAGGCCAATCAGTCAGGCAGTAGATGCAACATGGCAGAGGGCAGGAAGCGGAGAGACAGAGAGAGCAAGAGCGAGCTCAGCTCCAGGAAACCCAGCAGAGAGACCAGCTGGAGCTTTTCGCAGGAAAGTGGCAGGGCCCCGAGAGCCACGAAGAAACCACAAGAGTGGTCAATAGGCGCCGTCACTCTGCAGGAGCAGCCAATTACCAGCCCAAAAACCAGGCCAAGCATGAGACTCCTTTCTTGGGACTGAAGATATCAATATAAGGAATTTTCACTACAGTCTATGTAGGACACGACCCAAGCATAAAAGACTAGTCCGCAGCTGCAGCTTGTGCAGTTCTAAGGAAGGCTCCGTACATTCTGGTTTCCCTGTCGTTACTTGGTTTTTCCAGTCCACTCCACTGTCATGTGTTTGATGATTCACCCTCAAGGTTGATCTTATAATCCCTTGTCTTTCAGTCCTAAGTTCTCCAGAAACACCAGCCCCAAGTTCTCTAGAAACAGGCAATCAGTCCCTCAGAGAGGTAAAAAGCATTTTTCTTATAAAAACTCAGCCTAGTAACCAGTGGCGAAAGCGACGACTGAGAGAAAGGCTCTTTTGCTTAAACCTCTCTTCTTTACGTCCTCAGGAGGAAGAACTAAAATGTGAAGAAAAGATCCAAGAGAAGTAAACAGGGCTGTACATTTAAAGACATGAGATGCACAACCTGTCTTCTGCATAGTCTCTTGCCTCGCCCTGCCTCAACAATGTTTGCATATGCATCTGTGTTTCTTTGTCCCTCGTCAGGTCTTTATGCAGATTTGTCTGCGCTCGTTTGTGGGTTTGCCGAGTTGGTTTGTGTCGGCTAGGCCTGAGGTTGTCAACACCTCACATGTACACCCTGCCTCTACGCCTCCGGTAGGACAGAGATGTAGTAGATACAAGAGAACAGGGTGTCTCAGATGAAGACTCACTTGTTTATGGGGTCCTCTAAGGATGTGAGCTCTTGCCCCCTCACACGCCGTCCTCATAGCCTCCAGAGATGGAGTTCCCAACAGATCAGTGATTAAGTCCAACTGTGAAACAGAGCGAGAGAGAGAGCAAGAGCAAGAGAGAGAGAGAGACAAAGGGAGAGAGACAATTTGAGCCCTTAACTCTTAAACCTGTACTTTGCAAAATTGGTAATCTATGCGCTCAAGCCCCCTGCCCCCAAACAAAATATTACAATATACATTTTAAATAACTTTATATAATACTCACATACGATTATATATTAACAATAACACATTTAAAAAAATTAGATAAACAATTTTCAACCAACTGTCATTTTAAATAGACATTTTCCAATCTCTTTTTACCCCTTAAAAACAGGCTATTTTTGCTCCTGTCCCTTTAGGATATATTTATGTAAATTACCTCTTTTCTGATTGACTGTTCTATATTGTGCTTAATTCCAAAAGCAGTCCACGCTGAAACCCTTCTCTGTGACCTCAAAGTTGAAACACAATAAAGCTTTCTACCTACAGACTGTATGAACTGAGCAGTGAACCTTGAAATTTTGATACTTCAGCAATGCTTAAATATAGCATCATGGTGTTATTTAAAAAAAATAATAAAAAATTGCATGAAACGGTTTACAGCCTCATGACAGTGAATCATGTGTCATACATAACAGCAGGGGTGCTAATGACTCGAGGAATGTCCAAACAGCTGACGAAACTCTATTTAAGGGTTAAAGGGGGATGTCAAAGGGCTGTCTGTGGAATGCTCCCCACAAGACGTGTCGACAAGGTGAAATAGATATCACACGCTACATTTCTCTGCACTTACTCCTGAAGTCCAGCAGGTTCGCCAAACCACCTGTTTTTAAAAATTCTTATTTACTCCAGAGACAAAACACGCTTAAATCAGACTACTGCGTAATAGTTTATGGACATGGTTAACCTTCACTACTCTGCTGGTTGAAGACCACAGTCAAAGATCCTCCTTATAAGTAGAGTGTGCAGTCAGAAAGCTCATGGTGTGTGTAGGGATGCACAGATAAAGGGGGCATTTGGCAGACGCCCTCATGCAGAGTGATTTACAATCATTGTATATTCCTTAGTTTTGATATTCTTTATTAATAGTGTGGTAAAGTGTTGCTTGTGTAAATCTTTCTTTTTCTTTAATACTCTGAAGCAGTACAACTGAACAAAAAGCAATTTCCCCTCGGGGATTAATGATAAAGTAAAGTTTAATGATCAATGATAAAGGATTCTGATTAGTTACAGGGACAGCCCCCCTGGAGCAACTGAGGGTTAAGTGTCTTGCTCAAGGACGCAATAGTAGAACGTGGGGCGTTTGAACCTGCAACTTTGTGGTCATTGGGTTCACAGACAAGAGTTTACCCACTAGGCTACTACCACCCATGTGACAGCATGTGACAGCATGAAGCATTCAAAACACTAAACCTGCACCAGTCAGCAACACACGGCAGCATGTTCATGTTCATACACACAGTAAAAACAGTGCTTGCCTTAGAATCATATAGTCATAACACCATGTATTAAGTTAACAGTCATTGTTTGAAATCTGAGTAAATCAGAATTTTGAGGTTACTTTATTAAAAACGCAAAAAAATTATTTTTACAGTGCACCCGCTCCTGTCTAGCATAGTGAACTGTGGGTGTGGGATGCATGGGTGTAGGTAACATAGTAAGCCTGCATAAGTGTATGAACTTTTTTATAACTGGTAATTAATGACTTATAAACTGTCTGTGACCTAATTAACAAATTGTGAATCCAGATGATCAAATTGTGAATCCAGTATCAACGATCAAATTCAATCATGGACCGAAACAGTGGTGATTCAGAACCGCTACAACAAAACAACCTTTAGCTCAACCCCTGACCTCTCTCTTTCACTCATTAGCATGGTTGTACGATATTTGCCAAGAATGCAGCCACAGGTCAGTTTATTCTGATGCTGGTCTGTGGTCTGGTTCATATGCAATCAAGAGGTCTGCAAGTTTACAGCACTTTTTTTCTTAAATATATAATGACCTCAAAACACGGTGTTCTGGAAAGTATGATGAACGAGGAAATGACTTTTGACTTTTGTTTAGTGCAGCTTACAATGTACCATTTCAACGCTTAGGACTTGTATTGGACTGTGTTCATGCTGTCTTCCAATAAACGTGTCAAATTTCTTTTTTTAAACAAAAACTTTCATATGTGGTCCTAGCTCGAAGACATATTTGATACACAGCCATGCAATTAATTGTGCTTTTTCTTTTCACTGCGGTCATCATCCAGTGTTGACAGTGTGTCAGCAAAGCATTAACTTGATTAAACGTGTGTTAACTTGATGAAATGTGTCATGATCACACTAGACCACCTACCAACAGGCATTAAGATAAACCCATTAAGGCAGATGGTAACACTGAAAAAACGTAATGGGTTGCATTCAATGTACATAATATGTACATATTTGCAAATTACACGTGTCACTGTTTGTTGTGGTTTAATAAAAAATAATCAGTTCTTGAATGTTCAGCCATCCTTAACCATAAATGGCTTGGTAAGAGCCATCGAGTTAAAGCTCCCTTAGTGATTTAGCATTAAGACAGTGGGGAACCTAATAAGAATCAGAAGATCGCTGGTTCGGATCCACGGTGCGAGTAGGTTTTTAATTTTTTAACACAAACTTTTTTGTTGTCTCCAAACACTGGTTTTATATCAACTACGTAATCACACTTCATCTTTACTCACAGACATGCATCTAGTTCCAATTACAGATGAAAGTATACAAACTGAAAGTAACGTGCTGGTGTAACATTTTATTTGTGTAGAAATGCTGTGCAACACACTTCTGCGTTTTTTAAGTGTATGAAAAGCGAACAGTAAGACTGGTAATTGATTCTAAGCAATTATACAGCCTTTACATGCCTTCATATCAATAAAAACAGGTCCTGATATTTAGTCTGAGACTAGCAGTATGTTACTTGTACCTGTTGAATGGGGCTCTGAGCCTGGAAGAGGATGCGTCGGCCCAGCAGCTCAGCGAAGATACAGCCCACTGACCAGATGTCGATGGCGTTGGAGTAATGGCGGCTGCCCATGAGGATCTCGGGGGCACGGTAGTATTGTGTCACCACCTCCTGGGTCATGTGGCGCGACTCATCAGGCTCCTCCACTCGAGCAAGGCCAAAGTCACAGATCTGAGGTGAGAAAACATTGTTACATAAGGTGCTATATAATCCCTGGGCAGCCAGGATGAGGTGTGAGGTAATGATGGAATGAATGACCAAAATAAGAGGATTTATAAGTAGATATGAGCTCTCCTTATTCTAACACACTACACCAGGATTATACATCATCTACTCCGTTCACTCATATCCAAATGCTAGTATACATCATCAATATTGGTATTGATGTCATACAAATATATCCATTTTCTATGTCTGCAAGTAATGTCATTTATGTCAAAGGAAACATGCATAAAATGTCTCAAGGCACAGAGAGCCAGAACTCACTCACTCAAATTAATTTTACACTCATGGTGAATTTTTTTTAAATTCCTTTACAGCAGCTGATCAGTGAGCACAAACCTGAAAACGAAACTGGCCAAATGGTTTAACTACAGATCTTCTTTGTGTACATTTTCGGTTACTCGTTCTTGGTAATTGTGACATAATTCAATGAAAAATGAATGTTCTGTTTATCTCAACATTTCTCATTGAAAATACAAGCCAAAATCTGAGCAGTCACATCAAAAATGCAACTATCACCTTGTGAAATACACATTCTGTGCTATACTTATTTACTGAATTGTTCTGCATCTCCTACTCCCCCATAGTTCCCATTCCCTACACACTTAATGAACGTTTGTTTAGTCTTGTATGAAGTTCTTTTGATCATTGACTTACACTCATTGGTTAGTTTATGATTTTTACCAGCTCTATACAACCACCATACAGGTGTAATACAGACTGTAGCACGTCCCTCCTCTCAGTTTCTGACCACAGGACTGCAGCACAGAAGTGACACTGACATGGTATAGACATAGTAGAGTGCATGTGATGCTGGTGTTTCAGACAAATACCGGATATATGTGTGACGTCCACAGAGCGGCCGCTAGAGGGGCAATGGGGTTTTTGTTGGGGTTTTCATTTATGGGACTCTTATTTTGAAATAGTGTATGTTCGTGTCTGTGTTCACACTCTCAGCTGTTCTGCGTTTTGTTTTAGTGATTGGGTTTTATGATTGGTTGATGTCTAAGTGTGTTCTGTATTTAAGTTCCTAGAGTTCATGTTTAAGTTCCTGGTTATTCCCTCACATTATCCTCACGCTACCCGTTCCTTATGCCGTCTATCTTACGCTTTGTGTTTAAAGGCCCTCGTGCCTATTTATGTTCTGTTGTAGTGTCTTTTTATAAATAAATACCATCTAAGGAACCTGCACCTTGCGCCTCGCATCACTCCCAAGCATGGCACGACATGACAATATGGAATTTCTGGGGGATATTTTATTGTCAAGTGCCACAGCTTATTCTCCACGACGCATATTGTCACAGCTGATATCACAATTTTTCAATTAATTGTTACACCTCTAAACGCAAGGCACATTTTCAGTCACTCGAAGGATCAAGATATCACTGTATCAGATCAACTCAATGTGAACACTGTAAATCTAATACCGCCTACAGAGAGCATTTATGAAAGCCCTACAGCGAGCTGATTTGCAGTGTTTCTTTCCTTTTCATTGACTGACTAAATATAAATTAGTGGCCAGAGTGACAGGAAATAAGCGAGAAGAGAGAGATGGTGGCGAAAATGAATGTAGCACATTGCTTGGCTCCCCGGTATTCACAAAAAGCAGCTTTCCATCGCGGCCAACTGCTCCGAGGCCCGTCACATGAAACAGGCCCAGCAGACGGATAGAGAGGTGGCAGGGGAGGGGGGATGGAGAGTGAGGAATGGAGATATTTTGGGAGAAAGACGCTAATCACCTCTCAAACTAGAATGATGAAAAGCGAGGCGCTAAGTGAGTGAGCATACTAAATGAAAATCTGTCCAGAGTAAGCATGCATTTGAGAGGCACACAGACACTGACACTGATGCTGTAGATAAAGACCCATCAGTGGGCAGGCAGACACTGAAAAACTCATTGAAGACCACAGAAGCCACCCAGACCTGAACACCAGCGCTTCTCTGAGGTACTGAGTGAGAGGGCTGAAAGTACGGGAAATGTTTTCTCTTTCCGGAAATGGGATTTAAAGGATAAATGAGCTAATGCATGCTAAATAATTCCCTGTCTGGAGCCTAAGAGCTTGATCTATTCCCTTTCTCCCCTCTAGCAGATTTCTCTAGCTGCCTGACCTAGTCAGCACACGCACAGGCACAGAGAGAGAGAGAGAGAGAGAGAGAGAGAGAGAGAGAGAAGGAAAAGAAGAAGAAAGAAGAGGAGAGAATGAAGAAGATAGAGAGATGGATGGAAAAAAGAGTGATAGAAAGTAGGAGAGAGAGAACAATGAGTAGGGAAGAGAGCAAAAGGGAGAAAGGGAGAAAGGGAGAGAGAGAGAGAGAGAAAGACACACACACACACATGCAGTGAAGCTCTGTCTGTGGGCTCCTGAATGAAGATTTATGTCGGGACTTGAGCACATGAATCAACTGCAACGGGGCCCTGACCCCACAAACCCAAAGACACGGATGTGTGTGTGTGGGTATATCTGTGTACGTGTATATGCACAGCAGAATGGGCATGATCTGACAGATATGAAGGTTTTTGCCCCCCCCGCCCAGTAAGAGCTGAGTTACTGAGGCCTTGTACAGACAACTATTATGCATTTAGCCTTGAGAGTCAGATACACTGTGTGTCTATGAAAAGGGTAACGAACACCAGCAGAGGCCCAAGGGCAACATAAACCGTTGACAAACGACACAAATTGTCTTCTTCCTTAACACACACGCCTTATGTACAGTAAACAATATCTGCAGAATTACAGAGAAGAATGTACAGATTTGCATGGGGCGGTCTGGGTTTATGGAAACTGACAGGGAAGGACAGCCCTTGATCTCCAGCCAAAGAGTTCAAATGGTGACGGTCATACTAACCTTGAGCACGCAGTTGCTGTTGACCAGAAGGTTGCCAGGTTTGATGTCTCTGTGCAGGATGCCAGCAGAGTGCAGATATTTCAAACCTGTGGACACAATGAGAAAAGACAAGAGGCAAAATCAGCAAATCGCTCCCTGTAGAAGACAATTAGCAGTTATAGAGACAGAGTCTATCCAGATACAACTTATCAATGATTGTCTTTCTGTATCTCAAGTGTGGTTTATCAGTGAGGGTGGAGAGGTGCCGCTGAAGTATTCTTGTTCTTAAATACACATTGTATAATGTTCACACTGCTCAAAAAACCTACAGGCCAATTAGGCCAAACCCATTAAATTACAGATGAAATATTCATGTTTACAGCCATTTATGTAATTGTATGGGTTTTTTTTTTTTTTTTAAAGGGCCCCATATCATACACTTTTCTTGCACTTATGATGTTTGCATAACTTTATGTTCCCATCATTGTGTTTTTACATTTTTACCATTTTAAACTCGTCTTTATCCTTTAGAACAGGCTGTATTTGTTATTTCAAGACTGATATATGTAAATGATGCTCTAGAATTGCTGTCCTGTATCCTATATCCAAAACACAATCCATCCTGAAACACTTCTTATTAACTGAACGGGCAGGGCTTAACTGGTGTAGCCTGAGTTTTTGTGTATATATGTAAATACTGGTTAGTATATCACAAAAATAAATTTTAAATGGGCGAATTCTTTAATCTTATATCATATTGCCAAATGTATGTGGACGCCTCCCTTAATTATTTAGCACAGATGTTTCAGGTTCACCCTTTGCTAATAGGTGTATTAAAATCAAATATACAGTCATGCAGTCTTAACAGACAACTGAAGAACTTTAAACAGGGCAGTCATAGGAAACTACCCTTACCACAGTTCAGTCTGTGAGGTCAAGTCAAGTCAAGTCAAGTCAAGTGAAATTTCTTCCCAATCAAAACTGCTATAATTATGACATGGAAACGTCTAGCAGCAATAACTGCTATGAAGTGACAAACCATGCAAACTTAAAGAGTAAGCCGGCTAGGTGCTGAAGCATTTAATGTGTAAAATAAATGAGTGTTATTTCACTCAGTAAAGCATTCCAAATTATCTCTTAAAGAAAAAAACATCATCACAATAACCATGCTTCATGACATGAATTTACACGTGACCGGTGTAAAGTTTGGTGGAGGAGGAATAGTGGGTTAGGGCTGTACATGGTTTGGGCTTAGTGCCTTTGTTCTAAAGTGAAGGGTAATACACAATCTGTGTGTGATTTTTTTTAGGGGCATGGGGAAGTAAATGTGTAAAAAAGTTTAGTGGCACGGGGGAGTAAATGTGTGTGTGTGTGTGTGTGTGTGTTTGAAATATCTGTCTGGTCAAGGGACATTATAAGGAAAGAGGAGAAAGTTCACTGGGTGAAACATAAATGGAATGTACAACGTGTAAGTGCATATTGACAGAACAATAATAAACGAAAACAATATAAAACACTGAATTCTCTCAAACTGAGGGATACAGAGCCGTGCGACAGAGCATTGCACAAGACGGCACAACACTTAAGCTCTGATAATGGCTTGTTTTGAATTCAACGTTTTTGTGATGTTACAAAAACCAATGTAGGATGTTTTGAATGAAGGATAATACAGTGAAGTTAATTTGAACAGAGTCATTTAATGTATAAGTCTCAACAAAAACAACCAGTTTCAATTCAGTGGTTCTTAAAAGGTTAAGAGGTTCAGTACCAAAACCTGAAGGGGAAAAATAAAATATAAGAAAAATGTAGGATGCATGCAATTTAACAAATGATATCATGCTATTATAATGTGTGTGTGTGTGTGTGTTTGTTATGTCTTACCTCTGAGGATCTGGTAGAGAAAGACTTTGACATGGTCGGAGCTGAGGGGCTGAGGAGACACGATGATTTTATGCAGGTCACTCTGCATCAGCTCTGTCACCACATAGCTACAGAGACAGCTTCATTAAGGAAAACCACATCACCAAAAATAACACTAGGAAGCACAGACATATTCTCTCTCTCTCGCTCTCTCTCTCGCTCTCTCAAAAATACACATACACACAAATACATATACGTACTCTCCCACACGCACGCACGCACGCACACACGCAAGTTGTCTCCACCAGATCAAGTCAAGTCCTCCAAAAATGCAAGGCCATGTACACACACAAGATCAAAACCAAGTGGTTCTCCATGCCAAAAGCCACCCAGGTGATAGAGAATTCCATCACACATTCCATCAACACTCTCCTGTGTCTCAGTGACTGACATGCCAGAGCAAGGTGGAGTGGAACAGAGCTCCACAAGGACCTCAAATATTTGCCAGAACCCGACAAGACCTGAATACACATTTAAAAAAAAAAAAAAAAAAAAAAGAAAAAAAGAATCACCCGAGTCTGTATATGCTGCTCCCTGTTATTGAAATTAAATGTGTGGGATAATAAAATTAAGCTCATCACTTAATTAAGTTCAGGCATTGTTCCTTAAATATTTGTCGTGCTTTAGTCAGGATTAAATTTCACACAGATTTTTCATAGTACGTCCCCCACCATTGGACTCCAGCTGGTCCTGCATTAATTTTTATCTCAACTTAATTTACTGCAAATTTAAATGTGACTTTGGAGAGCTGATATCTTGTTAATCATCCTTATTTTGTTCACTGGTTTGATTGCAGCCGTCATGAGCTACAGTTTGATGCAAACGGTTGGGCTAGCCAGTCAAATTATATATTTTGTTGATGTTTGAAGTAAAATGATGTAAACATAACCTTTGAAGCAAACTACTTAACTTTTACTTTATTACTTTACACATGTACTTATTAAAAAAATATGTAACAGCAATTAGGACATATGCAATGCTTTGGATACCCTACTAATGCAATCAGTGTGTATCGTTGTCTTGTTGTAGGCGCTTTTCAGCTTCAGTTCCTTGACTGACTGTCATATTTACTTCCAGAATTTGGTACACAACCCCAAGGTACAACAGATCCACTCTCATGCTTCGCGAGGGGCTCTTTTCAGGACATAATGCTACTTCTTTACTCAAAATTAACCTTCAGAGGCTGTGGCCAAAGACCTTCCGCTACCAGTCCACAGCACTTGTTTCCAAAATGCCTCTGGGTTATCTAGGTGCTGTTTTGCATACTTCAGAAGCTGCAAGGGTTCTTTCTGATGACGATGTTTCCTCATGTTTGCGTAATCAACACTGAGCAAGAGAACAGCTTAACCGTTTTGTGCGTCATATAGTGGTTTTGCCTTGTATTGGTGGCCAACAGACTAGTACCCCATATGAAAATTTTCTGTCTTCCGTTTCTTCTGCAATTCCCCTAAACTATTAATGACATTTCGTGAGGTGGAAGCTACTAGTTGAAAGGGCTTTGATATCTTTTACAGGCTTCTTTTTAATTGTAGCTTCATTTTCTTCATCAATAGCTTCATCACTTAGCTTCATTTTCATCCTTTCAATCCTTGGACAGCTTTTTAGCCCATGGTTGATGGGTTCATGGTTGGAAGAGTCAGAACTTATTTTGCTGTGGAACTGTCATTACCTTCTCATTCTTAATGACAATTCTTGACCTGCCTAACCAGTTGTGACATGTTATTTAAGTTCTGTACAGAAAGTTGTCCAAAACTTTGATTTAATTTTCCTTCAAAAATCAATCAATAAAACATTTGGCCAATTTGGCCAAATATTTTTTAAGTTAATTAAATTGCATTTGCATAAAATAGTTTGCTGTAAAGATGCTGACTTCGTTTCAGTTCAAAAATCTATTAAATATCTGTCCATACGAGGGCATTGTATACTACTGTACACTAACAGGCACTATAATTAGAAGTGTGAAGAGCATTTTTTTTTTTTAATTTGTGTTGGCCTATTTTTGGGTTTAGGGTCCATATGTATGCTTCTCAGAGTAGAGGAGCTAGTCAGAGATCAAATATTTATTTTATTTACAGTAACTTTCTTACCAGGAACAGATTCTGGACCAGCCCTCCAATCCTACGAAATTGAATGAAAATGAGCGAAGATCAAAAATCCAGTTTTGATTAAAACACATTTATGGGAAAAAGTGATGCATTGAATTTATAAGCAACAGCCACAAGCAACAGTTTGGGCTACCCAGACAAATGACTTACATTTTACTTTATTACTTCACACATTTACTTACAAAAATAAAACGTATATAAACATATAAAACAGTAATTGTGCATTTGCAATACTTTGGATACTTTAACTCGACTACTCAATATTTGTCTTGTCGTAGACACCCGTCTCTTTTCATATCCACATCAACACAATCCACATTTAACACAACACAAACTGAAGGACTATAAACCAAGGGGAAATGATGGACAAGCTTGAATCGAGTAAACATAATGCGTTGTGGGGTATTCTCCACTACAACGACGGAGTCAGCATAAACACAGTGAATGAACGAAAGCTGCAGACATCTCCTGTCAGCAAGTTAAGGAGACAGAAAGGCGTGGGAGGCCTCCCTAACACACTTACAGTACTACTGCGAGTATTCCTCTGCTAGCTGTATAAACACACAGAAAACGGGCTGAGTTTCACTCCAGCCACGGTTCTAGTCCAGCTCAGAAGCTTAGTTTCAGTCGAAGGAGTGCAAACCAAGAGACGCTCCTAGTTTGGGTACAGCTATTTCAGTGCATTTGCATGGCAGGCTGTGTACGCATACTGCCTGGTCAGCAAGACCAGCTCCGAGTGTCTGGGTATGTCTGGAAGAATGACTGGAGCCGAGCGAGCAGCCTGCCTGATCGATCGTCTGCTTTGAGGAGAGACATAAACATGCATGTGCGAATACACAGTACTGTGCAAAAGCTCCAGTGCAAACTGTTTAAAGCCATTTATCTGAGCAGCGAGTGGCTTTCTGCTAAGCAAATACACCAGTTCACATCAGAATAAATGTGCATTATATAATATAAAGATTTGTTTGTGAAAAATACTTGACGTTTTTGTGAGCTGGTTAGAACAACACAGGTTCAGGTCCAGATTTCACCTTGATGCCTCCAGCCTTTGCATGGATTTGTGAAAGTCCATCAGCAGCTCCTGATTTAATCTAATGAAGTATTGATTGAGCCAAACAAAGTATTTGATGAGAACTACAATGTAATACTGGGCTTCCACGAGGAGAGGCCTGGGAATGATTACGCAAACACACACAGACACACACAAAATCACTATTTACTGCGTTAATATTATTTGGATATGTTCAAATATAGTCCTTTAAAAGCATATAGTGGTCACTTGAACAGGTGTAATTTTCTCAGGTGTCCAAGACTTTTGCACAGTACTGTAAAATACAGCCTACATTTACTGAGAGGAAAAGTGAACAGTTTTGCAGAGGTTTTTTTTTTTACATGTAAAAAATGGTGTGTGTGTGTGTGTGTGTGTGTGTGTGTGTGTGGTGCAGGAGCACATGCACAAGTGAGACCATAGGGTGTGTGTGGGTGAGGAGGATGATGCTCATGCGATTGTTTCAGCGCTTGACTCACAGTGTCTTCCTATAGGCCCACACAATCCATGCGAGGTGTTTTTATAGAGGAAAAGTTCGTTTTCTGGCGCCCTCCGCCCCCCCATATGCATGTGCCAGCACTCAACTTAATTAAGCCAGAGAGAGAGAAGATCTGCGCTGGCCGAGACAGAAATACACGGGCAATTTAACAAACAGGCCATTCAAAACTTTATGTTCTCCATTGCGTTTACCATCCGTGAGATAAAGGCAGTCTGAGAAGATTTATGAAGTATTGGTAAGATAACTGATGTAATTAAAGTGGCCGTCTCTTGTCTTCTGACACTTATTGGAAAATGTCCTTTTTTCTCAGTGTAACAAGCTTTTTATGGGCTTTGCAAACTGTTTCAGGCTCGTCTTTGTGACACATAATTAAAAACCGAAAACAGCTATATGTCACCCTTGAGCCTTGACAATATAGTTATTAACATTATTTGACATGCTGGGGCTTCAGACTATTATAACTATAACTTTTAAAAGACCCATATTTTACATGTGTTCATTTATGTACTAGAACCGTCATAATAGATTTTCACATGACTGTTTTCTAACCTCTTGTATTAAAACAGGCTTTTGTTACTATGCTTTTAAGACTGGTATATGGAAATGCTTTCCATTCTGAGTGCCTCATTCAAAAAGTACTCTGGGTTCATCAGCATGGATGGGCAGGTTTATAGTGTTGCAGACTGAACAGATGGATATATCGTATGTAAAAATGTTCTCATGTAAACTGTGAATTCAAAACAGGCTTTTTTTGCAACTTAATTTTCATTTATATAGTTGCAATTGACTGGGGAGTAAACGTTGCACTAAAACACTGTTTAACATTGTTTCCATATTATCCTCTCTCATTGGAAAAAAAATGAAAATCATATGTAGGTATATAAGATGTCATAAGGTTGCAACTGTGTGTGCTCATTAAGTTTAAGGGGAAAATGCAAAAGGTTTGTGTATCTTTCCTGTTGCTGACGCTGCTGTGTGGTGGGCTACAAATGTACATTTAGGGCATTTAGGAGACAATCTTACTACTAACAAACTCTTATATGAAACTCCTATGTGAACTTGTCTGCACCATCAACACAATTTAAGTGGTTATTTATGGAGAAAAATGACAACCTGGGCCTTTTTATGGACCTTTGCCAGATAACTCGCCAAACTGGGTCTCAGACCTGCACGGAAGGTTGTACCTACAGTAGCTGCTGAGCTGCTACAATGACCTAGAAATGATCGTCACGCAAGGATTCTTACAGAACTCCACATCGTTATGCCTCAGCAAATTCCTCAAACACCCGGACGCTTTTGCTGCATCATTTCTTTTTTGGAAGGCAAACCTTATGCATGTTTTAAGGCCGCCAGTCAAAGGAGTGCGTGAATGGTGGAGACGAGCTTTTGAGGACGGTTGTGGTGGGCCCGTGGAGAGTTGCGCGATGAGTCAGGCACGCCATTCTGCAGAACAGAGGGCTTTTGTCACGTATCTAACACAATTAGCCCCATGCAAATGACAGCCAGGCATGAGTGGCTTGCTGAAATGCAAACTACACATCCTTTGAGCCTCTCCGCTCAGAGGAGTTAACGCTCACAAACACATGCACGCACATGTACACACACACACACACACACACACACACACACACACACACACACACACACACACACACACACACACTTGCATACATGCGTTTGACAGGCTGGAACTAGGGGCAGTGGTGCAGATCTGAGGCTGTAGCTGATATGCGTTTAAACCTGCCAGCTCCTCATGGCCTTTGACACTCCTGCCCTGAAATCACCGAAACCCACCCCTTCCCCTCTGCCTCCCTTCTAAAACGCTCCCTGGCGCCTCATCGCAGCCGGTCGCCATGCCAACTAACGCAGGCCGAATGTGGGCAGAGGTGGAGAGAGTCACCTGCGGTCTGGGTTCCCCTCCCCCTCCCCTCTCAGAAATGACTAACCGACAGATGAGATCTAAACTGGGGGAAGTGGAGCTTTCCCACTATTCAGTTCCCACAACAATTACAAGGAAAAACAACCGCCCACCTGCTTCGAAAGAGTGCACACACCACACAGCAGAAGTGGGTAGAGCAGCCTAAACCTACACTCGTGTGAAAGTAGAGTGACTTTGATGAAATAAGGAATGAGGATTCATAATACAAGTATTCAGTTTTTAAAACGCCCAGAAAAATAATGACTTGACCAAATGATAACACGCCTATTTATTACGAGTGGCACGATATGACTTTTTCATGTTTGATACCGATGCTGATAATGCAACCTTGAGTACCAATCCGATACTGTTCTTCATTCACAAACAACTAAGTTATAAATTATACATTTATCTAGAAGGCACTTTAAATCCAAAATGATCCCTATTTCCTCTAGAGGGCACTGTGTAAGTTATCAAATTCAAGTTTCTGCACTCAAATAGTGCAGGAGAGGTCCATTATGGAATTCTGCACACATGGCTGAATCACCTAGTGGCTCTTTGTCAAACATGTTGTACACTATTAGAGTGCAGGAGCCTGTAGTTTAATTCCTGTATAGTGCACTATGCAGGGAGAGATTGAGACACAGCCCTGCTGCTCATCTGTGTTACTCATGTCATCATCTATGCATTTCTCTTTACGGCATGTTGCTCAAAGTTTACATGATAGTTGAGGCTTTTTCTGACATCCAATCTAGTGAGTTTGGCTGAATATATACGGAAAATAGAACAGCCATTCACAATATGTATACTAGTGGTTTGCCGATTCAATAAAGTATAATATCTGCTGCAACTGCACTGTTCCAACACTGTTTACTGTTTTGTAAACAGCCAGCATGTTAGTATGTTGTGCAGGAACATGATTACAATCTTCATGTTTCAAATCATTCAAATTTTGATCAGAGCCAAAAGAAAATATTGACTTGTGAACCCAGGATCATAAATCAAATTGAATAAAATCGTACATATACACATACATACATACATACATGGATGAGTCAAAGCAATACGGGCACTCACAGATGAAGCAAATATCATTGAGCGCATCATTACAACTGTGCATGTGAGGGTCTAGAATATACTAGATGGTAAGCACGCAGTTTGTTCTAGTATTCAAAAGCGTCCCCATCTGGTCTGAACTGACCAAAGGTCTATTTTGGTGAATATATTGAATATGAGACTGCGTAGCCACAGACTGGTCAGATTGCCCATGCCGACCACAGTCCACCATCAAAAGCACCTACTACGTGCAAGGAAGCACTGGAACTGGAAACTCAAATACGCATCACCACACACTTGATAACATCGCTATTTCAATGACAAGGTTTTAATCATCATCGTTTTAATCATCAATTTTCTAAAATCAAGTAAAAAACAAAGCATTCAGTTAGCTTCTAAAACTAACGAAGATCCGTATGGATCTACAGTAAAGCTTCTTAGTTCTCCCAGCATTGACAAAGAAACTGAAGTTAGGCTCTGTTCTTGTCTTTTCTGGATCCTTTTGATCAAGAAAGAAATGCAAAAGCTGTGGGTGAGCAATAGTAAAGCAATCTAGGGGCTGATCCAATGGAGCAGAATGAATTTAAACTAAGAAAACTACTCACGATCTATGAAACACACAAGTGAAAATGTCATCAGTCCTACCACAACTGATGATGCAAAAATCAATGCAGTGAATGTTTTGCACATATTGCATAATAATAATAATAGCAACAACATATGGTAGTTATTGGTGCAAGATAATATTTGATAATATTAACTGTTATTATTACACCTATAATAAATAGATTATAATTGCCCACGCTTGAATAAAAGGGTACTACCCAACTTTGACACACAACACACGCGCACAGTGCACAAACACACACGTACACAAATGCGCGCGCATGCGCACACACACACACACACACCCACACACAATAAACACACAGACAACAAACATAATCCTGGATCAGACCCGTATATCCCACATAGCATTTGGCATTTGATGTAGCAAAGCTTGTTTTGCGAAAGTTAATTACTCACTGCTGACAGTTTCTCTGTAATTAAGTTTGCCTCTACAGATTGAGGGAATGCATTTCCTTTTACATTACAGCATGCTTTCAGAAGAGTCGCCTCTCAACGTGCCTGCGAAGCTCAATCCTCATTAGTGCTGTACAAGATAACAGACACTGAGCATGGCAGAGTACTCCCACACACACATATTCACACATATCCAAACACATGCTCATACAGACACAATTCAAAGGGGCAAGGGGAGAGTTTGGAGCTCGACTAATGTGCTCTCACAACAGAGGGCTGTAGTGTGTGGCGGGTGCAGACTTCGCGGCTTTGCTAACTGACCCGCTTGGAGGGCCTGAGGGGAAGAGGTAAAACTGCTGCTACTGTGTTTTCATTAATTAAACCCTGCACGCCTAGCTGCTTCAGCTCATTGGATATCATACCCCAGCGCCGTACGCATCATCATTAACACACTGCCTCGGCAACAGCTTCCCCAATTTAGCACTTTCAGCTGTGCGGTCACACTGTAATAATAGTGCAGAATACATTTTCACTTCGGGCTTCTCTGGATTTACACGCCAGCAAGACCATAAAGAAGGGGGCTGAAAATTTAGGTGTGTTTAATTTTAACATCTGTTTGATTGTTGACAGCCAAAAATGAATGCAGGACTTTTATTTGTCTTTTTTTGCCTGTTAAGGACTTTTATTTGGCTTGTTCCTGTAGCTGTTTAATAAGAAGATTACAGCGTCACTAATAAAGAATACACACCAGACTGAAGTCATAAAAAAAAAATTTGACCTACCCTTTGGCTTTGATTTTGATTGAATAGTTGTCAGTTCATTAAATAAGGTCTAGTATCTACATCACTGTGAAGTGATCTGATCATAAACAGACAGAGAAACATTTTTTAATGGGTCTCGAATATGTCTTGCTGCTAAATTGTTACTGGTATTAGTGACTGGAGGCACATTTACTATATCAATGTCACTGTGTGTGTTATCAGAGAAAAATGCGTAAGTTATTATTAGTGTACAGCAATCAGTCCCAATATTAAAACCACTGACCAGTGAAGTGAAGAACAATGATCCTCTCATTACATGTGCTACCTGTCAGGGGGTGGGAGATATTAGGCAGTAAGTAAACAATCAGTTCTTGAACTTTATCTGTTGGAAGCAGTAAAAGGGCAAATGTAAGTATCTAGACTACTCTGACAAGGGCCGAATAGTGAAGGCTAAGTCAGAGCATCACCAAAACGAGGTCTTGTGAGGTGTTCCCCATATGTAGTGGTGAGTCCAAGAAAGGACAACTGGTGAACTGTCTACAAGGTCATGGGTGGCCAAGTCTCACTGATACATGGGAGGGAGGCTATTCATTCAGATCTGATCCCATAGAAGTAGTACTATGGCACAAATTGCTGATGGAGTTAATGCTGACTAGAACAGAAAGGTGAACACACTGTCACAGTGTATGTAACTGCAGACCGGTCAGAGTGCCCATGCGGACTGCTGTCTACAACCAAAAGCAACGAAATCTCGTTATTAGATCACAATGGACTACTTTTGCGCCTACTGTTATGACACAAAACCTTGTATCTACATTTCCGTCAATGAAAACACAAACTGACCTTTACACTGTGTCAAATATGTCACATCTTTACCCTTCGCTTCTCCAGTAAAGTTACCATTTTGAGGATGCAAATTTTTTGTACTGCAGGGATGATATGCTACATCAGTTAGAGATTAAGTTGAAAGTGCTGGAGTACTCCTATAAAACAGAATTTACCAGATCATAACCCATGCAAATGGCCTATGGCTAATGCTGTCAGCCTTCAGCATAAAGGCAGACACGTCTCATCCTGCTCGAGCGCGACAGCAATCTGCATATGAGGTGTGAATTCTCACACCTTTAGCGTACTTTCCCAGTAAACACATAGCCACCGGCTCTTGTAGCAGAGAAGCCCCACCTCCCCCCACCTCCCCATTGCTCGGCCCCCACCTAAACACCTATACAGCGAGACAATCAGTGCCTTCGCCTTGAAAGGAAACACCTTAGAAAATGCTTCGGTATGGTTCAATGTGTTCATGAGCCCCAAGCACTGACCTCATGCAAAATAACGAAAAACTCATTATCTCGGGCCATTTGATGTTTTATAGCAATGTCACATGCGGCAACGTCGAGTCAACTGTGCTCACCGACACATACGGTGCGCTTGTATTCTCAAGAGGGAGAGAGAAACATGAAGAAAAAAAAAAAAAAAAGAAGTGAGAAAGTAGGAATAAAAGCACCATGGCACAAAACCAGACAAAGAAACAACAAATGGGGGAAAAAAACAAGAGGACCAAAATAAGCTTGTTCAGGCCAGTATCCTGAACAGCTTCTTTTATACTTCTTTTTCTGTTTTGCTTTTTGCTGCTCCGAGCACTCTATAATGTGTGTTAGCTTTAGCGGAGCGCAGCTGGCTCCAGAGCTTTGGCAGGTAGCGATTGAAGCCCCATGTCACCATCGGAGCTAAGAATAGCATCAGATTGCATCAGGCCCCATTTGCCCCCTGTGCACACAGGGTCAGTGGAAGTGGGGCTAAAGAGCGCCGATGTTTTCCTGATAAAAACCCACAGGAACGAGGGCCTGACAGTGAAAGAGCTGACTCTAATGGGGGACTTATGGTTAAATAAGAGTGACTAAGAGGGCCAAGGAGAATCCAGGGGATAGGAGTGTGTATGTGTGTGTGTGTATGTGTGTTTGTATGTGTGTGTGTGTGTGTGTGTGTGTGTGTGTGTGTTGATTCCAGCCTTTGTTCCAGAAGAGCAGGCGAAGGCTCCGATGGGGGAGAAACCTAAATATCACGCCCCCGAGGACCCTGCTATGCAGGAACAAACACGCAAGCAGAGTGCACGGGCGAACGCACACGCACACACGCGCGCACACACACACACACACACACACACACACACACACACATGCATGGCTAAACACCACCTACATATGCAGGTTAAAGAAGCAGCTCTACCAGAAACGTTAACATGGCTAAATGATGGAAGCTAGTAAGCACCAATTAGTGCACAAATATACCATTTCCATGCCAACTGGTGGCTATTCGTCATCTGTTAGAAATGAAAGCATTTCTGGCTGCTGCTTCAGACAACATCTGAACACCTGTGCACATACGCTAAACGTACTTTATAACTAGAGCTGATTTTATTTTCCAATACCAATAGCGATACTGAAATTGGCTGATATAATTACAGATTTTTTTTAATTGTAAATTAAAAAATAAGCTTAAATACTAGACATTTTCGACTGAAGCACTTTGCTTCAGATGAACATATAAAAATATCTAAGATGAGAAACTACCTGAACTAAACAAAACTAAACAAAATGACAACACACAGTGCGAGTGTGTGCTATTTGAGACTAGTTAGTACAGGATTGAGTAGGGTTCATTCTTTTTTCCCCTCCAATAACCCATCCAGCACTTTTTGCTCGGGACAGCCTGATACGGACATATAATATGCCACTGGTAGGTTGAGCATGGCACAACCTAATGTGGGGTAAAATATAATGTGGATTTTATGTAGTTCAACAGATTTCTGAAGAATTTAAGTGGTCATTTTCTCGTATCTTTTTATATAACATCATCCACGAATACCGTATGTCCAGCTACTTTAGCCTGCCCATTCATGCTGCTGTTACAATGAGGGTATCAGCCCGGACTGCTTTTCGAATGTGAAACATTACAGGGAAGGCAATTAAAACCAGAACTCATTTACATTTCGGTAACAAAAACTGGCCGTTAAATGCAGAGCAGAGGGATGCGGAGCAGTGGGAAAGGGGACGCGTAAAACTCAATTCTAACTGTTTTTGGTAGAATTCAGGGGAAAAGAGTAAAATACAAGACACAAGACAAAATGTAGGAGATGGGCCCTTTAAACATAGGTTGCCAAATGACAAGTGAAGCTGCACGAGCGACAGGAAGGAAACTCAAACCCCACAGAGGTGCACAAAAAGTGACAGTGTTCACAGAAGTGCACTCACATACAAAAAAAATCAAAAAGCCAAAGCCAGAGCCAGAGCCAGAGCAAGCTGTGATGACCTCCTGCAAAGAGCAAAAGGCAGGCGAAAGAATGCGGGGCATAAATCTGGTCTTAAACAGGAAGGAAATCTGTTCTCAAAACACTGAAGATTAATAGAACCATAAGAATCTGTCGATGGGCACAAGAAGCTGCCCGAGCAATCAGTCAAAAAATAGCAGCCATTAGAACAAGAAACACAAACATAGTCCCATCATCAGTCGCTCTGAGAAAAGAAAAAAAAAACAAAACAGAGCAAATAAGTAAAGAGAGAAACAGCCATAATTAGGCTGGAACCGGACACAACATAATCTTATTCATAACCTTATTCTCTAACAGGAACACACAAGGACAGCGTGACTGAGCCAAGTGCTATATGTGGGGGTGTGTGTGTGTATTGTATGCATTTGGTGTGCACACACAAGTGTTTGTGGATTACCTGACATGCACTTGAGCATGTAAAGTAATCCTTAGATTAGGTCGGACACTAAGGACACTTTTCCATAGGTGTACAGGAACCATAACGTACCCAAACCATACCGTGACAACATGGAACTTGCAGCACTTTTGGATTGTCCAGTGTATTTCAGTCCGGTAGTGGTGTTGCTGATGCGTCAGCAGCATGATTCTCTCCTCACAGTCCAAACCTCGTCCAGGGAGTCGAACAAGCCAAAAGTTTTTTCTGTTGAAGCTGCTTTCGTTATTGTGGTCTTTTATTATTTATAGTCTTGTTTGAGTTTTTAATTATTTCTCTGCATTCTTTAGCTGTGTGATGAAAACCTAACCCAGATAACTTGTTAGTGTTGTCCTGGTACACCGTAACATTTCTCACGGGTTAAAAGCAAATTTGTCAGTGCCATAGAAAACTCCCACTGAAATTTATCTTCGGCCCAAACAGACAGTAGTGCTTGTACTTCCCTCAGCTTCCCAGTTGCTAGTTTATGTGTGTTTTTGTGCAGACAGTTAAAAAAACAACAGGCTCTTTCCAATGTTGTGATGACATTTTGACCAATCAGAAAGCAGTGATGCAGTCAGCTTGGCTGTGGCCTGCTTTCAGCCCCGCCCACTTTCAGCCCAGTCGTCAAGCGGTACAGGTACGGCTTGGTTACGGGTCACTATTTGTAATGGAAAGACATTTGGTCGCGGTATGGCATGGTTCCTTTTGCCAGTGGAAAAGCGGCCCTAGAGCCATAACAGACATGTATTTATAGATTATGCGGGCAAACCTATAAACTTTGGTTAAATGTACCAAAGAGAACTAGTCACTAAGGCAGACTGATGGTTTTGGATAAGAATCAGTTAAGACAGACCTTTACTCTCCATTGATGTGAAGTCTGTGAAAACCAACTGACTCGGTAAAACCTGTTGAACTTAGAATTCCTCCTGCTGATACAGGACTGCAGCTCAGATGCTACTAGACCTTTAACAGAAGCAGTCACTCCCAAGCCATAGTTGGATTTGCATGATCTTGATGAAGTCATTTGCCTGTCTCATGGCAGAGCTAAGTCCTTTAAACAAAAGTTCAAAGTTGGATTGCCCAACCCAGATCCATCGGAGAACACAAATCGGAGGAGGAAAACAATGCACACCAATTCTCTGTTCAGTCCGAAAAATGCAAGTGAATCTCCAAGTGAGAGTAGGTGCAAAGTTGAAAGCTAGAGTACGTCTGATACTGTGCTTTCTGAGGTACCATCTATTACCCTGTACATACAAGTATAAAGCTGTATGCAAAAATTTGGGCCAAATAATAAGTTCTGTTAATTTTCAAAGTGAGATAAAGTCCACAACCTCTGCAGAGAACACCTAATATTAGAAAATAAAGGCAAATAAAACGCCAAATGAGGCACATTTCGAAACGATTTAAGACACTTTTCCCTGTAAAGGATGTGTGAACTTAATCCACCTAATGTTATTTGACAGGTATGTTTGAACCATTGCACATAACTGTACATCATTATCAAATATACCTAGAAACCTTGCAACAGTCACACTAAACACGGTTTCCATATCTTCTAAAAGTGACCTTACAAAGACCTTCAAGGACTAATTTCCTCAAGTTTGAGACCCCAACACATCATAGTTGCAGACTGATGGATCTTCAAGCTTCATTACTGTTATAGCACCGTTCGCTTAAGATTAGTTTCTCGCTTGCTGCTGTTTAACCTGCATCATTCGACTTCAGTCACTCACTCACACACACACACACACACACACACACACACACACACACACACACACACACACACACGACCTCGAGCCATGTGGCACCTGCAACAAGGACGCACAGATGGTGGGAGACACATGCAGAGAGACTTCAGTTACTATTATTGCACAAAATACATAATGTCAAGCACTTTCAAAGAGCCATGTCCAATTATGTCCATTTAAAAAAAAACAAAAAAAAACAAAAAAAACCAAAAAAAAACAAAAAAAAACTTAAGGCCTTTAAGGCATTTTTGCCTGAAATGCAGAAACTTTAAGGATTTTAAGGACTCGTGGGAACCGTGACCGTGAAAATTTCATGCCTAACTGATCTGGTCAGAAATGACTTTCAACCACAAATCTTCAACCACTCAAGAAGCAAACACCCTATCAAGCACCTGTATGTTCTTAACGTGCTCTCAAACTGCTCCAAACCGAAATAATGGCTAGTGTCACTGCTGGTGTTGCTTTTTTTATATATATATTTATACTTAAAAAAAAAAAAAAAGCAGAGGAACTCGGACTGATCCAGGCCACTGGCACTGGTCACACCGCATGAGCTCTGGCTAAAAATATAGCACACAGAAGAACGCTGCAGGCTAATTAACACAAGTGCTTTTTGTTCCCCATTTAACACAGCTACAGCTCTTGTTAATTCAAGCCAAAGACTGCCAAGCTCGGAATCAAAGAAAGCACACTTGGTATTCGGAAGATCTTTAAAAATATTTATAAGCTAAGAAGCTTGAAGAGTGTGTGTCGGGTGACCAGGACACAGAGCTGGGAAGCTGGGAAGTGTGTAATTCCTATGATTCAATTATATGCCAGATTAATAACGGGTGGGGTGACGTCAGCGCGATGAAGGGGAAGTACTGGAGAACAAAAGGAAGGTGTTGAAAATGAGACGGCATTTTTTCCGATCCATATGGAAACTCCGAACCTCGAGCCAGAACCATTAGTGAGTTGAGAGTGAGATGGATGAAAGAAGAAAAAAAGTAAGACATTTTCATGGAGCGAGAAAAAGAAAGCCAGCCAATCCTGTTTAGCTATCGCTCCTGGATAGGAGCTTGATCTGGAGACCGATAAGTGTGGAGAACGACCACCAGGCAGATTGAGGAGATGTCTTATCAGTGGTTTTACTCTAACCCCCCCCACGCCCCCAGCTGCAGCCACTGAAGTCCTGAGTCAGCAGAACGGCCATTTGCTCTTCTTGAAGGACACTACAGTCGCAAAGTTCACTGTTAACTATCTTCACTACTCAGCTTTGCTGCGGGCTAATCAGGGGGTCAACATGCAAACCAGCTCTCGTAAGTCCAGTGGATCATCCCCAGCTACAAAAACCTCTAAAAGCAGCGTGAGGCGGACTGCTCCATTATCCTGACCCACATCTTTATCCAGCATTAAGTGCTGCATGCAAAAAAACTTAAAACAGGGACATATGGGCTGTGATTACAGGGCACTTTTTCTTTTCACTCTTTATCAGCAATACCAAAAAAACTATGCTTTAAAATGAGCTGTTTTAGTAATAATAATAGTAATAATAATAAATCATACATTAATCATAATAATAATACATTTTGTTTAAGGGCACCTTTCAAGGCACTCAAAGGTTTTCAGTGAAAATGGGTCAAAATATCATTAATAACTTTTACTATGTATAATAAAGGATTAATGGTTTTTTGACAGCTTTGGAATACTCTTCTATATTTTACCCCTAAATGCAATAATATTTACACTTCATAATTAATCATAATGTAAAGCAATTTATTGTTTTAATCAAATTGTTCGTTTGTATGTGTAACGAATAGCTTTACAAAAGTGTGGAGACAGATGTTCTGTACTTTGATGTCAGACAAGGAGACAAAGGAGTCTAAGCGAATACCTAGAGGCAGTGATGGGCCAGCAGTAAGTTCAAAACTCAGAACTCATTAGTTTAGCTCGTTCACTGAATGGAAAGCTAGTTTATATTTCATTGTGGTCCAGGTAAGCTTTAGCTAAAGTTATCTGGATTCAAAATGAGGTTTATAGTCAATTATCATGTCCAGCATTAAGTAATTGTCATTTTTCCCAGGATTTAAGAGAAAAAATGTTGTTTTAAACAGTGATAAACTCTGAGAACTGTCAGGAGTGTTCTAGTACTCTGATGGGGTTTAAAGGGTTAACAAAACATATTTTTTACTCGCTGGTATTGGCCTCATAGTGGTTCAGTGCCACCTCTAAAAAACCTATACTGGTATATGTCCAGCTTTAATTGGCTTTATAATCTACAGGAATTCGCTCCATTCCTTTCCTTCAACAAGAAAGATGGTTGCGACTCTCTATGATCTATGACTCCAATCTACTGCTGAGCTCAGACAAACAAAACAAATTCACAGAACAGATAAAGGATGTACCACACAGGAACACATCGACAAGACAGGCAAGATAGATTGCAATCAGTTCCGAAAACGTAAGCACTGTATTATCACACACTGTGAATGAAATGAGACGACAGATTCAGGCAGGTACAGAGAGGATTAAAAAAAACCACGATGACGGTAAAGGCACAGGGGTCAATAAGGACGAAAGCTGCCATAAAAATGGCATTAAAGATCCTACATCGTCCTCAAACACATTTTTCTATACAAACGATCCCAAAGAAATACATACAGCCTCCAACTTCAGTGCTCTACTACATACCACATGGGACGTTTAAGTCTTACAGTGCCTGGTAGTGACTGTTTAGGATACATTTCCTCGAAGTAGTCGATATGGGGGGGCTGCAGGATGTCCAGAGCTGACAGGACCTGAGAGAGAGGGAGAGAAGACCAAAGAGAATGTGAGAGACCGTGAGAGAAAGAAAGAGAGAAAGAAAGAAAGAGAATGCAAGAGAGTCAGAAAAGAAAGAGACGGGCAAGCGAAAGAAGACAAAGAAAGACAGAAATGGAGACAGGGATGTGTGAGTCAAAGAGCAGAAAAAAAGAGAGAATGAGAAAACCAGAGAGAGATAGAGTGAGAGAGAGTGAAAGAGAAAGGGAGGGAAGGAAGAGAGAGAGAAAGAGAGAGAGAGAGAGGGAGAGAGAGAGAGCGAGCAAGCGAGAGAGAGAGAGAGAGAGAGATAGAGAGAGAGAGAGAGAGGGAGAGAGCGAGCAAGCGAGAGAGAGAGAGAGAGAAACGCAACAGGCGGTCAGTACTGATGGTAATGACCACAGACACTGACACCAGCCTTCACATGACATCAGTCTGAGGCTCCAGCTACCCAGGGAGAGCAAAAGACCCACAGAGAGCCCAGAGCGCCAGGGTTCAGTAACATTAGTGACATTCTGGGAAAATACTGTGATCAGGCGAGTGCTACAAGAGTATTATGGCCACAACACAGAGGCTCAGGAGGAGCTTCACTCCTCAGACCATTAGACTCTTAACAAGGACATGCCATCACAACTTTAAACCATTATAAGACAAACTGAACTCTCTACCTCACCTACCACCTAATTTATGTCTGTATACACCAGCAAGCACACTGCACTTTACAGAACGTACCGTTACACCTGCACACCTCAGAACTTGATTATTTGAGCATATTTTTCGATATATTTTTATTACTAGTCTTTCATTTTTCCTTCAATTTATTGTAACTATATTGTTTCATGGACGTTTCAGAGGCACATTTCACTGCACGTACTTGTTTAACTGTGTGCATGACAAATAAAGAATCTTGAATCTAATTAACCATATCAGTACCACCCAGGGCCGGTTTCAGACCACCGCTGGTGGAGAGGAATGTGGAAACTCACGTTGTCATGCTTGAAGAAGCAGAGCATCTTCAGTTCGCGGAAGACCCTCTTGCAGGAGACGAGGTTCTGGAAGACGTTGGGCATCTTTTTGAGGGCCACGCGCTTGCCGTCCCTGGGGTCCGTCACTGACCTGAGAGTGGGAGAGAAGTGCAATGAGCAAAGGTATTGAATACAGCAGGGAGTTTGTAAGAACAAACTAAAACCCAGGTCACTCCAGATCACTCCAGGTCACTCCAGCTTTTATTGTGCAAAATCAGCCCCGGTGGTCAGAAATCCACACCTGATTTTATAAGGCAGATTTCCGGCCAGGACTCAGTGTGGGGAGGTTCGAGAGCCCTACAAAGCTCTACAATCTGCAGATGAACCTTAAAAATAGATTCCTCATCCCTCTGCCGCACTCACGTCTCTGACAAGGACAAGGTCCCCATTGTAGGAATAAAAGGTCAGCACAAATGAGACTTCTCCTTCGTTTTTTTGCAAATCGTTTCAACATTTTCAATATGCCATTGTAAGAGAGACGGACAGGGCTGAAGTCTCATCGGTTTCAATCTTATTCAGGCTGCCCAAACACACAACACTGGCACTAACAAAAGCATAGTGTGATTCGACATCAATTATACCTTGAACTTTAAAGACGCAATACAAAGTAGGGGTGGAGCTTCAAAATATATCACCATATTTATTTTTTCTAGAGTTTGAAAAGTCAGAACAGACTAAGAAGTTTTGTTTGAGTACTGATGATATACTGATGATATCCTGCATATTCTAAGAAAATCGTAAAGTGACATTATGATCAATATGGCAACAGTGATCAATATCATCATATTGGCACGCCCAAACACCCAGTAGACCAGATATCCATCCATCATCTTATACACTTATCCATTACCAGGGCTGCAGGCTTGGGGGGCATAACAAAGCAGACACACAGACACACACGTATCAGAACCTATTTAGCATCTCCAATTCACCTGACATGGACATCTCTGCACTGTGGGAGGAAACTGACAGACACGGGGAGAACATGCAATCTCCACACAGAAAAGACCCTCAACCGGAATCCAACCCTGGATCTTCTTGCTGTGAGGTGACAGTGCTACCCTCCACACCGCTGCACCACCCAGACCTGCTATTTCATTCTGATCTGCATTTAATGAAGTTACTGTTGTGTGTAAAACATAACTTAAAAGAATTCAGAGTTGAATTTGTCAGTATAGAATGTAAATTAAATGTGAAAAGATGCAAATTCATTGTATAACTCACAATAAAAAGCAGGTTCATTTGGCTCCGATTACATGTCAAAAATAAAATGTCATCAGTAGAGGTGTAACGATACTGACATAGTATTTTATTCTGTTCTATTGTTTTTTGTTTATTTTTGCTGCTCTTACCTTGGTTCTGTCCACTTTCTGCCATAACAAAGCAAATTTCCCACTTGTGGGACTAATAAAGGTTTATCTTATTTTATACTGTCAATTCAGATGATACAGGGATCGTAGTTTGAAACACTCAACATATATTAAATGTAAGACTAAAAACAATTAAACATTCTCACAATATTTAGAGTGAAATTTAAATGAAGGAAAAGGAGGAGTCTATTCAGCTGTGGCCCAATTTACTAATCAATCAAGATTTGGAAAGTTGGAGGGTGATGTATGACAAATGTGCTGGACCGGGTTTGAATGGGTGGCACTGGTTGAACACGATAACCAGTACAGTTACAACAAATATACAGCAAAAAATACAAAAAAATAAAATAGAATGCTTATTGCCCATGGTGCATGGTCATATGTATATGATGCATATTGTCACTGTGACATTTTGATATTTTGATGCATTGTTACTCCCCTAGAAATGAACACAACATGTAATCTGCATCAGAACAGAGGGGATAACCAACAGTGAGCCAGCCTCAGCTGAAAACAAGCCCCAACAGAAGCTTCGTTTGCTCTTTTCTCGTAACAATCAGGAGGCCGGCGAATCTTCAGAGGGCTGATAATTGGGGCCGACAGCGTCACGTCCCAGGAGCACCTCATTCAAGATGTTAGGTGTACAACCTGAACTCCAAACACACAGACTCCATCCTATCGCTAAAGCGTGCCTCCAGCAGGAGCCTCGATAAGAGACGGGACCCTGTTTCCTCAGCGGCGGCAAAAACCAACAGCCCAGCATCGACTCCCAGCCACGAGTGACTCTGCATAAAGTGTATCAGCTGTCTGAAATTTTATATCATTAGACACTAGACTGCAGTGCTGAGAGGCGTCCAAGAAGCCGTTTCCTGGAACAGGGCCATAAAACACAACAGCTTCAATGACTGTGCAAAGTAACTAATGTGTCAGTCATCAAAGCAGCCTGATAGCATCAAATGACAACTCTTTTTTCATTCTGACAGGAATGCAAAGAATACAACAGCCCAAATGGAGCAAAAACGAAAAACGGTGTCTTTCAGTACTCACACTCTAACGACGCTTTTGTAAAGCCTGATTTACACAGAGATCCTCTTAGGCCTGCTGAACATGGCATGAAAAATGGAAGCAATGCCTCTGTTTCGGAATTTTGTAGAACAAAAATGAACAAATGGGTCTGATGGCTTTAATAGACAAACCGGCAGCTTTTAGCGCCTCAATTTTAAAACAGCGATCAGAGAATGCTTTTACTGGTTTATTCAGGACATAAAACATTTGAGCCGAGATCACTCGGAAGTCTCTAACTCACTTCGAGTCACTTTTTGAGATGCCAGCATCACATGTGATGATGCGGAGCACAAAATAACCTCTTTGCTGGGACACATCAGAGAGGTCTGTCTGGCTGCTGACATACCATCACTTGTCAAGTGAGTCTATGTCATCTGTCAAAGTTTGCAAAAAAAATCACAGATGGCAAAGAAAATACTTTTGTGAAAAAAAATCATATATAAATATGATAAGTTATACACGTTCCAATTAATCACACGAATAAATCACATATAAAATGACTTTATCCCGTATAAGACTTTGTAATGTAATGTTGTGAGTGTTTCAAGGATGACGCGCAATTTTGCCAGAGTTAGCCAGTCTATGCTGGTTCGGGACGGATTAGATAAAATCAAAAAAAGGATTCCAACCTGCTTTCCTTGATTTTCCTGATCTGTGGCCCATGGACTCACTAAACACACAGGATGACGTGATTAGCATCTGGTGTCAAATGCACGGTTGCCTTTTTGGTGGCATTTTATTTTTTCTAAAAAAGTGCCTGGCAACAAATCTAGCGACCTTTTGGACAAAACTTCACAAAAGAGACTCGCTCAAACCCTGTCCCGCAAGCGAGAGGCACAACTCTGTTGAGTGAGAGGCAGAGAGGCTGATCAAATTGGTTGAGTCCCAAATTACCACCACAGTAAATCATATCTAAAAATTAGTACACCATTAACAGTGCATTCATTATAATTTATATGCAAAAATGTGTATATGACAGTATGGAAGGTATGAAAGTGTGAATGAACAGACCTTTGCCTGTTTATCCTAAACACTTAAGATTAATTGCCCCTTTGGCGTAAACTTGATAACTGTACTGGTTTTTGACTTTTCCATTCAACCTTACATAGTGCAGCAGTCACATTCTGGTACCTGTACTTGAACCAGAACACCGCACCATTTCAAGTGGAACCAAAAATTCAAATAAGAAGCTGATCTCAGTTTTGTAGATTTTTGCAGGGGTCAATTCAGTACAGCACAGTTAATAATGTCATTAGTCAGACAGTCAGGCTGGCAGTGCTCGCTAAAAGGCTTCATACAGTGAGAGGTCCCAGTAACGGAGGATGTTACGCCAGTGGTTGAGTGCAGTATGCGAGTAACGGAAGTAAATAGTAATGGAAGTGAAATATCCATTTGTAAACTGTACACAGACCAGCTCAGAGAAAAGCCTGGGACTGAAAGACTAGGCAGCATATTCATTACTCCACTCTTTTTTTTGAGAATTTGTATGGATCCACACTGTCAATAAGGCTAATTTAATCATTATGTGGTGGTTTGGCATCTCTTTGGAGTTGGTTAAGTTGGTTAAGCATGACACATCTCCAAAGCCAAAATATCAGTCTCTTCAAGTTTTCGCAGCGTGTGGGAGTATTCGTAATTTGAAACAAAGCAGCATCCCAGTCAATACGGCCAAACCATATCAAGATTGGAATTCTGGCTATATTTTTGTCCATTTTTACAGATAACAGGGTGTCACACTATAACCACATAAAGTCTATTTGAGAAAGAAGTCTATCGGAAGGAAAGTTTCCCAGCTTTAGGGAGTTTTTCCTCATCTCTGACGCTTTGGCTTGCTCACTAGGGGCTTGTACCAGGATTCTGTAAAGCTACTCTGTGACAACATCGGTTGTAAAAAATCCTATATAAATAACATTGAATTAAATACCCACTGGTAACATTTCACCGTGGATACCAGCAGTTACAAAAATCGATTGACAAAATTCACATCCCCTCATTCACCAAAGCAAAAGTGCCCGCAATGGTTGGCAAAACGACTCCCCCAACAAAACTAAAGCACCAGTGAGAACTGACAAAACAACCCTCTGCCCCACAAAACACCTGCAGTGGTTGACAACACCCCTCTACCCGGATGGCAAAATAAAAGCACCCCAGTAGACCCTCCACTAATCACCCCCCACCACGCCACACCACCTCTGGTCCAGCAGCTCCACTGACTCAACCCAGTTTGTAATGACTTAGGCATGCAGCTTGCAATGCCAAATGATGAGTATTAGCTTCCATTACTTTAAACATTAGCCTATCACATAACAAAGCAGCTATTTTCAGACACCACATCTTGTGTAAAGTGTAAAGTGACCATTTGTCATAGGTGAACACGCCAGTGTGAGGATTATGAAATTCATTTTCTGCATTTAACCAATTCACCCAAGTGAAGCAGCGGGCAGCCAGGAAAACAGCACTTGGGGAGCAGTACGTGGGGGCGGTACCTTGCTCAAGGGAATCTCAGTGTTGCCACTAGCAGTCCTGGGATTTGAACCCACAGAATTCTGATGGTGGGTTCTGAATGCAGGGGGCCCAACTGCCTACATTTTGTGTAGAAAAAAAAAAAAAAAAAAAAAAAAAAGTGTAAAATTTGATTCACCACTCTACCGCTTTCACTCAAAACAAGACAAATGAAGAACAAGCTCGAACGCAGCTCCTCTTCCGAGGCGGGAAACATGACTGTCTGATACTCCACCGAGCAGTTTCCACATGCCGATGTGCAGTCACACACTCGCGCACGACTGTGAGTGTTCTGCCCCGAGCCCCCTCATCGTCACTGCTGTATTCACTCCCGCATTTATTTTTGGAAATGGAGAAGAGGGAAGTCCCACCACTCAGTATGGTCTGCGACTGAGGGCACGGCACTGTGGGGATAAGCAAGTCCGGTGAAGGGTCATGCATTAAACATAGCTGTGGGCTGCAAAAACACAGACAGGAAGGAGGCCTTTGAGGACTTCCAGCAAGATCCTGGATCAGCACTTCGAAGAAAAGGAACTAGATGTTGCGCGAGATGAGCAAAACGTGAGGTGAGTGCACTTAAAGGAGACTTGATAACGTGACCTTTCAAAATATAAAGTAGGAAAAAAGTAATGCTGAGCTGCTGATTCAATGTATTGGGGAAACATTGACTGACTCCATAAATAATTAACAGGGAATGAGGCTTGGGGCACACGTACATGCACATACCGACACACAAATAGACACACACACACACACACACACACACACACACACACACACACACACACACACACACACACACACACACACA
>JBBJLS010000001.1:15363275-15373596 GCA_037577275.1 Bryconaethiops microstoma
TAATACATAGTGGGAACACTTTTGCTACACTCTTCAAAATGTAAGAATCTGCATTACAATATGTATGATACACAATTTTAACCTTTTTTTCTGTCAAGAAATGATTAAAAGGTGTCAGAAATATAAGATAACACTACATTTAAGGGCAACATTTATTAGACAATGACACCTATTTAAAACTTTTATTTGATTACTGATTAGTGCAACTATTTGAACATTTATGAGGGCTTATTAAAAAAAAATCTTTCTTGTCCAAGTACAAGTGCTCCATGGTCGACGTACAAGTTAAGGCCGAGACAATCAACAAGTGTTTTTCAGAAATACTAAAGCACAAATATCTACTTATTACATGCTTTCTAGAGGAAAATATATAAACAATTATATCTAATCGTGTGAACTAAACTGACAGTGACCAAACCCTTGGCCTAAGGCAGGGTCTTCAGCGAGACAGCACTGAGAGTGTGTGAAGAATGGGACGCTGGCATCAGCCTTGCACTGGAAAGCTTTTAGTTGTATTAGAAATGGGGCCTGGCCTGTATATTATGGGCCTGTTAAAGCATGTGAGTCCACGAGCTTGTACAGACCAGAGGGGCTGCAGGGACAACTGGTGGCACACGGACAACAAGCTGAATCCTCACTTTAATTCATCTGTGTGATACTGCGGAGGAACACGGCGCACGGACACCGAGAAGCATCATAAAGCTGTAAATATGAAAGCAACAAGAGGCACTTGTTCGAATAATGAGTGAGTGTTAGCAGGAGAGAGGGAGTAAAGTGGAGGGGGAGAAAGAGGGGGAGGGAATGAAAGAGAGAGAGCGAGAGAGAGAGAGAGAGAGAGAGAGAGAGTGATAATAGCCCATTAGCTTATCGTCAGTGATTATCCACACTACACTGTTTTTTCACAATACATGCAGGCCTGGCGTCATTGTCTGGCTGCGGCTTTATTATACCCTCCGTTATACAATGGGTATTTTTGTGCCTTCATGCAAATACTTGTTTCAGGGGAATTTTTTTTTCCTCCAATAAGCAAATGTCTTGTCATTTACACACAGGAGCTGAAAATGGAAAGTGTTTGTTTAATGCACAGTATCCATATGCTCCTGCGACAACCTGCAAATGAGGTAATGGTTCGTCCTTAAAGAGGACATTTGCTTCACTGTTTTCAAATGGCTTCAATTGTTTTTGTCGCTGTAGTGCAAATATAATTAATGCTTTCATCCGTTATCTGAACCGCTTATCCTTAACTAGGGTTGCGGCGGGTGCTGGAACCTATCGCAGCGGTCATAGGACAAAAGACAGAGTCCATCCCAGGGCAGACAGAGACACACGTGATCACACCTAGAAGCAATTTAGCATCTTTAATTTGTCTGACATGTACGGTCTTTGGACTATGGGAGGAAACCAGAGAACTTGGTCAAAACCCACACAGACCCTCAGCCAGGAATCGAACCCAGGACCTTCTTGCTGTGAGGCGACAGCGCTACCCACTGCAAAGCCACGCCACGAGAATTTTATCATTGATGCAATGCATCTCACAAAACTCCGTCTGCACATAGAATACTTACAAAAAGACAAACCGATCCATACAAACTATGTGCTCTGAGGGTGATAAATTTGCATGATTACACTCAGCAACTGTACTTTTCAGTATACAAATGAACCAACATCCTACCCGTAAGAAAAAATGCCTCAAGAGTATGCTCCAAAGCAAGGGATCCCAATCTTCAAAGTTCTTCGCATTTTTGTGCTTTCACTTCACATACCTGACCCAGACCATGAAGATCTGGTTAATTACTTAATGAGTTGAAACAGGTATGCTATATAAGATAGAGCACAAAAAATGCGCAGGGGTCGTCAGGCATGAGATCCCCTTCTTTAGACTAATAAAGCTGACCAAAACAGTTCCAAGCCTCAATATATTTGTTGGAGTAAGGGAAACTGTGTAAATACATAAGAATAACAACATTTTTAGGACATTTTATTCATTTTCTTCACCACAGCCATGCTAGAGGTCTATAAATAACCAAGCTATCCAGGACTTGTGAAACCTTTCAACATCTTTCTCCTCTGAACCTCAGAAAGTCAGAAAGGTCAGAAGGACCTTTGCGAACATCTAATGCATATGAAGAAAACTCTATGTAAAGCCATTCAATGAGAGGTAAGCTTTACCTGGTTAAAAAACAAAAACAAAACACTGAATAAATACAAAGTGATATTATGTCTCTGCCATCGAAAGTGCTCTCTACATCTCTGCTCTTTTAGCTTTAATGGTCATGTTAAAAGACAAATCGATGACACAAAAACTACACCAGCTGTCATTTATTCATTTCAACATTTTACCATAATGGAACAACCACTGTCCTTTTTAAAGACCTTTGCTGACCATACGCGATGGGCTGCGAAAAAAAAAATTGGACTGGCTCAATTCTAGACAAAACCAGAGAGAATGCACGCTCACACTCACGCACGAACATGCACACACAATCACACACAAGTGGCGCTGTCAGGATCGATCCCAGGAAGACAACGGAGGCCCAAGGGGAAGATGGCAGATAATGGATTATAGCACGACTCCTTTGTGTTGCTCCTGGCTCACCAACTGAAAAACACAGGCAGACAATGGGAGGGCTTGCTGCGACTTCAAAATTTAAGGGAAAAGAAAAAGGGGTGGGGGTGGCTGGGGCTATTAAAAGCGGAGTAGACATGAAAGTGGTTCCCAAATCCATACTCCGCGTTATTTATTTTACTCCTTTTATCCAAAATCCAACATTTTATTTTATCTACCTTCAAAGAACGATCATGGCTTACAGTGCAGAGCACATGGAGCAGATACAGCATGGATAAAGTGTCTCTCTAAAGGCACATACAAAGAAAGGAACACACACAAAAAAAAGGACATACCAGGCTTTCTCTGTAAGTCCCCTTAGTGTGCGGTTTCGTTTGTGGCTTATTCCATTCGCCTTCCACTTCCCTGAACAACTCTATAAAAATGTACAATGGCTTAGTTTCGCACCACAAAGCTTAGCGGATGTGACAGCACTGTGCAGCTTATGAAGCGACCCAGTCTGTTTTCTTAGACTCGGCTTAAAGTAAATTACGCTGTCAATGGGGTCGGTCCTTTTCAGGACCAGTTCTAGGCCTTACTGGGCTGTGGAAATTGGCCCACTATTTTCCTGAGGTTCAGGAAACACCAAGGCCAACTAATCATTTCCCATCCACCACTGGTCCTCACCTCTAGGGAATATCTGGGCTTGAACACACTGCAGAGTCAGAGTTAAGGCATCAGGGCTGTTGAAGTGTAGTGGGTAACATTACTTCCTTCCAAGCAGGAGTTTGGGGTTTGATTCCTTCCCTGGGCGACACACTACACTGTACCAATAAGACAAGCAAGACTCCTAACACTACATCCGCCGACATCTGTGACACAAAAAAAGTATATGTTGCCACTTCAGCATTTAAATCTAAGGTTATTCTCCAAGCGTGTGTTCACTTGAGAGTCTGTGTGCTTCCTCTCATGGTCGAGGCTGACTCAACATGTTCAAAAGCAAAGAGGACTGACTGAAGGCAATGGTGCCGTACACACTAGCATGGCTCGTCTTGAACCTCCGTTGTTCAAAAGAAGAGGAAGACCTGCATTAAGACTCTTTTCAGTCTTGGCCCCCCAGCGGTGGAACGAACTCCCTCTTGCGATCAGATCTGCGGAGTCGATCACTGTCTTCAAGGAGCACCTTGGTGACTAACCAGTCCTCTCATTTATCTCACACATTCATTTTCTTTATATTTAAAAACAACCTCGGGCCCTTCCCTCTTAACTGTTTGTTTTGTCCTTTTTTTGTTTTGTTGCTTTGTATTAACCTCTGACTTTTTTCTTTTGATAGGGTTTGTTAAGGCGTGTAACTTAGCTGGCAGTAACTTGGTGAAAAGCAGTGGTTGATTTTAGTATAGCTTTACAGGTGTCTAGAACAGAGGTAGACTACTTCAGCACTGATGTACATCGTTCTGGATAAGAGCGTCTGCTAAATGCTGTAAACGTAAACGTCGTACTGACAGCAGCTGACGGTTGTCCACAGACACCAGCGGCTGGACAACATCCGAGAGCCTGGCATGTCCCAGGCCTTAGACTTTTTACAACAGTACCTCAAACACCTCAGCAAAACAGGACAAAACAAACAAGTGGGACACTCAAGAGGTCAACTTTATACAAGAGGGAAACTCAAGAGATGGTTTGGTGTAATGTCCCCCTCATCACACATGTAATCTCATAGATGTTTTGTATCTGACATTTGGATCAACCTGGACAACAGTACATAAAGGGGCAGCTGGTGGTCTGGTGGTCTGGTGGTTAAGGCGTTCGCCCTGCAATCAGAAATTCGTGGGCTCGAATCCCAAAACTGCTAGTGGCACCTCTGAGGAACCTTTGAGCCACCGTCCCCACACACTGCTCCCCGGGCGCTGTGTTCCTGGCGGCCCGCTGCTTCACTTGGTGAATAGGTTAAATGCAGAGGAAGAATTTCGTGCTGTTCACACTGTGGTGTGTTCACATATGACAGAATGGTCACTTTACACTAACTTCAGGATGCTGCTGCTGCTGCTGCTGTTTACAGGTATACAACATACCATTTAATTGACTGCAGCGGACCACACTGTGCCAGAAACCATATAAACAAGTCTAACTGGATACAGCTTGTGGAAAGTGTGTGATTATTTGCATGTGGTTTGTACATTAAACGCAGGGTGTAAACATATAATATTATAGCACATGACCACAAAACTAAAGCAGCTAACTACAGACGCCACTTATCTTCAAGCATATTTGGCAGAGGTACAGATTTTCAGCCACACTAATCACTTAAAGGAATATACACCATGTCTTCCAGTGTAAACAAACGTTAACTTCCTAAGAACAGATTTGAATTTGGCGTGTATTACCAAATTACCGCCCAGTGGCGCTACACATAGTAGATACTTCTTCAGAGGAAACACGATCTTTATATACTGCTGTTTTTCTTTTTGTCGCAATCACACCAGCCTGTAATAACAATACAGCCTATAAGGACATTTCAATTGACGTAACCTTCACTTTTGCTCACTATCACAACAAGCTAACAGCAACACTTATTACCCTCCCCTTTCACAGCAGACCTCCATTTGAACCCATTAGCCTGCGCTTCTTCCTGTACTTTACAGCAGGCCCCTATAGCTGTTCCCCACCCTCACAGTAAGTATATATACACGCTGCGAATGTGAGGGCATGTCTGTGTGTGTGAGTGTGTGTGAGTGTGTGTGTGTGGTAGTTTGTGTGCGAGTGCCGGATGACGATTCGAGAGTCTCTATGGGCAGGGCTGGCAGCGGCACAGTGCAACTATCAGCAGGGTTCTCATGGCCGATCAGGGAAGGGCCATGGCATTCTAGGGGCCTCGGACAAACCCATTTTAAATCACAGCTTGGGTCATTAACCCCCCTCGCACATTCCTCACAGGCCTCTCTTCATCCCACCCCACCCGCCCCCACCAGCCAGCAGCCAAGCAACCCCGCGCCACCCCTAGGTAAACCCTCACAAATAGGATCAAGGAGCCAGCCATATGGTGGCCTAACGACAGCCGTAGTTTAGAGAGAGGGATTTTCAGGATGAAGGACTTTTGTGGAGGAGAGAGAGAAAGAGACACGCGGTCCGGCAATAAGCTCGGCTTGTAGTAATTAGCAGGAGCACACCACTACACAACAATATGGACAACAGGAGAGCAGTGCCTAACCCATACACAAACTGTCCCCTGTGATGGACAGACCTAAGCTCTGCTCACGTTACTGGATCGACATCCAAGTGTCTGCCTAAACGTGACTGAACTATTTTAAACTGATTTTTTCTCCGATTCAAGGCACTTTATTGAGTTCCTAGACTGAATGCATGTCTGACGGGGTTATTATATGCATATTAAAGAGCCTTACAATTCTGTATTTTTAACTTTCCTGAAGCCCACTTATGACACCTATGACAGCGTTGAAGTGCTATAGGCTAAACAGACGGTTATCTATAACTGCCATTATATATATCTATACCATCTTAATAGTTTGTATGTAAATATGCAAATCGTTTTTTACCCGATTGTATGTGACGACATAAAAAAAAACAATGCCTATGAAAACTACAGACCGCATAGACTGAGGAGTGCATGGTGCAATGAAACCATAAACTGTGCTTTACACACATCAAAGTCTTATTTAACAAAGTAAAATGTGATATTCCACAATATAATACTCTTATTTTCTATATTCGAGTTGACAGACAGAGCCTCTGGGGAATAGAACACAGACTTTATGCTAAACAAAATATATGACAGACACACAGAGGTTTCCACATTTTTGTGTTATTTAAAAAATCATCTCTGGACATGAAACCATTCATAATTATATGACTATCAACCTGGTTATATAACCTTGGTTATATAATCAATTACATCTGTATTTCTGATAATTATGCATTCACCGGGGGTTACTGTCTTGTTTTGCTTTGAAAATGTATCTATGAAAGATGTATCAACTCGAAATCTAATTTGTGGCCACGCACTTGTAAGGAGAATGGTAAGGCTGGAATTCATGTTTTCTTCACTGTGCATGTTGATGCTCCTGTCGTCATCACCCACCATCGGAAGCGTGTCAGCAGCTTGATAAAATGAGAGTGTGTGGATACTTTCAGGGCAGAGTTGTGTTTACACTAATGACTGATATGTGGGTCAGTAACAAGCAGTGGTAAATGGTAACTGAGGAAAGAGGCTTGTAATGTGGATGTGGCTTCAGTGTTGCAGAAAGTCAAGAACATTAGTGCATCTGGCAGAGTGGGGAGTAAAGATGAGACGGGGGAGGGGGAACTAATAAAGAAGCGCTATCAGAGGCTCACTGTGGCGTGCTTGGCACGGACCCTGCGTGGTTCACTTCCTGACCACTCTCCCCGGACACCTGTTACCACTAACAAGTGTACGAGGCCTAATGCCGGTCAATGTGCGTGTGTGAGTGTGTGTGTGCGTCTCTGGGGAAGGCTGCTGATGTCAGTAAAGGAGAAGGTGTTGGACACTGATAAGAGGGTCAGAACTTTAACAGGACCCCACCCTTCGCTCTCGAGTCGGGCCACTTTTCTTTGGACTGCTTTTGGCTTCTCTCACTGTCACTTAAGTCTCTGCTGAAAAATACCTCCACAGATTAAACCCAAGTTAAGACTGTTACTGCTATGGTTTCAACATAATTATGTATTTATATAACGTACAATTTATTATGTAAGTACATTAACATTGACATGTTGCATCAACAGGTGTGACCCTGACCCTGCAGCTTTTTTCTGTTTGTTAGAACATCAAAAATAACAACAATTTTAAAAAATGCTAAATCTTCAAATCAATCCAATGATTTAAATCGGTTATTTATCGAATTCTTTGATAACTATGTTAGAATAGTAGCCTATTTCTCATTAGCTTGAGGACATAAATAAACAAAATAAGAAAACATCTGTTGCCGAAAACAAGAATAAAAAAAAAATCTCCTGCTATAACACCCCTGGAGGCCAGCAGTGAATAATGTTTGTTTATTTGAGCTTGAGTTGTTAATGTATTTCATCTTGAAGATGTATTGACAACTAGAATACAAGATGACTAATCAGCCAATCTGGCCATGTTAGGCTTGTCTGATACATCGGACAGACAATTCAATCATTAATCACAATTATTTGCATGGCAATTAATCACTGCATACAATTTCCCAACTTCTTTCAATGAGATGCAATGATAATTTTGTTATTCCATTCATCAGTAACCACCACGCCTGAGGACCATCAGCACTACTGCTACAGCTTGCAAGATAAAGCATGGATATCAGACCAAAAAAAAAAAAAGAGCTGTAGGGATACCGCATAATATTCTTGGAAACTTCCAAAATCGCAATTTATGAATTAGATCTAATAATCCAATGCTGCGTGTGGATTTGTGCTAATTCAATACATGTCGGGGTAAGAGAGGAGGAAATTTGTCCGACCATGTGCTCAATCTCCTTCTGTAAACCACTTAAGAAGGCCAAACAATGCTCTAGACAAATGGATCGCAGTGCCTAGGGACCGTTCTGGCTAGAGATGCTTCCAGTAATGGCAGACGCTGCAGCCACTTCCCTGCTCTCACTGGAGTTCTGTATCATGTGGGGGCTGCGGTGTCGGCAGGAGCGCCTCGAAAACAGTTTTAGCTCCGCAGCCAAGCCCCGGGTCTGGACTGACAACACCAATAACACACTATCCCTTATTGCGCCGAGGGGCCGGGGGACCAAGGGATATCACTTAATTGCCACAAACAACCTCTCTCTTTCTCTCCCCACTGACTTCCTGAATTTCCCAACTTAGTGGTTTTATCTGCCACTTTTCACATTTCCTTTATGTGGAAAGAGGCTTTATGTAAGCTGCTGCGAAACACCCATGCAACCTTGTGCCATTGTACTCCGGGGCCACGTTTTATGCCCGTCTTGTACTGACTACAGCAAACCATTACACATTATGACTGACAATATACGTGATGTACCGCAATGTTAACTCAGCATGGCCTCGATTTATATGACCTTGCTCTACAAAGGAGAACTGGATCTATCTTTAGTTAACCCCTTTAAAACATTACTTTCAGTGGGCTATGCTTACATGTAACGATGCAATCACGGGCTTACTTAGGTATTCAATACATTATGCTGCCTGTATATGTATTTGTTTTGTCTTTTGCCACAACAAAGGAGCCAAAAATGATTCTAACACCATTGATGAATGCTTTTAAAGTTCAAAGAACCTCCATATGATGTAAATGTGCTTGAAAGAAAGGTAAAAAAAATAATAAATTATAAATGTTCTAACCACGTTTAAAAGGTTCTTCATCCTCACATCAAATGATTCATGATGACCCCTTTATTATGACTATTTGAGGCACCTCAATTTTTAACGATATATTTTTCATCAAATTCAAATCAAAGTAAAATACCACCTCTTTGTTACAAACACACCTATTAGCTAAAAGTGTATTAATAGTTTAACAACATTTCTCTAGTTGTTTCAGCAGAAATAATTCGTCGTAAAATCGCACTAGATTTCTGTCTTCATTGCTGAGAACTGTGACCTTTGAGGGTTAACGTAACTTAAGCTACATAAGAGGAATAACTTATGCTGTATCCTGAAGCCTTTATCCAGATAAGAATCGTGCTGGATTTGATCACTACATGCCCACTGCAAAGCCTCCAACGAGGCTCCTGGGAAGGCCATGCGTACAGTGTGGGAGCAGATGTACATGGGCATTCCTGGCTTCTCTCCACCACGCCGAGCAGAGTGTGAAGCAAACACTGACTCAGGCCTCCTGATCGCCACCCGCCACCATGGGCCTCAGCTCGTATCATGCAGCGAGATCGCACAGCTAAAGACTAAACACGCGCTGGAAAGGCCTATCAAGATTGCTCAATGTCATCTGTAAATGAGGCATCCAGTGATTTCAGAGAAGACGGCAGACTACAGAGGACACCGATCCGATACCTAGCATTGGGACCGGGTCCAAACCCATAGAAAATGCTGGATCAGATATGAGAAGAAGAAAAATGAATGGATCTGGAGAATTTTGGGAACACATAGTCTGATGTCACAAAATTGCTTATAGTGCAATATAATGTAAACTATGCGATAACAGTAGTCACATGAAGCCTAAACAATAATACTGTTATATAATACTTTATTACAATCCCTTTTTTATATCTGGAATTTTGCACACGTTTGCATATTTGTCTATTTATCTCTCTCTCTCTATAGATCTATCTATAGATCGAACTATCTATCTACACATCTATCTATCTACAGATCTATCCATCTATCTATATTATATACACACACACACACACACACACACACACAGTCTCGCTCTCTTCCCATTTTTCGTCTTCTCTTTCTCTCTCTCTCTCCCTCTCTCTGTCTGTCTCTCTCTCACTCTGTCTGTCTCTCTCTGTCTCTCTCTCTGTCTCTCTCTATCTCCCGCTCTCTCTCTCTCCTCTATTAAGAATCCAGTCACACAGCGGTGCAGTGGATATTCCTCCATCCTCCTGCTCCACGCTCCAAAACAACTCTCCCTCTCTCTCTTTTTCTCTCACCCGGTCGCTATCTCTCTCTCTCTCTCTCTCTGTCTCTCTGTCTCTCTCGCTCTCTCTCTCTCTCTCTGTCTCTCTCTCTCTATCTCTTTCTCTCTCTCTGTCTCTCTCTCTCTCTCTCTCTCTCTCTCTCTCTTTCTCTGTCTCTCTCTGTCTCTCTCTCTCTATCTCTCTCTCTCTGTCT
>JBBJLS010000001.1:15380058-15396616 GCA_037577275.1 Bryconaethiops microstoma
CACACACACACACACACACACACACACACACACACACACACACACACACACACACACACACACACACACAGCCCAGAGGCCCACAAAAACAATCACCATTATGCTGGGACACATGACACGACAACGTTCGTGTTTGGAATTTCATCTTTATCAGAGCTTTCTCTAATGACTAGGCAATGGAGGCTGCACATGTAAACATAACCAAGTCATGTGGGCCACGATTAAGAGATCGAGACAGAGATATCGCTATCTGTTTTGCTCTTCCAAGGCTGTCGTTGCACTGAGGTCTCAGTGAAAGGTTTCCGAGATGCAGGTCTCATCTGTGTTTGTGTTGTGCACTAACCTGATGCGAATGGGAGGGGGGGGAACTGCCTGTATGGAACATGAGCCATATATTACATCCACGATAGCTACACATTCATTATCATACTGGCTGCTTCTATTATACGCAGCTCCGCTGGGTGTGGACTTCATTTACTCACCTGTATACATCATTCATAGCACTGCATGTCCTGATTGCATTTCTAGTAACGTTTATTGCATCATGTCTTTCAGTGTCTAAATTGTTCATGGCTGTGTTGATTGGAAACACACCTCTGACAGGTTTAATGTATCCCTGCTACCTTACTCTTACAAATATACCTTTTAAAGCCAGAGTGTTTTTTGTTCTTTCTTTTTAATCAAGGAGAGGTACATGCAGGTCATTTTAAGGGAAAACAGTCTCCACAACTGACTTACGTTTTTTGATTTATCACCATTTTTAAATCAACAACACATAAAACAAGCAGAATGGCCAATTTACACTGTAGATATTGTGACTCCTGGTTCCTATCCACCAGATTTCTGTGCAAAGAGGTCCAAGTTGGAGAATTCCGCCACAATTTCCCGTTAAACCACCAATCTGATTCCCACCACTATTATAAAGACCTGAACAAAAGACTTGCAACAAAAGATCAAATAAAATTTAATCGAAACAGCTGTTAAAAGTCTGAACACTGGATTTTAAACCAGATTCTCACATGTGGCATTGGGGATCATATGTATTTTTCTCTACATTGTATTACATTTATGACAGTAACGCTCGTCTTTTTGGTTCTTATGCAATGCTAAGACAGAAATGTCCATTTCCTTCCATTTCAACAGAGCAGCAGTGTGCCACTTCATTTCCTGCAGGCTAGAAGATGCCAGAGAGGCTTATCAAAAGTGTCTATTTTACATAAAGCGTCAATTATTTCTCTTTTTTTCCCCCTCCACTTTAATTTCCTTTCTAAAGGTACGAAGTAATAGACCTGTACCCTCAATGACTCCGTGCTGCATGCGCACCCGTTTCTGTGTTCTCGGGAAAAGGTCAGCGCAGTTTATACATCTGGCAACTTTAAATAAAGGATTAAAAGGAACGGCCGCAAAAAAAAGGGCAAATGTTACAGGCCTACCTGATAACTGTGTAGTTACATTAATATCTCTGCTTAGTGTACAGCTGGAAAAGGCCAGGACAGGGAGTTGAATTTTAATTTGAAAAGCTCAGCTCCATCTGGACCGAACATGCAGCTAAAACACATGACACACGCGCTCCCCATGCCAGGGCCAAAGCCAATTTACTCAACCTTTCACAGCTGCACGCATCAGAGAGCACTCACTACACTTTAGTGCGCTCTCCAAAACCCATGCCCCGCACATTACAAAGAGGCCAATCTCATTCTAATTCTCTTTTGATACTCATTTGCTTTCCTTCTGTAGCTGCCGCTTCATACACCATTAACCTCCCGTGTTGAATTTTCCTATACAAGCCCACCCCCCTCCCCCTTTTCATGTATTACTGTAGCACGCTAGCATGGTTAGCAGCCCAGGCTTGAGGCTGCATTGGGGATATTCCTGGCCCTCCACTGGAACAGGACTGGGGAGGAAGCCCTGGACGAGCCTGGCTCCGCGGCCAGGCCTCTGGAGGGCGGCTAAAAATACACGGCGGAGATTAAAAGCAGACAATGAGCACCAGGAAGCGATTTTGAGGAAAGGTCAGGCTAAGAGTCTGCTGGCAGAGGCAGGCAGGGGTGACCGCTGGCAGTGGCAAGCGCAAGAGAACGACTATCGCCTCTCAGCGTGTGCACGTCATGGACGGATCCGTCTAAGAAGCGGGAGTCTTTATTTTGCTCGGGAAGGGCAATGATTGACAGCACTCCAAAGTGCCAGTGACACAGGGTAGACTGGTGCATGGTTATTGGGCCACACGAGTGGGAGCTCCTCACAGGTACTGGTTGGGAGGCTTTCTTCCAAAAATATATTCGGTTTCGAGGTGAATGTATGCCCCCTTCCAAAGTTTTGTTCTAACTTTAACTATTAGAAGTAATAACGATGACAAAAGTATGGTTTAAGCTGTTACATCCCACCATACTTTCAATCAACACCACATTTGTGTTTGCAAGCAGAAAAGACATGTTCCGAATTCAGTTTGTTAAAAAGGTATGTATTAGTGTGGCTGGACAATTTGACAGTACTGTTATTTTGATTCATTGCTTCACAATATGTCTCAGTGTGCTATTCTGAGCATATCGTGACCATCAGTCCTACCAAGTCATCATCACAAGACAGATCATGTCCCAACCCACACTTAATAACTACATTTTTATTAGGAACAGAGCATAATTAAGCCTTTATAGTTTAAATAAAAGTGATCTGCAATGGAAGGCACTGTTTAAAACCACTTGATTTCTCTCTGTTGTATCAGTTGGCAAGAGAAGTGATTCTTAAGTTATCAAGGTTATCTTCTTACCATATCGCCCAACTCAAGCGTACAGTTCATTTTTGTACATAAAAATGAAAGTAAGTGTTAATTAGTTTTCAAAACAGCAATAATAACTACACTTACAAGGATAACACACACCCCTCTAATTATCAAGATGTTGCCCCCCCCCCGCCCTTTTCAAGACTTGGCAGAACTGCCTTTTGCTAAACCTAGTTTTTATCTCAGTTTATTTTTTTAAGACATAAGGTCTGCTTTGTGTTTTACCCTTAAATAGATATTTTAAAAAGGCTTCATATCCCATTAGTACAACGGAAAATACTCAAACACTGGACAGCTGCATCCTTGCCAAGTTTAGTGTCTGCTTTTTACAAAGGCACCCGAAACACTTGATAATTAACCGATGATTTGAAGCATTGGTACACGGTGAAAAAATAATGAGAAAGGTGGTTTGGCGATATTGCGCTGACAGCTTCTGTCACTTGCACCGGTAAACAAAGTGCAAAATGTAAATTAAACCAAATGAAGCATGGTGTTCAGTAACAGTGTATTTACTTTATACTGTCAATTCAATCATCTTAATAAGTTAAAAAGATCGGCCACCAGTTCCCTGCCTTACATTTCAGAAAAGTACAAAGCTGAAGGATCGCAATGTCAATAGCATGTTTATTGTAAAGCATATTGTTGCAAACCGCAACTCTTCTTCTTTTGGAGATGACATAAGTCAGCTTTTCACATCTTCAGCTGTCTGCCTCAGTTGTCAGCCTACTCGCTGTCGACCACAATTTATTTCCTTACAGTACGCTTACAGAACTATAAAAGTTTATCACAGAGAAAGACAGGCAGTTTTAACTACACTGGCTGGCTGAGCTACAAAACATCAAAAGCCTCTCGCTGACTGATTAATCATTTTCGTTCCAGAGTGCTGTGCCTGCACCTGAAGAGGAAAACAGACCAAAGCAAACATCAGAAAATCCACAGGTTAAGAGTTCTGCTTCAGACATGGGAACTAAAACTGACAGGGCCTAAAGCCTGACTCTTTATGTCAGCTTATCTCTTAAGTAGGGTGATGTTCCCTTGGAGAGGTGCTTCGTGCCAAAAAGCTCTCCCCTGTTCCTGCCGTCACTGCCGTCGCAAGCCTGACAGATGCAGGGATGTCGCCAGTCCCCATGGCTCCCAGAAGCTGGCATGAAACTGGCAGACAGACTTCGACATGATTTTTGGTGGAAATAAAAAAAAAAAAAAGACAGATCCTGCCTGCTTCATGATGGCCAACGCATGTCAGGTGGGTTCCACCAGTCAAAAATTTATGGCTCAACCAGTTTCTTAACCCCTTAAAGTCTAAACCTGTAGCAGGTTCAGACTTTTACTTCTCACGCTTTTAGCCCCTTAAAATGCCAGGATCTACAACTTAAAAGTAACTTGACCTGTTTGCATGTGATTACTGAATAAAGCTTGGGGTATAACAGGCCTAGTCTTTTACTGCATACGTTCCTAAGTAGTAAGTACTTTCCTTACTATATATTTCATAGCAGTTTCTGGATAATAAGCTTTAACATGAATAGCTGAGTAATAAACCTACAGCAAGGTTGTCAGACTCTAGTCCTGGAAGATCACAGCCCTGAAGAAACTCAGTGCTATCCCTCTTTTGACTCTCTGAACTCAACTCAGGCCTTGCTAATTAGCTGAAGAGTTGAATCAGGTGCATTAACCACATGAACTCGCTCATCTTAAGGCTTTTTATTCAGTAACTACCACACTTCTATAGAGGTGAAGTGTGGGGCCTGTTGGGTTTAAGTGGTTAGGTGCTGTAACCCTCCAGCATTGAAGCCTAACACCCCTGGCCTCAAAGTTTAAGTGGTCAAAGCGATGGACAAAACAAAAAGACAGACATGAACCTGTTTTTACGGAAAGGGTCTACACTCACCAGACCACGCCGAAAGCTCCGTATCCAATGGGTCTGTCCGGCTCAATGTCCAGCTGCTGCTGCAGGTGGTGAGCATGCTGGTGGTGGTGATGGTGCGCCTTGACGGCCGCCGCCGCCTGGACCTGGGCTGGAGCTGCTGCCGCCGCGGGGCCAGGGGCTTGTCCTGGAGCAGGCGAAGGGAAGTACGGCTGCTGCTGGCTCGGGTTCAGCATGACGGCGGCCGCCGCAGCTGCAGCAGAGGCATGCTGCTGCTGCACGGGGTGCACGGCCGCAGCCGAGCCGGGGTGCTGCAGGTGATGCTGGCCTGGGTGGTGGTGATGATGCAGGTGGGGAGGCGGAAGGTGCGGCAGCTGGTGGTGGTGGTGAGGATGATGAGCCGCCACGGCCGAAGCACCGCCGCTGTACGCAGCCATCATTTTCGCAGCATCGGTCGCCGTCGTCCCGCAAAGAGCCATTCACTCAACAGCCAGAGAAAGAGGGGAGGCAAAAAATAGAAAAAAAAATGAGAAAGAAAAAGAAAACACAAAAGGGACAAGAGCAAAAAATGGGGTCTCCAAAAAGATCAAATGGGCGAAGAGATGGGAGGCTGTCGAGATAGCAGCAGCGGTCGTCGTCAAACTCTCATTGGCCTGCCATCTATCCAATGGACATATCAAAATCCAAACAGAAATGCTTGGAACAGATCAAAAGAAGTGTGACAAGATGTCGTATTGACATGAGTGCACTCACTCCTCACAGAGCCAACTCTAAGGCCTTATCTTCCATATGATCTGACCTACTTCTGGGAAATCTGCTCTCTCTCTATGCCCAGGCTCCACCAGTTTCCCCAAACGCAGACCACAATCACCACCATGCGCATCCAGAAAACTAAAGAAGGCTTGAAACTAAAGAAAGAACAGAAAAGAAATGAAAAAACAAACAAAACAAAAAACAAAAACAAAAAAATGAAAATCCCACTCCCCCCGTAGTCCAGCAATCCTGTACGGCCTTAAATCTCCCTCATGGTGGAGGTGGGAAGCTCTCCGCGCTCGAAACAACCCGGGGCCCTGGTTTCCCTCTTTTTCAGAGTGCCAGAATGAATGTGGGTCAGGTGGGGAATGCCAAATTCATCTTTTGGACTTCTTCGCATGGGCCATACCGGCTGGTCCCGAGAGCACGGCCGGGGGCTGCATGCAGCTCCTTTTGGAGAACTTACGACCCAAGGCTACCGCCACTGACCTCCGGTGCTCGCTTAGCCGGCTCAACTCACTCTCTTCGGGGTCTCACAGTGGACCAGACCCCCTCCATATATGCCCGAGGCTGGGTAGTGGAGCCGGCCGAGCGAGAAGGGCAGGCTGGATGGATGGATGGATGGATGGTAACTCTCCGGAACCGAGGGCTGTTTTGGTGGACTTGGACAGAAAATATCTCTCTGAAAGGTGTCGTCTCTCGTGTCAAAATCGCCCGAGCTCCTCCGGCCCTGGAGCCCCCATCGCCTCGACGAAACGAGCCAAATCTGCCCCTTTTCCTCGGAGCGAGGAAAACAAATTCTTCCGGAGGCAGTCAACTTATTTTCTCCATCGACTCCGGCGTGCGGGGTGGCTAACCTACCGTGGCGATACTCCGACTAACCCGGGCATAAATCCGCCGGAGGAGCGGAGGGAGAAAGAAGCGTCCGGAGCTCCGCGGCGCGGCGGGCGGTTCGGGCGGTGCGAGCCGGGCGCTGCTGCTGCTGCTACCGCCTGGACGCTCAGGCAACACGCGAGCCTGGGCTTCTTCAGTCAACCGTCCCCTCCCTCCCACCTCCACGCCTGTGATGGACAGCCATTTGGGCCAATCGTATCTCGACCGGGACCTCTTCGACCTATTGCGATGCAGCATTTGCGTCTCGAATGCGGGCTTTGAGCCAATCGGAGGTAGAGAGGCGGACCTGGGCGACCCCAGCAAAACAAAGTGGGGCCTGTTGCCTGTGAAACGGACGCCATTACGGTTAGAGAGGGAACCGGGAAGCTCCGGGGCAGCGAACCGACCGAGCCCGAACCAAATGGCCGAGTCGGACCATTAATAAATAAATAAAATAATAAAACCGATCAATTGTAGTCCGGGTCTGTCGGATGACTGTCACTGTCCACCGGCCAATTACGTCTCCAGGCGCGCGGGGGGAGAGGACCAGGAACAGTACCAGATGAGCTTTAGGGGATCAGGACCAGGTGAGGGGATCAGGACCAGGTGAGCTTTGGGGGATCAGGACCAGGTGAGCTTTGTGGGATCAGGACTAGTTGAGCTTTAGGGGACCAGGCGAGCTTTGGGGGATCAGGACCAGATGAGCTTTAGGGGATCAGGACCAGGTGAGCTTTTGGGGATCAGGACTAGATGAGCTTTGTGGGATCAGGACCAGGTGAGCTTTGTGGGATCAGGACCAGGTGAGCTTTGGGGGATCAGGACCAGGTGAGCTTTTGGGGATCAGGACTAGATGAGCTTTAGGGGATCAGGACTAGTTGAGCCTTAGGGGATCAGGCCAGGCGAGGTTTAGGGGATCAGGACCAGATGAGCTTTACGGGATCAGGACTAATTGAGCTTTGGGGGATCAGGACCAGGTGAGCTTTGGGGGATCAGGACCAGAAGAGCTTTAGGGGATCAGGACTAGTTGAGCTTTAGGGGATCTGGACTAGTTGAGTTTTAGGGGGTCAGGACCAAATGAGCTTTAGGGGATCAGGACCAGGTGAGCTTCCCACTTTCAGTGTGTGGTTCCGTAACAGCAGCACCTGAATGATCTGCAATGATCTGTGGCAACTGACTGATAACTGATCAAATGATGAACTGATTGATCACATACTCATGTGCGTTTGTAATAAAATGTTTGAAAAATACCAGAACTCATAACACATTTAGTAATTTATTACTCATTTATTATTCATTAAGATTAATTTTGTTCATAATTTGTTATATATAATTTGTCATAAATAATCTGTTATAAAACATTTTAATCTGAAGGATCTGGAACGGGGGTGGGGGGGTCTGAGGGAGTTGTAGCGTAGTTTTTTCCTGGGGCGGGGGGGCACATGCTGCACATGGCGTCTCGCCTGTTTTACTCATACAAATCACTGGGCGGGGGACGAACCTAATAATTTTAAAAAGCCACCCACTAATATAATGATTAATATACAAGGGATCTCAATCCTGGGATCAGAGGGTGTTCTGGCTCGGACCCCTGGTTTGCTCCTTAAACGCTTTGCGTCGAGGTGATATTTTACACGTGATGTACTCACATGATACAAAATTCCTTATAGCACGAATTGCAGATAACGATACTCCTATCAACAGTTCCATCTTCCCGTTTTCAGACATAACCTTTCTACTCACTGGATCAAGCAACGCGTTCTCGTCTTCATTTTACAGAGCACCTGTGGCCAGAATAGGCGGATGCTCAAAGTCATGCTTTATTGTTTCTGTAATTAATTCATCTAAATTAACGCGTTAATTCGACACCCCTAATATATCTATATACATACATTCCTGTGTATGTATTCAATATCTATATGTGTATAATTAACTATATAAATGTTTGATATGGTCTCTAGTCAGTTACTTAATGTAAATATACTGTTGCTGTCTGATCAGAACCTTGTGTTTTCAAAAAAGTAACTTTACAGGAGAAGGAGAAAACCTTCTGAACTTTTCATCTAAGTTAATGTAAGAAGATCTTACTTGGACCATTTTTATTGGTCTGTTTTTTGTTTAAAAAATAAGTAAATAAATATAATAACAGTGCTCAAAGTACCCAAAAGGTTTAAGTGATATAAAACCATGAAAAATTTTAAAAAACAAAATTAGCATAAGAAACAAGGTTTTGTTTTCGACCACAACAATATTTAAATGTGCTAAAAAAATCCTGACTAGACATGCTTTTTAATAAGAGTTATACATGTTTGATGAGATACCCTCAATAAAATTAGCAAGTGGTAATGCGGAGTGACTGGTGAACCCATGTGACTCCGCTAAGGGGGAAACTTTGAGGGAACTATTCTGGTGGATTTATGTGATCACAAGATGAAATGGGTCACACACATTCATCATCTGCAGCAGTGGATCTCTAAACATCTTGCAGATTCTGTGGTCTCAACACATTTATATGCAGATGCATTTAGCTTACAGTGAGCTTTTTTATGAAGTTGGAACATCTAAGTCTATTCCAGTCTTCCATGTGTTGCTTTTTATGTGGCGTAATATCATGCATTCTTTTCTTTCAAGGAAATTGTGTCGTTACAGTTACAGATGCTGCCAGCTGTTAAGCCTCTCTTTCGCCGCATTAGACGGTGAAGCTCATTCGAGGTGAGCCACTATGGACGAAAAAGCCCAGGAACTGAGAGTGTTGTGCATTTCTCATTAAGTCACGGCACTATTTAAAACAAAGCAATTAATCCCTTGCCCAGGCTCAAAATAAAGACAGTGTCCTCCTTTAAGTGCAGGCCTAGTTCTTATAGATGAGCATGGCATGCTCCACATTGAGGCTACCTATACGTGTCACCTGCAGGGGCATGGCTAACTTAGGCTCTCCAAAGACCTGGAAATCAGGCTCCATCGTCTCTGTCCACAGAACAAGTCTGGCTGCTCAGAGCTCATTCCTCAACCTGAAATAACAAGCTGCCATCTTCTCTGACCTGAGGACTCAAAGCGCATTTTTGTATCATTTATAGCAGCCGTGCAGACCGGCACATCAGGATGCAGTCCAGAGTTATATTGTTTAAATGGAATTACATAATAACATTGTTATGTAATGAATTTCATTCACATTCGTTCTATATTCTGTTGACAGCTTCGTGTCTGTTTCCAGCTTTTTTCTGTTTGTTTTGGTATCAACAAAAATGTAAAAAGTGTTTTGTTTTTTTTCCTGCATAATACATTTCTTTAAAAACAATTTTTTATCATAAACCACCGATTACAAAAAGGCAGATGAGAACTGAAAACTTAAATTCTGCACATACAACTTGTTTCTATGTTTTTATTAATATATCACCACTTACTCTTATATTTCTGTAATAAATTACAGCTGTGTAGTCGTGTAGTGAATGAATGAATTAGTGATATGTGCAAGTGCTAAAAGTGAAGTCCCCACAGACTTCTGGGTGCAAACTACTAGTTTAACTGAATGATCTGTTGATTTGAGGGCATGAGTAATTAAAGAGGCCTCCTGTGTCCACGTTATTGCATAATTTACCGACTCTTGGCACCTCGGGGTGAATCTTGGTGAAGGCCAGCAGGGTAAAGGAAGGACACAGACCTCAGTTCCTGACCTAAAGTTATAAACTTCATCGGCATCACATCCAAACCTTGTAGCTCCTTTTTTCTGTCCATACCATTTAAAAGCTTTTGCTGCCCTCTATATTGTGTGAACATTAGTTATGACAGTTATTAAGTTATTTTCTTGCAGAAGCTCTGTCCAAAGCAACATACAGTTCATCTTTGGCGGTTGGTGGCCTGGTGGTTAAGGAGTTGCTCCTGTGACCGAAAGGTTGTGGGTTCGAATGCCAGGACTGCCAGTGGCACCAATGGTGTACCCTTGAGCAAGATACGGTGCCCACACACTGCGCCCCGGGTGCAAGTCTGGTACCGGGTTGGAACTAAACTCTGCAGGACAGTAGATCTTCAGAAAGAGAGTTGATGATGACCGACCTGCAGAACTGAAACTACTTGCTCTCCATGATCACGAGTAATCGAGATCAGTTTGAATCGATCCTGTAGATAGCCATTTAGATTGCAGGACTATAAAGCTTCATGAACAACAAAAGAAGGCTTCTGGAGATGTTCCTGACATACAGTCCTATAGATAAATAGATAAATAGATCTCACATTCAAGTAGAACCAGTCCAGTCTGATACACAGTCCAAGAAAAAACAGTGGAAAGCAGCTGGGAAGCATTATGCTAAGAGTTTTTGCAATACACACATTAATCTGAGGTGAAGTAACTGAAAGCCATTCATCAGCTCCGCTGCCGTCAAGAAGACTCCTCTCGCCTCTTGTATCTTCCAGATCAAAGCTTTGCTCCATTTATTTGTGATTGATTTGTCTTGTCTTTTGTGCCTTTTTTGAGCCAAAAGTGCCTCTTAAGCATGAAGCTTCTGAAGATATGGATGCACTCAAGTGTACTCACCTTAAAATAACATGAGGAGAGAGATGATCTTATAAAAATAACTCTTTTCTTTCACCGCCAGGAGTGCTGACGCAGCACAGTTTACAAGCATGCCACTTCACTCTCTAACTTTGAGTGGTTTATGAGTACAATGCTTAATTCACTAATGTCTCATTGGCGTTTATAAGTATATTTAACATACTCTAATAAAAACGCTCATTTCCAGCAGTATTCTGTTGTTCTTCACTTTTTGAAAGTGCTGCTATTTTGAGGAACTTGCCTTCCATTAATCGTCAAAGTGATCCTTCTTGCTCTGCGCATGTTAGAAGTATTTATCATGTGCTGTAATTCAGCAGTGAATAATCATACAGCTGTTATTTTATGAATAACCACCACATCATCAGTTGTTATTGCATATATATATATATATGTATATATAATGTTGCTTCCATGCATATTTACCCCATTAACACTTCTATATGTTTGTCCAGCTTTGTATGCCTGACTCAGTCACCAAATGACATTTTCAGTGATAAAGAGGACATACAAAGGAACAAAAGAAGACATAAAACGTGAATTATTATATAGAGGACCCATATAATAGAAAAACAAGTTTTCCATGTTTTTTTTCCAATAAACACTTCATGTTTCAAAACATACCCTTCACTGCTCAGTCCGTACATGCAAATTTAGCTGCAAAACCAGTCCATTCTGAATTCTGTGTTTTTATATGATGTAAAATCAGCCCATTCTAAATTCAGTGCTTTTATGATGTCACAACAACCAACACATTTACATATAACCACCGCCTGCAGCAGTTTAGCCCTGCTCCCTCATGTCAAGGACATAACGCTGAATGTCATTTCAGCCCTTACTGCTTTTTGCGTGAGGTACAACACAGCGTAGCTAATCACAACAGAGGTCATTTACATAATATCAGTCTTAAAATCACAGTGACAGAAATAGACTAATTCTTACCAGTTAAGAGAGACTGGTCATGTACAAATGAATTATGACTTCAGACAAATGTCCAAAGTAGACCTCAGGGTAAAATAAATAAAATGTCAGAAACTGTAGGATATGCATCCTTTTTTTACTTCTTTGCCTTGTCAATTATATCCCTGCTCATATTAAGCACAGCTTATCTTATCATCCCATCAAAAAGGCAAAAGATGTGTTTTCCCATGATCTTCTGACAAATCGTAATGACTTTTGGCTGCCTATAAAATTTCAGATTTTTGATGACATCACTGTGCACAAGGGGGCGGAGCAACACAATAAAAACTGCCCCTCCCACTAGCCCTACTTATATAATTTGCTCAGGGAGTTCTCTGATATCAAAACTTGTCTGACCAATCACAAAACAGCACAGAAGCTGCATCACCAACAAAAAAAATTAAATCACAAATTTACTTGATGACATGTAAGCGCCCACCTCTGGTGATTAACTAAGAAAAAGCATCTAGTAAAGCTTCTTTGGTGGATGGAAAATGATTCTTCTACAGCAATGCATCTAATAGGCTTTTTAACATTACTGTATGTGTGTAGATACTGTGGTCTGATATTATTCATAAGAATCACTGCTTTAGTTTCTGCAAGTCAGTGTCCCACTTAAACCTCAACCCGGGACAGTGTGTGCTGCTTGGGGCACTGTGCAAAAGAGGAATAGGGGAGGAGGGGGGGGTGGATGTCGGAATGCTGCGTGGAAGTCCGGAAACACCATAGTTTGTAACTGGAGCAGAAAACAGATGGCCTGGAGCACACGAAAAGGACAAAAATCAGCCTGTTTTGTTAAAAACATCAAAGCTAGAGTGATCATTCGGATGCTTTTGAAAATATGACGGACGAGGAAACTGCTCGACTGCCCTGTCAATACACTCCTATTCAGATCCAGTGAAGAGGTATTTGTTCACTAGGCTTTTGGCCACTGTTTGATCTGTAATTAGACCACCCACACTCTGCTTTTGTCCCGCAGGCTGGTTTGGACTGTGTCTCTAATGCACTATTCAGCATAGATTATTTAAACATAACGTACTGGGACAAAAAGGATCAATCCACACTTGTCTTAGTGAGAAATGCGGTAGGAAGGAATCTTTCATTAACAATTTAAGGACCTCAGCAGGAAACTCTCAGAGGAATAAAACAAACAATGTGGCTGCATGTTATGAGTTTTAATGCGTCTGATTACTGGAAACAGATGATAGATTTGTGTTACTGACATTTACCATCATTACAGTGGTCCTGGTGGGAGCTAGTAGATGCAAAGAAACCAGAGGCCTCTAATTAAAGAATCAGAATCCGAAAACTCTATTGATCTCAGAGGAACCTGCTTATATTACAACTGCACAAACACACAGAGACACAGAAACAAAAACAATATAAAATATAAAACAAATCCGCAAAAAAAAAAAAAAAAAAAAACCATGAAATACACTATGCTACATAAATAAATGCTGGGAATAACGAATAACACAAAAGTATGTTATTGGACATTCTAGAGATAAGTAGTATATAAGTAATACTGACAGATGCAGTGATATTTCACATGGTAAGTATATTGCACATAATAATAATAATAATAATAATAAGACACGGCACATAATGAAATAAAGTGTAAGACTATTGTACATAAGATATTGCACATATTGTTTTAGCACCAGAGTAAGAAAACTGCATGACATTGCAAGGACTATTGCACATAAGTAATGTTCATATCTGAAATCTGACATTTCCTCTGGTCCATTTAGTGTCTGAGCCTGACTGAAAACAAATCTACAGTAATTCAAGTCATTCTAATGAGTACTATTAGATGTTTATCCAAAGTATAGCTCTACCAAACCTCATCACTGTAGACCAAGGTGGAGTTGAGACCAGTGACAATTCTGCTGATCATATTAAATGTCGGTGGGGTTCTGATATTATTAAGGTCCTATCTCAAAAAAGAACAGCATACTTTTCACATGAATGGGTCTTTCAGGGAAAAAGTGAGTGAAGGACAGCTTCCCAGACAGTCTGTAATCGCTGCCAAGGGAACTGCATGTCCAGTGCTAAAAATGAATGCAAAAGGAAGCATAAACTTGTGGAAACATGAAGCCATCATTATTCAATTTCGCTGAATGTGTGGCACTCTTTCTGGAAAGTGAAGCCTTAAACTGGCCTAAGCAGACCTTTGGACTTAGAAAAATGAAGAGTGGTTTGTTTATGACATCTGTACAGAGAAACATGGACAAATGATTTAATACAAGTCAGTCTAGCACGCTCAAGATAAAAACCTCAATATGCTGTTTTTCCAGCACTTTCCACTTATGAAGTGAATATTTGGAGGTCCTAAGCTAGCGGTTCTTCAACCAGTCCCCAGAACTCCCGCATTATGGTTCTAACCCTATTTGTGGACCACAATGGGGTCCCTAGGGGCCTGTTTGGGAATTGGAGGGTGAACTTGCCCTGGGTTTTTTATGCAAGAATGAAAAAGACCCAACACTTAGTTTGTTTTAATGCATGAAAAAGGTCTAAAAAGCGGTAAATAACTGTAAGAAATTTTACAAAATAAATGAATACTCAAGTGTTTGGGTTAACACATTCTTAATTTTCATTAAGAAAATTTTCGCTTGGCATACAACTGCCATGACTGACAAGTAATTCAAAAAAGTAAATAAACAAAATAAACTAGTTACTGGGCCCTTAAGCAACTGCCTAGAGGAAAAAAAACAGTGAGAGAGAGATGAGAAGGAGAGAGAGAGAGGGAGAGAGAGAGAAATCGAGAGAGAGAGAGAGAGAGAGAGAGAGAGAGAGAGAGAGAGAGAGAAAAGCCTGTCTGTTGTGTTTCTGATACAGCTGAATGGTACGGAGGCTACACAGAGGCCCACTGGTGCTAACCCCTCGCTTGGGGAGTCAGCTCTATTTAAAGAGAAGCGAATATTTCTATTTTTAGACCCGTGCCTTGGCTGTATTTCCGCTGGAGGGTGTGAAGAAGGCACTGAAACTGCTAGCGTTAATGACAGAACGATAACTTTCTCATGTTCTCACATATCCTGCACTTCTATAAACCATGTCATCGCCTACAGGGGAATTCCTGATCTTTATGAATTTCTACCTAATTTAACTGTTGGCATGTAAACAAAGTCTGAGTGGACTGACGTAAAACGATTAATTGTAAAGAAAATGACTGACTTTATGCATTTCTTTATTCATGGTGTGCAGGTGATGGGAAACAATGTCTATAACTCATATTATAGCCATTTAATATGAATATAACCTGTAATATATCGATTTTGGTTTATTATTCAATGTTTCTTCTGAGTGTTTTGTCGATGGTGAAATTAAGATAGAGCTGAGTCAATTTCTTTGAAGACTAATTTGCTTATAGCCTGTACGTACCTTTCTAACATGAATTATATTTTGCGACACATTTTTAGGTCAAATCTTCTCAAACCATAGTATCAGACATCAGAAAGTGTATTTGTTTTAGTGAGGTAGCTTAAAGAGGCATTGAAGGCTTCGGATATCTGGTTCCTATTATCACTGCTGTGACTTGATAAGTGATAGGTTTCTCTTGAATTTAAATCTAAAATGCTTTATTAAAATGTTATATATATATACACATATATATAAATCTGTAAAATGTGGAAATGAATGGCTTGTCCCTTGATGGAAGTTTGGGCCATTTAAATGAATAATCCAACCTTTTTTTTTTTTATCTCTATCTGACTCATTTCTAGCATATGCTTTATTACTATGGAAAATAATTTTGTCGTTTTTGTTGTACTTAGTAAAAGAACCTTTTGACACACTTTCAACAGAAGGCAATTGGCATGTGCTGAAGCACCTGCCTACTGGCTTCTATTAGACATGTTGTGAGTCAGTGGGATTTCTGAGTGCTGGGAAAAGCTTCGAAATTATCACCTGTGATGACTGTCTACATGGTATAGACACTGCAGATGGCAATTTGGATAATAAAAACTCTGGAGTGTTGCTTTAACGTTCTAATGAAAATGTCCAAGCAGCGAGTTGATTGCTATTACTCGGATTTGTTCGCTGTTCCACTTTTAAGCGTCTGCGGATCTTAAGAGGACATGCTTGAGTCGGCCAGGAGTCCAGGGACCACGGCCCATTCATTATTAATGCCTTTTGGAGTGGATTCTCCCAGCAGACAAGGGAAGAAAGAGCATGCTGACCTTCTCTTTATAAGCACGTGTTTCAGGTTGGATAGGACTTTGCATCATAACCACAAGCAAAAATCTTCAAAGTGCGGCGCTCTGGGGCTTCAAACAGAATATTATTTTGGAAAGAAATCAAAATAAAATCAGAAGTAACGTCTGGGCTGCAGGACGTTTAGGAAAGATCCAGAGCAGATTTGGTGTTTTTAACAAAACATTCAGTATATAAAGCAGAGCATCGACACTCGCCTGACCTGCTCTCTTTCTGGCAACATAGGACCAGTTAACCTTGCTCATGAGAAGTTACACTAGACTTGCTAAGTTACATTAGACTTGCAGTAGTGTTTAAGCACACACAGTAAGGCTGCGTTTTCTCCCAAAGGATAATGCACATTTTAACCCTGTGACCACAGATTGGCCCATATTTTAAAACACATCCATGATCTATAAGTCACTAGCACACTCCAGTGGTGGCAAAATGCATAAGCAGCCAACCACCGACGAAAGATTTACCATTCACTCACTACATAATTGTATTGTATTATTGCTGCATAATACCACACAGCTGCTTAGTATTAATAAAAAGCTACACTGATGGTTCACTGGTTTATGTATTCAATTATGTATGT
>JBBJLS010000001.1:15396716-15416562 GCA_037577275.1 Bryconaethiops microstoma
TAGATTGTGTGTGTATATACTATGTGTGTGTGTGTGTGTGTGTGTGTGTGTGTGTATAAGTCTATATAGTAGAGATAAGTAAGAGTGGATAAAAAATTGCATTGAATGTGCAAGACTGGCCTTCACAGTTAAACTGAGAGTATTGACACACTCTATACAACAAAGTAGACACACATAGATATAGTGCAAAGATTATATTGGTAAAGTGACACAGCAGAAAAGAGGTAGTTCACAAGTGTCACAGTTAACATTCCCATGATATTGTGGCTTGCCTGGTGGAAACGCAACGAACCAACTGTGCTGACCCAATGGGCCGCTTTCATCACTTTTTGTGGCTCCCTCTCATCCCTGGCAGTGCAGATGGAATACCACACAGTGAAATAGTGGGACTGTATGCTCTCCAAGGTGGAACAGTAAGAGTTTATAAGGAACAGGGAGGGCAGAAGGGCATGTTTTAGTTTCCGGAGTCCTTGTTGGGCTTTTTTCACCAGGTGGAGGTGTTACGAGAACAGGGCGGGTTTTTTGTTATGTAGACCCCCAGGAATTTGATGCTTTCCACACTTTCATCATGGATGAGCAAAGAGGGTTGTTGACTTTCTCTTTGGTACTCTCTCTTGTGTTCAGGTTTAAGGCGAAGGAAGTGTTTTGAAGGCCCAGTTTGCTGAGTTTGCTGACGAGTTTGTGTGGGATGATCATGCTAAATACAGAGCTCAGGTTTACATATAGCATTCTGCCATATGTGTTCGGGTTTTCCTGGTGGGTGAGAGTTGAGCGAAGTATGATCGAGATTGCATCTTCTTGGGCCTATTGGCTCGATAAGCGAACTGGTGCAGCCTGGGGAAATGATTGTCTTTATTTGTCACAGGAGGAAACTTTTGCAACACGTAATGAAAGCTGGGGTTAGAGCTATGGGTATTTAGTCATTAAGCTCTTTCACTGCTGAGGTCTTAGACACAGGGGCAATGGTGGTGGATTTAAGGCCACGGGGACAGAGGCTTGTTGAAGCAAGAGGTTGAATATGTTGGAGAAGACCTCTGCTTGCTGGGCAGCATGCTCCTTCAGTACACGACACTCCGTTTGGGCCTGCTGCCTTGTTACTGTTAACTCAGAGTAGTGTGGATCTCACCTGGTGGTGCTGTAAGGTCCCAGTAGCACTGTTCTGATGTTCGAAATGGGCAAAGAACTGATTTAGAGTGTCAGGAAGAGCAACATACTTACTGATCTGTGGGGCAGTGTTATTTTTGTAGTCTACCACAGTCTTAATGCCCTTCCACATACTGCAGGGGTTACTGTTATTGAATTGTTCCTCAATACGCTGTTTGTGTGTGTGCTCGGCATTTTTGACCCTCTTTGATGTTCCTCCAAGCAACTCTGCAAGCCTGCATGTCTCCAGTTTTGAAGGCTGTCACATTCCCTGACAACTGAAGTGAACATATTCTGTTGTCCAGCCAGGGCTGATTTGGGAACACTGATGGTTTTCTGTACTAACACTCAGTATAGAAATTTACGTAATCAAGGACAGACGTATTGTCCTCTAGATCTGTCTCATGTGCAAAAGGATCCCAGTTGGTACTTTCAAAACAGTGATCTTCCTCTGACCATACCTGAGGCACTTGGTACGATGAGTACTCTTAAGACACTTTTTTTTAAAATCGGTATGATGAGTACTCTTTTTAAATCGGTTTAAAAAGATTTAAAGTCTCCTGCCACGATAAAAGCTCCTTTTGGGCACAAGGGTAGTTGCTTCCTAATGGAGACGTGCAGTTTGTCAGGTCGGGGGTATGTACACTCCAAAGAAAGTAATAGATGCAAATTCTCTCTAAAAAATGGTCTGCATTTGAACAGCTTCAGGACAGAGGTGTTTGTCAATAACATTTACAGATGTACACTTCACCTTCTTGACTCTTACAGGAGTCCGGTAATTTCATCATACGTGAACACACCACAGCACATGGTGTGAACAGCACAAAACATTTGGTCATGTGCTCAGAGGATGTGCAGACCAGCTGGCAGATGTTCTCACAGACATTTTAACATCCCTCTGGGCACCATCGTCGATCCAACATGCTTCAAAGCCGCCACCATCATCCCCGTGCCAAAGAAGTCATGGGTGTCCTGCTTCAATGCCTATCTTCCCAGCGCATGCACACCCATCACCATGAAGCGCTTCAAGAAGCTTATCAAGAGGCACATAAACTCACAGCTGCCCCCCCTCACTAGGGGCAGTTTGCATATCTTTCCAGATGCTAAATAGAAGATGCCATTCCCATCACCCTTCATCTGGCCCTCTCCCATCTGTACAAAAATAACACTTATTTGGGAAGTTGAGACTGCTGGACCTGAACACCTCCCTCTGCAACTGGATCTTGGATTTCTTGACTGGGAGATCAGAAGCAACATCTCCAGCACCACCATGCTGAACACAGGGTTCCCACAGGGCTGTGTGCTCAGCCCTCTGCTCCTCATACTGGTGACCCACGACTGTGCAGCAACAAACAGCTCAAACCACATCAAGTTTGCTGAAGGCACAAGTGTGGTGGGTTTGATCAACGGAAATGATGAGGTGGCACACAGAGAGGAAGCCTCTGAATGTGGACTAAAGAGATGGTTGTTGACTTCAGGAGGGCATGACGTGATCACTCTCTGAATATCAATGGCTCCTCAGTGGAGAGTGTCCAGAGCACGAAGTTCCTTGGTGTTCACATCGCAAAGAACCTCACCTGAACCCTCAACACCAGCTCCAATACCAAGAATGCCCAGCACCATCTCTGCTTTCGGCAGAGACTGAGGAAAGTGCACCCACCCCACCAGTCCTCACCTCATTCTGCAAAGGTACTATAGAGAGTATCCTGTGCAGCTGCATCCCAGCTAGGTATGGAAATTGTTCCATTTTGGATTGTAAGACCTGACAGAGGATAGGGAGGAATGTCTCTCTCCCCTTGGTCATAGATATGTATACCACATGCTAGTGTACCAAAGAAATTGTTTATAGTTAAAGACCCCATGGCATGAAAACTTCACTTTGAGATTTTTTTAAACATTAATACAAGTTCCCCTAGCCTGCCTATGGTCCTGCAGTGGCTAAAAACGGCGATAGGTGTAAAAAGTGCTTAGATGTACAAATGAGCACAAATTTATTTATTTTTTGTTCCTTCATGCGAGCCTCTGAAGAACCAGTGGGTTAATTTTATTTTCAGAGACGTCCTGCTGCAGTCGCTGCGTTTCAACTTCTTCAGGTGCTTTAATTCTTACATGAACAATTTCCAACCTATGTTTTCCCCGTAGCATGAAACAGGCTGATCCTGTTACTGTACTTAAGACATATGTAAATACTCTCTTTTCTGATGAATTAATTCAAAAGTCAGCACAGGGCGGAAGAACTTCATCATGAATGAGTTTTGCTAAACGTCTGTGAGGTGAAAAAGGAAATATATGTAAATATGTTGGTTTTGTGCTAGCATTATAACTAGGATCTGAAAATGAGCTGGGTTTGCAGATCAGATTCCATATACGGCTTTATGGATAAGAGAGTAAATGTACATTTTGAAATTAACAATATTGACACATTTCACATTTTTTCTCCACAAATATCTGAAAAGTGAAACGGGTGCTTTAATATATTGAAAAGGCACTGCAGCATAAGTTGCAGTATATTTGCCGTACTTGTAACTGGTCAATATCATGGTACCATATAGGTTAACCCTTAACCCTTTGTGTTATGTTCAAATTTACAAACACCTTTTATGCTTGGGGTAAATTGAAACCCCCAGAAAATGAAAACTGCTACCCAAGTTTGTGTGTCCGGTACTTTGTTTGTTGACTACCTATATAGCCCTCTAAATAAAACATACATGTAATAAAGCCCCCACAGGGCAGGAAATAACATTTTCACAAAAAATATTCTCTCTCCCCACGTCGTGTGTGCTATCAATAGTTTTCACACTCCTGCAGGTATGATGTCGTCTGGTTATTGCTCTAAAGCAGAAGGAAACTTTTGAAGATTATAAAATCGCACACAGCAGTTCCCACAATATCATCAAAACAAATTTGTAAGAAATGTTATTTATAATACTGCCTGGTGTAAAAACACGTGTAAAGGACACTGAACACATTTAATCATGTTAATCTACTGTTACCAAGCGTGTCCCCACAAAACGGAAGACATTAATGGGGCTCAAACCGACCCCAAGCATAAAGGTTGAGCCACTTTCTAATGTCGTAATCCAAAAAAAGTTTAGATTTCATTATGTAGGTAGTTCCTCTAAATCACATATTTCTAGACGGAATTCAAATCCTGATGAAATGCGAGAATCATTTCCTACACAATTGTCACTTAATAGGCATGAAATCAGAGATATATCTCCTCCTAAGTACTATTTTCACTGCACTGCGAGTCAGACGGCAACATCTATGTCCCAATGTCTAATCATGATCACCTCGAGAACAGTAGCACCTTCTGCATTCCTCTCCCCATGAGTCACCCTTCAGGAGCAGAGCCAGCTGACAGCTGCCAGAGGGGGGCTGGGACTTTCCCTGGGGAAACACAGCCATCCTGTCCTTCAAATTATAAAGTTAGGCAAAATGTTATAAAATAAAAACTAAGGAGAAAGCAGGAGGCAAAGAAGGAACAAAGCATTGAGCAAAAACAAGAAGCTGCAATACCTGTTGCAAAATGAAAACACATGATAAACATATGATGTAACAAATGTAGATGTGCAGAACTAGTGAAGCCGTTTTGATAATGTCTGAAAAGCACTTAGTAACATGCAACTGTAAACATGTTTTTTTTTTTCTTTCAACAAGTTTATTAGCAGTGACAAAGATTCTGGAAACGAACTATTGCCCCTTCTTCATTACCGCTTGAGGAAATGGAGACAGAGCAAGAAAAAAAAAGAAAAGAAATTAATTCAAATTTTTAACAGTCAAAACATGGCACAAAATTAAAATGTATTATTGGGGCAGGGGTGGGAGTTGGGAAGCAAGAGAGATTTTTTTTTTTTCCATCCATGTTCTGATGTGTTCCATTTATTGTTTCTTACAACACAGGCACCCTGAACTTCGTCGGAAGCTCTCAGTACTACCTTTGCATATCATTGAGCAGTTAGATGAAGACAGATATACATGCCCAAACGCGCGCGCACACACACACACACCAGCTGACCTGTCAGAACACCACAATTAACCTAATACATATATTAGGAAATGTATATGCCAAATGTAGAAGCATTTTTATACTACAGGACAGAGAAATAGTCTCGGTTTGGGTATATCTGTACGACCATCGCTCCCTGCTCCCGGCTTTAGATACTAATCAAAGGGGGATTAAAGAGGTGACATTAAGGTTTTAGTGTGCATAATCATACATATATTAGCTATAAACTCTAAAATTTGTGGGGAATAAGTGCTTCTTATTGATCAAATAAAGAAATCTGGATTTTTTTTTTATGTGCACCCCCTGAAATAGAAGCTTGGTTGCATTTGCTATTTGTGCATCAAAATCCCGTGTGCATCAGCCGACCCTTCGAACTTGAAAACTGGTGCGACATATAACTCGTCTAGCTGAAAGGGTCATCAGAGAAAGGTCACACCTTTCACGGGGAAAAGAATTGGATTCTGACGAGGTTCGCAACTCAAGAGCATGCGGTACCCCCCATTGATTAAAGAAACAGTTCACCGAAAACCCAAATTCACACAAACTTTCCCCCACCTAAACCAAACATGGTGAGTTGGCCAAAACATAATTGGCGCGGTCACGTTTGCTTCTTTAGACTGGATCTATGAGGCTAACGTAGCAAACAAGCAATGGAAGTCTAGGGCACCCAAAAGGTTTTCAGGTGCCATAGATTTGTATATTAGCCTCACAGTTCTACTACAAAACACGTCTTGGCCGAATGACTGTGTTTGGTGTAAGAGGGGAAGCTGTGTACATCTGAGCTTTAACGAGGAAGAATCCCATTAACCAAACATATCCTTTGGAGAAAGATAGGGAAAACCCTAAACAAATTGCTTTGAAGTAAACACCATTGGATTGACTTGTACAACCACGGCCAACTCACTCAAGCCAATCGCCAAGCCAACTTTTAGGAAATCACGGAGCAAAAATAAAAATAAAAAGTACTGATGTGCAAGAAATAAAAAGGGGGGAGAAGGGGGGCATCACACACAGCTGCTTTGGACTGGTATTGAGAACAGAGGAACAAAAAGCAGCATTTAAAAAACAAATAACCGAGAGCATTTTTTTTACAACACACGCATTAATTATCAGGCCGATGCAGCATGACAGGGTGAAGCTTTGAAATGTCTCTCTATGAAGTCAGACCTACAGTTCTAGTGAGGAGACCACCTTAGATACCTCAAGAAGAGAAAGACTGATTAAAAGCTACAGCAACAAACACCAGGTTAGCTCAACAGAAACATAACCCAGGCAAACATTAGAGAGCAATTTCATCAAATTATATTTTAGGGTGGGGAATAAATGGCATAGGAGAGGATGATTAAAATACACTTCTCTTTGTCTTTCTTGGTTTTGCATCTCTGGACCTGGCAGTGTTTTATGGCCATGTATAGGAAAAGGAAAAAGAAAGAATAAAGCGAGCCAAAACGGTCCACTTCAACGTGTCCCTTTGGCCATTCGCTATAAAAACGGAAATTCACGTCCCTCAAACGAAAGGTTCGTACAAAAACAGGGACACCCTTTTCATTTTTGGCAATAACACTGTTGGTACATTTAGTTTACACGAACACTGCCCTAATTCTACCTGAGCAACTTTTCACTTATTTTTTTTTCCTTTCTTTCGTTTTTCAGGATTTCGTTTATGTGGACTGCCAGTCCGTTGTTAGAAGTTAAAGTTAGTAGCCTATTCATAATAACTATTTTCATTTATGCACTGATATGTCAACGATCAAGATAATACAATTTAAAATAATACATAAAGTGCTACTCATTTTTTTAATATATATATGAATCAATTAACTCGTGATGAGGAAAAAAAAAAGCATAACATTTTAGTATGTCTCCTTTAAAAACGGGGAGAAAAAAAAAAAAAAAAAAAGCATCGAGGCTACATAAGGGCAGTATGCTGGACAACACCTGTGTCAATTTTAACAAGTTCAAAACCAACAAGCTGGAAACCAAGGAAATGAAGGAACTGATCCCCATTGCTTGTGAGTGAGTGAAGGCTGCGTTAAACAAAACAAAACAAAAAAAGCTAGGGTTCCTGTTCATGTGCGTAAAATATAAAAAGGCCAGATCTTCTTTTTTGTTTTTTCCAAGCAACTGTTCTCATGTCATGTCAAACCGTGGCCTAGCCCTATTGAACACCTCGGCACCACAACAGCAGATTCCGTTTCCCTGTGCAAAAATACATCAAGAAGGGAGAGAGAGAAAGCTTAAGGGAAGCAGCTCTAAAGAACACGACTGAGGACTGATCAAAAATGCCATGAAGAACTAAAATATTAGCGCTCCCCCCCTCAGCACTGATGTTGAAGCGATTAGGCGCGTCTCACTGAACCAGTCCTCTGGGGTCTAACTGTTAATATAAAACTGCAAACATAAAACGATAAAAGATAAAAGATCAGACTACAGCTTTGTCTCTCTGCCACTATTGTATGCAGGCAGGATGAGAAAGGGACGCAAACAGTTGTCCGATGGCAGAGGGGTGAGGAGACGACAATAAGACTATTGAGCAATAGCACTTGGAAATCTTCCAGAGGACGCACACAAGACAGAGGTCCGTACACTTAAATGAGCACAGATTCCCAGTTTAAGTGTACCCTATAACCAGTCTCAATTCTTTCTTAAGTATTCCACTGAAAGGAAAAAAACAAAACAAAAAAACAAAACAAAAAGGAGCTAAAAGAAGAAAAGGGGGGAAAAAAGAAACATGGAGAATGGCATAACTAACAACTGACTCAAACTCATTCAAAAATTAAGACAATTATCCCAAGGCTTTGCTATCTGTCCCCTTGACGTTTTTCTTGTGTCCCCTGAAACTTAAATATCTGTTTGTTTCCTCTGGCCACAGTATTTTTCTGGGTTTTTTTTGTTTGTTTTTTTGTTTTTTTGTTTTTTTTGTTTTTTGTTTTTTTTAACCCCAATTGCTCGAGAGCAACATGTTTCCGTGCCCATGCCTTGGTTGTAGAGTCCATATGAATTCAGTGTGTACAAACACAAGTCCACACTTGTGTCCACATGATCAGTCGAATTCACCATGGAGGCATCGAGAGGTGCTTCCTCTTCTCTGGCAGCCAGCAGGATGAAGTCAGCCGTCTCCACGTCCTTGGGCACTTTAAAGGAAAGCCTTTGCCCGTTGCTGGGACAAGGGTTACTGTGAGTGTTTCACATGAGTGTGAATTGAAGATCCCTAAAGTCACTTGAATTGTCTTCAGCAGAACACGACCACTAAACCGTTTTTAGAGTACAGTGTCGTGGCTCCAGTTCCATACAGCCCATTCTAATTCAGCTAACCCGTTTTATCACGTGTGCTCCTCTCCTCTGTGTTCAGTCTCAACCGCTGACTGTTTAAGTCCTTTTTAAACTCCATCTTGAGGGTGGATTTGTTCTGAGTCAAGATGTTCGTCAGAGGGTGTGACCATATTCCTTGAAGCACACCTTTCTTAGCAGAGTCCAACTGAGGAGATACATTGTCCAGAACTTAGCCTTCATTGATCAGGACCATTCTTAGATTCACTGTAGACCACTACACGATTTGGATCTGGAGGAAAGTAGCAACAGACAAGAGAAAACATAGATTAAGGCATCTTTGGATTTTTTTTTCTTTTTTAACATTAGATGCAATCAAAATCTACAGCACTTAAAATGGAATATGGATGAATTGTCTAATTTTGATATGAGAACTGGTGTAAAGCAGAGCAAAGTCTGACAACTGAACATCATAGAAAGAAGTGCAGGCAACGTTAAAGCTTACCTTGTTTTTGCAAATTCAAAATATATTCCATTTCTGAAAAAGAACAAAACAAACATCAGTTATAAAAATACACAACACCAAAAGCACTCAAGAAATGTCAGTATACTGGTCCTGACTCAACAGAAAAGTATAGAATAAGTGAAAAGGACATTTAAAAACATGTGAGTGGGGTTGGAAAATACTGTTGAACTTTTTAGAAAGGTTAAATGAGATGCAGGGTTTTCATAGGATCAAAAGGTTTGGTGTAGGGGCAATTTGGAGAATATTGGGGCAATTTCCATTTTTCAAGGAGTTATGAGTCATTTTGTTGACTATTGAAAGGAGGGTAAGTTTATCAACTGGGGAAACAATACCAGTAGAAACACTGAGATGTACAATAATACCAAAATTGTATTAATATCAGCTCACACTTTGAAAAATAATTTAGATTTTTGTACGTCTAGATTTGACCAATATTTGATGACATTTATTGTCCGTATGTTTAGGTAATGCTGGTTCACAATGCAGTAATCTGCATTACTGCCTTTGTAAATGACATGTACTGTCAACCCAGGTGGACCTGGTCCCACTTAATTTAATAAATACATGTACTGGCCAAAATGCACATGAAAATATTGGGTATTTGCATTAATCCATGACTCCTTCATCGGTGTACCACTAGAGACTGTTATTTTACCACTAAACAAACTAAGCTGCAAACATTTTTATAGGACAAAAGGTTGTTTTCAAAAGGAAAGCAAAGGTATTAAATTTGCCTAAACAAATCTTTCATTTGACCAACCTTACAAAAAAAAATTTCAATAACGTTAAAAAAAAGGGATTTAAAATTCACATATCAGTTTATGATAAAGTTTTCCCAATCAAAGTGATGGTAGTCACCTTTAGTGTGATATACTACAGCAGCTTTCAGATCAAATAACCCCCAGCTGGACCTCCTGTTGAAGCCCTTAGTGTGGCCCTGCTCTCTGGCTGAAGACACCTTGGGAGCAGCTGAAGAGGCGCGTGTCAGCTCAGCACCAATGTCCTTAGAGGAAGAGCAAAACACTATTGCACCAGGAATCCCCGCCTCATCCTTTTGAGAGTCTAGTCCAAGGCTGGCAGCTTGAGGCGAGCCTTCCGGAGCAGGCCTGCTGGCCACAGGCAGAACAAGACTTACACCTTTGCTCAGGGTCTGACCACTAGTCCGTTTGTCCAGCTCGTAAGCCTTGGGGAAAGGCGGTTGATCCAGTCTCTGTGAGGTACTGGACATCTGCGAAGCCACAGTGGCGGGGCAACCTCCTTGAAAGCTCACCTCCACAGGTTTGTCCTTCGCAGTGGAGCAGCACACCAGGCCCTCGGGTCCTGCACTGGGCTCGTTGATGAAAGACAAACCCCACTGGTTCTTAAAAATGGCCCCCAGAGACTGATTTGTTGAAGTGGCAGGGGGATCAGCCTGGCGGCCGCTGGGGAGAGCCAGTTGCATACTGGATTGGGAGAGGGGATAAACAAACAAATTAGGCTTTCTGGGCTCAGCCATGGAAGGGGTTGTGGTAGTTGTAGTGCTGCCGCTGCCAGAGGGGGATGCTACATTATCAGCACCGACAGCGGAGGAGGACAGCACAGGGGCTGAACTGGCCACAGAACTAAAGTGGGTACCGGGCAGGGGGCAGCCATTGCCTTCCCCCGCTAGAGGGCCGTTGGTAAAGCTAGGTGAAGTGATCGTCTTCACCGCGGACATGGGGACCTGCGAAGGTCTCCCAGGCACCTGGGGAGCGGGAGAGAGAGGCTCTCCACCAGCTTGGGCTGTCTTATTGAGGTTTTCCTTCACTTTGCTTGCATAACTGATCTTAGGCACTATTTTAGCGCTACTATTGTCCACAGGAAAGACAGGCGGAGGCTTGAACAAAGTCCATGAATCGTCTTTGGCGGATGCAGCCACCTTCACTTTGCTGGACTTGTCCTCAAATTTTTTACCTGATGCTTTGCCATCTGAGTTTTTACGCTGAACTTCAGACGTTGGTGGGGTAGCAGTGGCAGATGTGGTTATCTCTCTGGGTTTCACTGCAGCACCAGGATGGCTGTCTGCCTTTAAAGCAGCTCGGCCAAGGTCCACCTGTGGCCCTGATGTTTTATCAGCTGGCTCTTGAGCAGTGGGACCTGGATCTTGCTTGCCGGCCTGCTGCATGGCCTTCCCCTGGGCAGAAGCACTCACATTGTCCACAGGCTTGCCGTTGCGCTGGGCCCGACGCTTTTTTGGTGTGGTGTAACCGCTTTCTGACCCGCTACCATCATTGTCAGTACCAGGCTTACCGGGATAACCATTAGTTAGTGGACCACAGTTGAGTGTCACCATGCCATTCAGAGATGCCAAGGCTTCCTTTTTGCCCTCATGTGTGATTAGCTCTGAGGGCTTGTCATTTTTGTAGTCCATGCTGTTTCTACTAGTGTTATTGCCTTTCCCTTCCCCCTTCAGGGCAGTGTTCAAGGCCTGTCCAGTAGGCTTCCTTTTCAAGTTAGTTTCAATTAGGACTTTGTCACCATTGTGGCTCACAGAGTGCAGATAGTTGTCTGAGTTAAGGGACGTAGGAGTCTCATTTCCCTCAACTATAGATCCATTTATTTTTCCATTTTCTGCAAGTAAAAACAGAAGACAACGAGCAATTAAAAACAATCAACAGAGTCAAACGGTTAAAAGAAAGTCCAAGCAGTGTCAGCACATATCTAAACCATGGAGCAAGCCAAGTCTGGTCAATGTTTGTGAGAGGAGCCCGAATATTTGGACTAGATATGTTTGATGGCAGAGGGCCAGGGTCATCCGGATTACTGCCTTACTTCTGTGCCACAAGCGCTGAGAAACTGCCCCCGTTGTATAGGACAGTTAGACAAGGAATTTGTGTTCTTCTTGACAACACATTAACATACACAAAAAGTAATTCCAAGCTCTGATCTCTCGCTTTCAGCATCTGAGTGAGAACGCATAAAAACACATGCTTCCTCTTCAGCAAGTGCCTGACATACTACTAGGAATTTGTGTACAAACTTTTCTCTTTAGACTACGACGCCATGGAAATTTCTACAACCTGTACACCATTAGATATCACGTCACCCAACTGAGGACTGCTAACTTAAATCTAAGTCACACCAGACCAATTCCATAGAACTTGGTGAGGGTAGTACGCACAGTTATGGTCAACAACAAACCAGAAAAGACAGGGGCTGACTAACGGACCAACTGTCACAAACCAACACAAGACTTGTGTCATTCCCTACTTGTGTCATTTGAAACTGAAAACACTGAGGCCGAAGAGCTCCTGCGAGTCTCCTCTCACTGCCGATGATATCCTAACTTCACCCTATTTTTAAACTGGAGGTATGACGTGTCATCATGGAGCTCAGTCATATTTGGGTTGTTCTCTGACCGGTGCCTGACCATCACAAGCAACAGCATTAGGATACACACACATACACATGAATGAATACTTATTACCAAACATCAACACTGTTGCGGTCTCCTCAGTGACAAATAAACGGAGTGCAGGTAAACCCCCTGGATGCTAGCTAGCTCTGGTTCTCAATCTATATGACCTGCATGCAAATAATAGACAATTAAAATCATGCGTTTACATGTTTAGAACAGTTACAGCGGTGCTGAGGACACACTTATTTCATATAAGGCTTAAAATGAGTCTCATTTAGTGTTTTTTTAACACAGCCATAGTTTTTGATGCCATAGTACCAAGCTGACATGTAAAAAGGACATTCATTAACAAAATTTACACATTTAGTTGCATTACAACTGCAGTTTAGCGCCAAAAAAGTGCAGTTTGTCATCCTTGGCAATGGCTCAACTTCACCATCAGTGTCAAAACGAGCCAACTTGGCTATAAGCTAACCTAGCCGTGAACACATTTCTATGAATAATAGCAGCTATTAAAGTCGTAATATGGCTTTTTCATATTGCAAAAACGTATTGTTTTGGAAAGAATGGACCCTCCTCGTGTGAATAAGAGTAAAAACAAGCTAATAAGCCATAAAAGACCTCGTCAACATGTTGAGCATTCCTGTCAGGCCCTCTCACATGACTGCTAGCTCCAGGCCCGGCTAACTTAGCATGCTAACGCTGTCTAGATTTGCTCTAAATGTCGTCCAGTTTCTCTAAATTGCGGTGTCACTTAAATGTAGATATTATTTCCACACTTACAAAGCAGTTTTAAATCATGTTTTCTGAGCATTTTATCGTCCAAGAGTTAGCTTACAGTGAAGCTAGCCGGAGCCGGGGTTTTTTGGGTTGCTGTGGAAACGAAGCTCTCAAAATGTCCCTCTCTCCCTCTGACAGGAATAAACGCCACCATGTAGAGCACCTCCGAAACACGAATGATGTGCAGAAGTAGATTTAATGCTGCTGAGAAAGAGATATCGCTGTGTTTGGGGCTGGAGCCGGCGTACAAGGTCAATGTCCACACTTTAGCCTGCTAGCAGGCTAACACCACATCCACCTCCTCTTTAACTGTTTAAAATGTCGACGACAGCCATCGATTAAAGTCCAAATCACGAGTGATCGGCAGGTCCCGGAACGACAGGTGCTCACAGTCTCCAATCGAGGTGGTTTTGAGTCGATATTTTGAGTTTAATAAGAGTTAGGAAAGAGGTAGCCAGAGTAGGTTAGCATTTAGCGTCGATCCCCAACCTGTTTTCTCCGTCTGCGTTTCCTCGTCCTGGAGCTGACAGCAGCCCGGATCATCGTTCACGGGTGATTTCGACGGATCGGACCCATTCTCCGCGCCGAGACTCAAATATATCGCCACCGTCGCCCCCACGGAGGGCCGTTCCTCCATTTAAGAGCAGAGGAGGGGGTGAGTGACCGTGCCCGGCCGGGAGGGGGGAGGAGGTGCAGCGGCGGGGGACACACTGACGAGGAGCCCAATCCAGCACTGCCGGGGCGGGTCTGAGATTAAAAAAAAAAGACAGAAAAAATGCTTGCAAATGCAAATTCAAATGTGTGCAATCTCTGCTCTGATTTTATAGTGAAAAAGGGGGAAATTTCATAGAGAATGGTTCCGCGTGGTAAAGACATGTTTAATGACTAATAATGTAGTTAAAAGCCATTTATAGTGAAAACAGAGAGCAAAATTTAATAGAGAATGGTTCTGGATGGCCAAGACTAATCATGCAGTCAAAAGACATAGTTCAAATAGGTGCAATCTCTGCCCAAATTGTATAGTGAAAAGGGGAGAATTTCATAGAGCAGTTTCTGGATGGTCAAGATTTCTCACTCACTTTCTGTAACGGCTTAATCCTCACTAGTGTTGCAGGTACCCAGAACCTTTTTCCGGAGCCAATGGGCGTGTGGCTCTTATTTCATAGTGAAAACAGAGCAAAACCAGGGGAATTTAATAGAGAATGGTTCCGGATGATCTTGCAAAATTTAATTCAAATGGGTGCAATCTCTGCTCAGATTGTATAGAGAAAAAAGAGGGAATTTCATAGAGACGGTTCTGGATGGTCAAGACATGTTTGAGGACTAATTATGTAGTCAAAGGCCACTTATAATGAAAACAGACAGCACACATGCTTCTGGATAGGCTTGCAAATGCAAATTAAAATGTGTGCAAACTCTACACAGATTTTGTAGTGAAACCACAGAGCACAATTTCATAGAGACAAGACATGTTTAAGGACTAATCATGTAGTCAAAGGACACTGACAGTAAAAGCACAGAGCAAAACTTTTTCGAATTTTCGATTTCATATTTCACATATTTTGTAGTGAAAGCACAGAGCAGAACATTGGGTATTTTTTTTTATAGAAAATTGTTCTGGATGGGCTTGCAAATGCACATTCAAATGTGTGCAATCTCTGCTCTGATTTCATAGTGAAAAAGGGGGGAATTTCATAGAGAATGGTTCTGAATGGTGAAGATATGTTTCAGGACTAATAATGTAGTTCAAGGCCAGTTTCTCTTCAGGGTTACTCTTGCAGATGAACAAAACAAGAATGATCCATTTTAAGCAGTTAGTGAGGGATTCCCAATAAGAATGCCCTCCTATTGGATATCCTGCTTTGTGAAGGAACCCCCAGCAAGATCACTCTGATCAACTAATTTACCCACAGGGTGAATAGTGCAACGTTTCTAAGAATATGCCTCAAGTCTGTCCCCTAATTTACTGTTACTAGATTAGCCAGACATATTTGTGGTGAAACACAATTTGTCCCTGAATCCTCCCATTCAAACACTTTGATTCCGGAGAAAACAGAAGTGAGGACAGGAGTGAATCAGTTCTGATGAGCCCACATATGTAATCACCACAGCAGAAGGAGTGATTAAGACCGAGGCCCATAAACAAGGCCGAAACTGGCATGCATCAAGCTGAAGTGGTTAGTGTGTAGTTCTGTGTCATAATTAGTTCTGTTCCAGAAGAGAGGATCCGTATTTCTGCTGTACTAATGATCACGTTTTCCACTGTTACATACACTATATGGACAAAAGTATTATGACGCCTGATTAATTTACATTAATGTCATAATGTCCTTCCATTCAAATACATAGACTTTTATATGGAGCTGTTCCTGGCAAATATAACAGCTTCCAGTCGTCTTGGAAGGCTTTTGACAAGATTTTGGAGTTTCTGGGGGAATCTGAGCCCATTCATTCTGTAGAGCATTTACGAGGTCCGGCACTGATGTTGGATGAGAAGGTCTGGCTCACAATCTCCGTTCCAGTTCATCCCAAAGGTGTTGGATGGGGTTGAGGTCAGGGCTCTGTGTGGGTCAGTCAAGTCCTTCCACACGGAACTCATCCAACAATGTCTTTATGGACCTTGTTTTGTGCACAGTCATGCTGGAATAGAAAAGGTTCTTCCCCAAACCTTTTCTATTCCAGCATGTCCACAAAGTTGGAAGCATGGCGTTGTCCAAAATGTCTTGGTATACTGAAGCATTAAGATTGCCCTTCACTGGAAGTGGAAGATTATTTACTGGTATCTAAAACATTCTCTCTTGCTTGAATTTCCCTCTAGCTCTTAACTGTAGTCAGGCTCATTTGGCCCATGACAACATGTTTTTATATATATATATATATATATATCAGAATGTCCAGAAAGTTTCCAACTGACACTGTCCTCTCTACACCCTACTTCATCCCTTCTAGTGACCTTGAGCAAATATATTAATCCAACCAAATCCTAGCTTTTGTCAATGCAGGTGTTCTACCGTCAGTCAGCAAGTCTACTTTTTCTTTACTTACAAGCTAAACCAACCATGTGATGGCACAGATAAGAAATTGTTAAACCCATTAGGCCGGGGCTACACAACACCAGAAACACGTCAGATCAGAACATCCTGCCTTGACAAGAAAGCCTGAAGGCTCAAAAATGCTGCAGAGAAATTTGGACATTTAAGTCCTCTACTTTGTTTAACATTCAAGATAGCTACTGCATCATGAAGAAAGAAAACATCTAGAATCCTCTTGGTTCCTTGTCAGTATCATTCTTGAACAACCTAAAAGATGCTGCAAGATATATAGATAATTTTCACATATTCTGCTTTGCTTACAGCATCTATTGATGTCTTTAAGAATCTTAACATTAGTAAGATTAACAATAAAGGCAACACTGCTTTGAATCACACATGATTAAAGATTAGAAGACCTAAGACCAGCTAATGAAATGAGAGAAATCAGGTGTGCTCCTGCTTGGTTTGGAATGACAACCTGCAGCCTTGCCAGCCGTTTGTGGATAAGATTTGACACCCTTCATCCACACATAGTTTCTGGAGAATAACAAGGTACTGCAGATGGAAAGCCAGTAAGGAATTGCAGCCCTGCACAAGAAGACCAATCTAACAACAAGTATGTCTTCAAGGTAAACCCTTCAGAAGATGGGCATGAATTATAGAGAGGGTTCATAAATAAAAGTTCTGGGAGGGAGCATAAAAAGAGAAGGTATGTCTATAGAGTGAGTGCGTGTGTGTGTGAGTGTGTGTGTGTCTATCTGTCCATCTGAGTCAACAGTAGTGACCTCAGACACAGGCCTGGATTCCAGCAGAGTTACTGTGTGCATCGCTGCTGCCATTGTGTCATTCTGGGCAACGGCAAACAAAAGCTGCCTTTCATTTTCTCTCACTCTCTCTCCCCTCTCTCTCTCTCTCTCTCTCTCTCTCTCTTCTAACCCACTGACTCTGACCTACATCCCCTGCCGGGCTAGCAGTCATGCTTGCAGTATTTGCTTCCCTCACAGCCAGCTACTTTTGATTATAGAAGGTGGCGGGATAGGGGGCCGGTGGTGGAGGAAACATGGATTTCCCATTTAGGACACTTTACTAGACTTACGAGGCTAATTAATTACACAATTTGCTGGCACTCTCTCACCCTGCTCTACCAGACTGAAGATGGAAATCTATTGCCGCCCACCGCTCTCTATCCATTCAGCAGCCGGAGAGACTCTCAGTTCAGAAAGGCTTTTCACTCTTTCATTATGTATGCAGTAGGAGGGATAACATGTTAAAGAACAGGGCGTGATGTGAAAATGTACATATGTAAATATTGCATAGTAGACGTCAGACGTTGCCAAAAATATCTCTGTATTTACTGCTGAAACAGTTTTGCAGTCAGGGACAGGATGCATTGACATTCTGGTACAAAATATACTGTGGACAAAGTAATGTAAAGTGTTCAGTTGTCATACAAGAACACACCAAAGCACAAAGAGTGAACAGCAAGAAATTCTTTCTCTGTATTTAACCCATTCACCAAGTGAAGCAGCGGGCAGCCAGGAACACAGCACCTGGGAGCAGTGTGTGGGTACCTTGCTCAAGGGTACTAGCAGGATTCAAATCCCATGACCTCATGATCACAGGGGCCACCACCAGGCCAGCAGCTGCCCCAAGTATTGAAACACTTCTGTTTCACCATGGTGTGTAATAGCTGTGAAACAGCTTAGACCCACAACTTCTTTTTTGATAGTCACAAACAAAATGAAGACATGTCTTCAGAGAGCTGTTAACTTGTTTTCTACACCATGTCCACATGAATAAAATAGATCACTTCAACAGTTTTGTCTTGAAGTTTACTCATTTTTGACCGATCCATGTTTCATCCACAAATAAGCTCTTTTAGTATTTGCGAGGTTGAGCAAGCTTTGATTTTACCTTGATTTGTAGCCCAGCTTCATTTAGTGCAATATCTTATGTGCAATAGTCTTTCATGTTCAATATCACTGCTTATGTCAATATTACTTTTTATTTCTTAATATTACTACTGTTTTCTACTAAGTGCAATACTGTACTCCAAACTAACATTTGTGTTGGTAGATTTCACTCGACTGTGTTACTTACCCAGCATTTATGTTTAGAGCATAGTGTATTTTCATATTGAACTTTTTCTGCAGATTTTTATTTATTTTTTAATATTGTTCTTATTTGTGTCTTTGTGTGTCTTTCCAGTCATTACATAAGCAATTTCTTCTGAGATCAATAAAGTTTTCTGATTCTGATTCTGAGTTTAATTGTCAACTTCTCACTTGATGTTTCCATCCCACCTTAAATAGTGCATAAGTTATCTTCTGGCAACCTGTACACCTGTACTGTTTAAGATGGAAGGGAAATTCAAATGAGAAGCTAATTTAATGGATTGTTGTGGGGCTAAATGGATTGATCACAATTCATAATGTTATGCCAGTTTTCACAAGATTTCTGACAATGAAGCCGTGCACCCACAGTGATTCTAGAAACTGAAGCAAACATACCGGTGGCTGAATGAAATATATTAATAATGGAAGTAAACCAGTGGCTGAGTCACATCTGCTAGTAACTGACGTAAAAATGTCAGTGGCTGAATGAAATATGCTTGTAACTGAGTTAAATATGTCAGTGGCTGAATGAAATATGCTAGTAACTGAGGTAAATATGTCAGTGGCTGAATTAAATATGCTAGTAACTGAGGCAAATATTTCAGTAGCTGAGTGAAATATGCTAGTAACTGAGGTAAATATGTCAGTAGCTGAGTGAAATATGCTAGTAACTGAGGTAAAATATGTCAGTAGATGAGTGGAATATAATAGTAACTGAGGTGAATATGTCAGTAGCTGAATGAAATATGCTAGTAAATTAGATAAATATGTAAGTGGCTGAATTGAATATGGTAGTAACTGAGGTAAATATCTCAGTAGCTGAAAGAAATGTACTAGTAACTAAAGTGAACATGTCAATAGCTGAGTAAAATATGCTGGTATTTAGGTAAACATGGCAGTGGCTGAGTGAAATATGCTTCTAACATATTGAAATATACATTTGTAAACTGTACATGAGCTTTGGATGATTTGACACCTCTAAAATAATGAACAAAGTCCATTTAGCATAATTGTTAGCATAATTGTTGTTTTTATAACTTACATATTTATAATGCTCTTTGAGAGTTTTTATAGATGTTATAGATTTATTAAGATACACCCTCTTCGTATTATTACAGTTACTACATTTAAATTTAATAGCTGTAATGATAAATGTAATGTTTTATTATTGGCATATCCAAACAATATGTTTCTGAGAGGTTTTTTTCAACAAATATATAAAAACCCAAGTTTCATCAAATAAATAATCTCTGCCGGCCACTATACACATACATATATATATATATATATATATATATATATATATAAAACCTGTTTACTACTGGACAGTAGTATTAAGTTAGTGTTAAAACATTAATATTACAATAAATACGATTAACATTATTACAGTAAGTTTTATGTGTGGCAAAGTGTTCTCCTACCATTTCTAGACCTCTTTCCTTATTGATGTCCAATATTCATTTTAGCTACAATCAAATACCTGGTTTGTCGCATTTTACTTCATTAGATTAAATTAGATGAGCTGCTTATGGAATTTTATAAATCCACACAATGACTGGAGGCAATGAGCAGAAATCTGAAACCAAACCTGTGTTC
>JBBJLS010000001.1:15416662-15429207 GCA_037577275.1 Bryconaethiops microstoma
CCAGTTCATCCCAAAGGTGTTGGATGGGGTTGAGGTCAGGGCTCTGTGTGGGCCAGTCAAGTTCTTCCACACCAAACACTTTCAGCCATGTCTTTATGGACCACTGGGGCACAGTCTTGCTGGAATAGAAAAGGTTCTTCCTCAAACTGTGTCTACAAAGCTGGAAGCCTGGCGTTGTCCAAAATGTCTTGGTCTGCTGAAGCATTAAGATGGTCCTTTACTGAAAGTAAGGGGTCTAGCCCAAACCCTGAAAAACAGACGTGTCAATACTTTTGTCCATATAGTGTATTTGATTGTGTGAATTTCAGCTGATCGCTGTTTAGTTGTCTACTTTATGGTCCATAGAAACCTTCAGTATTGAAAACATAAATACTTGTTCATGTTTCCTTTTCTGCTGCTTGTTTTTGTGCACTGCCACTTCTAAAATGCTTTCAAATGTAACTGCTGCTATTACTGTTAATCCAAGCAGGCACATCGTACTGGGGCATATAGCATGGGGCTGCTGTAATGGGGCAGGGCTCATGACTCGTCCCATCTATTTTATACCCCCTTACATGGAAACTCTTGCCATTTTTTGTGCTGATTTGGAAGATAATTAAGAGAATTCCCTGTAGCACCTCTAGTTTACCAGAGGAGGGCAGCCAATACTCTCTAACAGTGGCTCAGGGCCGCCGGCAGTCACGCCAACATGCTGAGACGCTGAACAGATCTTTGGATCGCTCTATAGTGTTTAATCACAGTAATGATATTCATTGTGGTGTATCTGACTGTGTCAACCTGCATATTTTAATGAAAGCTTTCTAAACGGGCTGTTCACAGTGAGGTTTTTAGGAAAGGTTATGCTCACCTACTACTCTCTAAGACTAAAATAATTGATTATATAAGGCTGTCAGGTGTTAATTTTAAAGGAAATATGAGACGTGTTTGCTAGACAGGGACAAATCCTTCATACTCCAGGAAACCACGAGGGTCCCACACACGTTAGTGCAATAAGTACTGTGTCAGTTTTCTAATCTGAAGATTGTGATCCTGCATCGATCCCACAGGGCGCCGTGGCTTAGTTGGTTAAAGCGCCTGTCTAGTAAACAGGAGATCCTGGGTTCGAATCCCAGCGGTGCCTTGGGATTGGATTGGATGGAATGGGGTGTTTTTTGTGGGTCAGTTTGTGGCCAAGGAGGTGCCCCTATGATCAGAAGCTTATGGGTTTGAATCCCAGGACTGCCCGTGGCACCACTGAAGTACAGCTGGCAGCCCACTGCCTCACTTGGGAGAATGAGTTAAATGCAGAGAAAACATTTCACACCGTGTGGTGTGCTGGCGTGTGACTATAAGGAGCTGCTTTGCTTCAGTAATTTAATAAAAGCCTCAGTAGTATTTTAATTAAGGCTAAAAGTAGATTCAAATGCCTTACGATTAATATTGGAATAATAAATATAGAGCGTAAGGGGTTAAATCTATTTGGAGCCCGAATAGTGATTCACCACTGAAATACTTATTTGCTACTTTATTAGGAACGTTACTCATTAATGAATGGTATCAACAAATGAACCGTAAATGAGCCAGAATCAGCTCATCTGGCAAAATTTCAGCGAGTAACTGACCAGATGTTAATATGATGAATTTACTTCATGTTTCTGTAAACTCTAATTTTCCCATTACATACATAAAGACTTGTTTTGACAGCGTCTCCTGACCTTGTGACACAAGCACATTCCTTTTGACAGTAAGGGAACTTCTCAAACTATCTTTAGGATCCACTTCCAAGTCTAAAGGGCTCAGATTTCTGAGGATATCATGATGGACACTGGCTTCTGTGAACTCCTCTTGGAAGTACACAAGGACATACCTCTGGAAACACACGTAATTTTAGACATTCAAGGTAACCGGACCTTTGAGAAAAACTGTTCAAAGCAATTAGTTCTATGTCTATGTGTTAAAGTTTTAGTTTTGTTTTTAGTCATTGCTGATTGTTGCTCTTTTAGGCACTGGTGAGTATAATGTCCCATTTCTCTCGCTTTACGTGGGAATGGCATTATGAACTCCTGAACTAGACTGGTCTGCACACACAGTCAGTCTGATTATAGTGTTTGTTACAATGGAATGTGAACTGAAAGTGTAGTCAGACGATTTCAGGATGCTGTAATGCGTTTTTTTCCCTTTAATTTACATTTTTACTTATTTTTACCCAGTTCGGGATAATACAGATTTTTACAGATACCATTTAGAGGACTTCTGACAGGTGCATCCTCAGGTAAATAACATATTTGCTTGCACACACAGACACTGGGGCCCATAGAGTGGGTCTGCTGTAGCTAATGGTCTGTTGCGACCGGGCCCCTTAACCCCCTTTGGATCCTTCATACCAAGGTTTCAGTCAGTCTCTTTGAGCATTATTGACAAACACTGTTTCACATGCATGGCGATGATAACTCAGTTATATATTTAAACTGTTAGCCTGCATCTCCCTCTCATGATGCATCTCATTCATGGTGGTATTTTTAAACAGATTCCTCTCTAGAGATGTAAATGAATGTAACTTCATTTGACCAGAGGAAGATGGGTTCCCCTTTTGAGTCTTGGTTCCTCCTGAGGTTTCTTCCTCCTGCTTTAGGGAGTTTTTCCCCGCCTCTGTTGCCCATGGCTTGCTCACTAGATGAGAAATTCTTTCTCTGCATTAAACCCATTCACCAAGTGAAGAAGTGGGCAGCCAGCGACGCAGCGCCCAGGGAGCAGTGTGTGGGGACGGTAATTTGCTTAAGGGTACCACAATGGTGCCACTGGCAGTCCTGGTATTAGAACCCACAACCTTCTGGTCACAGGGGCAACTCCCTAACCACCAGGACACCAGCTGCATTTACATGCATATACACTATATGGACAAAAGTATTGGGACACACCTCTTAATTTTTTTATTTAGTTGGTCCCTTACTTCCAGTGAGGGTCAATCTTAATGCATCAGCATAGCAAGACATTTTGGACAACATCATGCTTTCAACTTTGTGGACTCAGTTCAGGGAAGAACCTTCCAGAAGTCCTGACCTCAACCCCTCCAGCACCTTTGGTATGAATTAGAATGGAGATTGCGAGCCAGGCCTTCTCGTCCAGCATCAGTGCCTGATCTCATTAATGCTCTACAGAATGAATGGGCACAAATTCCTACTGAAACACTTCAAAAATATTGTGAAGTGTGTAGGCTGTTATAGTTGCAAAGGGGGGGACCAACTCCATATGCAAGTCTATGTATTTGAATTGAAGTCCCTGCTGGTGTAATGGTCAGGCATCCCAGTACTTTTGTCTATATAGTGTACACTGATCAGCCATTGGACTGCATCAGAGCATCTCCAAAAGCAGTCCACAGGAGAATGCCCAAAAAGCACCCAAGGCTCACTGAAGCACATGGTGAGTGAGGGCAAGATCGTCAGAGCTACTATACTGTACTGCACACTGAAAAAGTGAATGCTTGCTCTAACAGAAAATTATCAGAACACACAGTGCGTCATAGCTTACAGTGTATGTGACTGCATAGCCACAGACCAGATGCTCTGGACTATGGTCTGCGGTTAAACCTTGGGTCTTGACATTCATTACGATGTTACTTTGACAGGAGGCAGACCTACATTAGTCAAAGTGTACTTTGTTGTCATCTCAACCATTTAAGTATACAGAGAGACAAAATGGCATAGCTCAGGGTCCACAGTGTACACTTACAAATAACACAACACAAATAACAGAACACAAAAAGCAATAAGGCAATGTTTTAGTAAATTAAATCATCATAATGCTCAAAGACATGTTAAGTTATGTGATGAACATGTCAAACATGTTCTGAGTATGTGGGCAGCATTGTGCAATATGTTCAACAGTTGAAGACAGCAAAATGGGACCTGAGTATCAGCATGAATTCACAGTTTATAGAAGTATATGATCAGTAATGAATTAAATGCAATAATCCATTTTTAAAAACAGTGATGCTCTTCATGTGCAAAAGTATTGGGACACACCTCTTTATTATTGAATTCATGTGGTCTCTTACGTCCAGTGAAGGGCTTTAACTTAATGCTTCAGCATCCCAAGACATTTTGGACAACGCCATGCTTCCAACTTTGCGGACACAGTTTTAGGAAGGCCCCTTTCTATTCTATTCATGAGACCTGACCTCATAAAATCTCTACAGAATGAATGGGCACAAATATCCACAGAAACACCCAAAAGTCTTGTGGAAAGCCATTTAAGAAGAGTGGAAACTTATAGCTGCAAAGGGGGCACCAACTCCATATTACAGTATTTGTTTGTATTTGAATGCAATGTCATTAAAATCCCTGTTGGTGTAATAGTCAGGCGTCCCAATACTTTTGTCCATATGGTGTATATAGGTTTTAGTGTTACTGACTTAAAGTCTGCAAATCACACAGGAGACCTGTTCAGGCAAGTACGTCACTGCTACATCAATAAAAGTTGAATCCACTGAATCCAACCATTGGATAAGAACATCTGCTGAAAACCTAAATTTGGTGTTGACAGACAATCTCTTCAGTACACAATCAGTTATGGTTCTTTGGTGAGTAGCACTGATGCCAACTGCATTGGCACTGAAGGAAACAACTTCGTTCAATAACTTGCCCTTTCTAGCTGTTTTAAGAAAGCACATATTGTGTATAACCATCTGTATGATCACAGTAGCTAGTATAATTATCAACTGGACAAAAAAACAATTTTAGTGTCATGTGCTTCTAGTGTATTGTAACTGCTGAGCAAGAATGATGAGCACGATGCCGGATCATTTGCAAGTTCACGTTGTTAATGCAAATAGGTCATACAACATTGCTAAAAATATAACTGAATGAAGTCAGTGCTTGTTATTTCATCTAAAACCATGAAAGGGAGATGTCGACATGGGCTGCCTTGCATTCCAGGGCTGCAACAAAGACAAAGTATAGGACATGTCATCACAGCTAAAAACTCGTCAAACATAGACTGCTGTCATGGTGTCAGGCCGAACATAAATCAGGGTTTAGTAATGTTATCTGTGAGTGAAAGGTAGCTTTAATTGTAGAGAAGTGGGTTGAGTAATGTTAGGCCATTCTGTCTGTAATGCTATTATACAGGTAGTCAGCCAGCTAGCCTTAAGCAAAGAATTGTGCCATATAAAGGCCAGCTGTGATGTCATACGACATAACATGTCAAACAGTGTCAGTCAGTATCACTGATAAATAATAACTCACGCTTCTGGAATGGAGCAACGCTTTGTGGCAAGGCAATGTTAATGGAGAAAATCGTCTGTCACAATTCAGATTTGTTTTGTAATATGACATTCTAACATGGTCTTATCTATAAAATCATACAGTGGACTCAGTTTGGTAAATGGCAGTGAAAATAAATCTTTTCTGGGAGACGTGTTTAGCTGATGTTCTCCATGGAGACGTACCCATAACAAAGAGAGCAGACTTTCTGACTGGAAAACAACTCATCACAGACTGTTAGAGAGACCTTACATGATAAACACGCCTGCTTTACTGCTTAAACCCAGTAGATTTCAGCAGTCACAGAGAAGCCTTATGCAGTGTGTTTGGTCAGAGTTCAGCTTCGCTATTTGTATTGATAAAAAAATATGATAAATTCTGACAAATCCACCTAGTTCTAAAACAATGCAGTTGAAAGGCTCTGTAGTCAGAAGTGCTGCTTCAATTGCATAATTCCAATGGACCTTTCATTTTTTCATTTATTTTATTTTTATTTCATTTTATTTTTATTTCTGGGCCTACAGTATTTTTAAAAAATCTTTTATTGCTTAAACTTACTCTTAAATCTGATTTCATGGTAATATCCTAGCAACCATACGAAACACCATCTAAGCCACCTAGTAACTGCCTGAAGTACAAATCTGATGTTTGGATCAATCTGATGAAAGGACATTTCAATTGGTCTATTTCCATTTTGACATGTTTTATCATGACAACCATTGCTAGGTAGGACAACTTTTACAGAAGGTCAACAAATTGTCATTCAGCCTAATGAGAAATGATCATTTTTTTGGGGTCAAAATGGCTACATTTACAGCATTCTAGTTTGAAAAACGTTTTGTGCACATATTACAAATGTTGTAAGGTAGGTCAAATGCAGTTCTTGTTTTCTTGTAATTAAGCCAATATCATTTGACTCCCCCGCCCCCGTATCTGTGTGTGGGGCATATTTGGGTCAGTTTGAGTTTAATTTCATCTTAAATGGAAGCTTTGGAGTTCTGCCAGACCTGTCGAGTATACAACCCAAACAGTGACTGTAAGTCCATCTCACCTCCACAGACAGAGGCCCATCCAACAGTGAGATCTACGGACAATGAGTCAGTGAATGGAAAATAAAACCAGCTCCTCCTCCCCCAACAAGACAGGACACCCACCTTATCAAAAGCTCATCCCGCCTTTGCCAGAGGACAGGCTGCTGTGCCAACAAACCAGCTAGAGGAGCGGAGGGACAGGCGTGTGCCGACAATGTACTGTTTTTTTTTTTTTTTTTTACAAGGCCCTTGAATAGAGGGTTCGGAAGGTCCCCGACATTTCCATTACACTATAACACGCGCCTGCAGGTATCACTGTTAAGAGTTTGGGAACCCCCTCAATGAATACATATGATTTGCTTAAGGAAAACAAGCGGAATTTATTATGGAGCTCTTGATAAACAACTGCTGGTGGCCAGCTGCAATTAATTAGATGGTGTACTGTAACTGAGATGTTTTTTTTCAGGTAATGTTAACGTTGTTGATTAAATGACAAAAAAAAATCAAACAGTAATTGGTGTTTTGCTCCCAGAGTCTCTCATTGGTATATTAGCAAAAAAACCCATAAAGAACCAGGCTGTCCAGAACCGACACAAAAAGAGTAAAGAATGTTATTTGTTGGAAAGCACTTTGGATATCCCATCAAATATGTTCTGACGAATGAACTATTTTTGATGTTACTCAGAAAGTACCAAAGTCAATACAGAGTCTTTTTTTTTTTCTATTGAAGGATTTCTTGTTTGAAAGTAACAAATAGAGTCCAGAACAGGAACGAAAAATGTCAGTTTCTTTATGAGTGGTTTAAGTAAGTAGAGATTGTTTCTTCATCATCAAACGCTTTTTTATCTTTCCAGTTACAAATTGCATTGTGATATCTATAGAAACGACTCACTATATGTTTAATCAACTGTATGTCACTACAGTTGGCTACACTGCACCATCCAGAGCATCCTGACCAACTGCATCAAGGCATGGTACAGCAACTGCTCCATGCATGGGCACCAAAAGCGTTTTTTAATGTGTGGGGGTGCAGGGCTCTACGTTTCGGCTGTAGTGGGGGGGGGAGGGGGTATGGGGGTGGGGGACTGGGGTGCACGCCGCTCTCTACATCTCGACTGTTGTCCAGGAGGGGAAAAGTGTGTATGTGTGTGTGTGTGTTTGTGTCGGGGGGGGGGTGACGAATGGTTTTCAAAAGTGGGAGACACTATAATGGTTCCAGTGCCCATGGCTCCGTGGCTGACAGGAACACTCTCCAATGGGTGGTAACACAGCCCAGAACATTACTGGTGTTCTGCTCCCCGTCATCACTGATCTCCAGCTTATGCAGTGTCTGCAATAGGCTTGCCGCATTAGCAGTGACTCTTCACACCTAAACCATGGACTGCTTGCCCTCCTCATATCAAGGAATTGCTACATTAGCCACAAGACCAGCATCAGAAGACTCAGGAACAGTTCTTTTCATGACACTCCTCCACTCCCCTTTCACATTCATGGGGTTTAAATCACAGCGCTAACCCACTCCCACATTATTACACCAAATATCAATATCTCACCTTCTACCTCGGGGTCTCATCGCTCCTCCCCTGTTTTGCACTTTTAATTTATTCACATTATCTCACATGTAAATATCAACAGTGTATTCTATGACTTCCACATTCTGGTTAGATTCTGGTTAACCTGCACTTCATTGTACTTATACTAGGTGCAATGGCAATAAAGATGAATCTAATCTAATCTAATCTAATCTAATCTACATACACAGTCTTGTTCAACCCACATTTTTTGTTGATTTTGTAAGGACAAATAAAGGCAAGGAACATACTTCTGCACATTTTAATGACTATTCGTTTCCTGAGTTTAAATTTATGTTATGTGTTATGCGTAAGCAATAATTGTGCATTAAAATTCATTCAATAAAATTTTAATTCACTTCATTCAATAAAATCTGTAATTTCACAAGGAGTGTCCAACTTTTTGCATATGACTGGAGTTTACTTTTTTATATCAAACATCATAAAACCAGCTGTTGAGAAGTGCAGATCATTTCCATTATATCACACAGATGCGCCATTACAGGAATTGTCTTCCTGACAGAAAACATTGTCCGCCTCCTTTCCGACAGCTATTTATATCTTACAGTTTGTCTTTCTTTGTGTGCTTGTCATGCACTGGATACCCAGACCTCGCGAATGGCTAGCTACTTAAACTGCTAAATAAAATGGGAAGTCTAGCTTAGAATAGTTGAAGCATCTGAATTCTTCTTTTTAATACCACTCTAAAAATAATTCTACCTACATTTCATATTTAACCATAATTGTAATATGGTAATTTATTCATTTTATAGCATTTGTTTTCAAATAAAATATTGAATAGTTGAATAGTTTTACACATGTATACATCCCTTTTTACAAAGACGCCATATAAAGTAGTTTTGTATGACTGGTGTATTGCTATCAGTCATTGATTTTGGAAAACCTCAAGTTCAAGACATAAAAATCTTTGTTTAGTAACATTTTCTAGTCTTTTACTAGTCTTTTGCTAGAACTTTCTCTTCCACCTTAAATGATGCAGCAGTCAGAACATCCCATGTTGGCTTACAAGCAACTTAGGGTAAATTATTCAAGGGTTTCATTCACATTATTACAGATTTAGATGTACTTCTTTTAGTATTTATTCTTGTCTCTCAGCTCTTCTGTATCTAAAGGAGTGATTGCACTTGTTGGTCAAACACTCAGTGTTTAATGGTTCAAATTAGAGCATGCTTGCATTTTGGCGGTTTAGTAACTTGCTGTCGAGCATGTCAGCGGCAGGGGTAAAAATAAAGAGGTGAATGTTCACATCATGTCCTCCAACTGGACCTCTAATTTCCCTGCATAGTTCACGTGCTCAACCACTTCTTTAAAAAGTAGGACAGCTATAAAATTGTGTCACAGTCTTCTAATAACTGCCAAAAAGCAGCCTCTCATTATGGACGCTTCACTAAAGATTTATAAATCTTCTGCACAATTTATGGCCAGATTTTTTGAAAGAAATAGTTTTTGTGTGTGTGCCTTAAAGAGACACTGATTTATATGTGGTGAGTAATGATGGCATGTACCTGCCTGTCAGAGCAAGTGGCACTGGGGTCATTTTTAAGCACATGCGTGACTGTTCAGAGATTCCTTTTTTTTTACATCACTTGGCACAAACATTTACCCAAAGCAACACATTCTTACCACAGATGTAGAGTTTGGAGTCTAGCCCAAGGACTCATGTTGGTGTGTTACCCAGAGAAGGAATCAAATCTCATTCTCCTGCTTTGAAGGCAGGGACATTATCCACTACACTACCCAACCACTGCTTCTTTTAGCCCCGAACAGGTAAAAATAGACTCGAGACTGGCTTTATACTGGCCATTAGATCTGAAAATAGCACTGAGCCAGGAAGGCAGTTTTTTTTTTTAGCAGTCACGGGATAAAGTGGGCTTCATTCCCCTAAATAATCAAACTATTATAGCGGTCATAGTTGTGTGGACAGTTGGTGTGAATAACATTTTCATTAGAGTGAGTTTGCAGGCATGGGAACCAGGGGTAATGTTTTTGTAAGTGAAGTCGTTCAGTTGAAGTGTCTAGCCAAAGGCTACTTTTAACCTTTCACATGGTCATCGCCAGCCAAGACTAAAGTCTTGTAAGTGACCTAGGACAAAATGCATATCGAAAAAGTCTGAATAAAAATGTCTGTTTTGCTGACAAGTGTAATATGACTTACTTGAACCGTGATGGATTTCCCCAAAAAAAGGTAGTTTTGTTGACATGAGTAATGTGAAGGATTTCAATCATGTGCTTTGTCTTTTATATCTTAGCAAAAAAAGGGATATCATTTTTTGTAACTGCTTTTTTAAAATGGCAATTAAATAGCTGTGTTGTTTTAACACGGTTAGACTTGGAACATGGGAAACAGTTCCCACGGCCCAGGAGCATAAACAAGCCCTCAATTACAGCTTTCCTGGCCCTCAGACGGTTCCCTGTACGTGTTCAGAACCCTAGCTCTTTCTTCTTCACATAACCGTAGAAAAAAAGGGCTTTTAGGCACAGACAATTACACAGACATTCTCACGGTTGCAGCAAAGTGTGTGACCACCTCCGTCACTTCCAGCACATCAGGTGAGCAGAAACCAAATGTTCTAAATGTTTGTAATAAATATGAATAAATGTGACATGAAGCTGATCGATTCTCATTGTTCATACATGCAATGCTCCAGGGGACATAACACACACACACATCTGACAGACAAACAAGCATGCATATTTGCACCTTTCAAGCATTTGTTCTATTTTTGATCTTAAAAAAGGTCAAACTTTAGGTCAATATGAGTAATACTGGAATTATGTCAACAAAGCCATTGCAGACAGTAACTACTTAATAGAGTTAAACATACACTGCTGTACCAAAGGCATCAGACACAATCTGTTTAAAACCAGTTTTTCTGGTAGTAAGGCTTTATTCGCTTATAAATATAAATAAAAATGAACAGAACACACAAACAATGCGATTTTGACTGAGGTGGTGTGTTTGCAAATCAATTTCCCAACATTTCCTAAAGTAAGACCAGTATTTACAGTTACCTAGATTATTTGATTATTCCTTTATTAAAAGTAAGCAATCCACCATTTAATTAAATCAGCTGTTTCTGACGGAGTTTAAAAATCACGCGATGCTCTTCTAACTGTATTCTTCTAGCTAACATATTAATAACTTTAATAACTAAAATATATCTTTTCACTTTCTACTGTGTTATCATGTGTATAGTTATATTTATTCTTACACGATAGAATAATGGTATATACCGTTACTGCCACGATAAATAGTTTTAACCCAATGTGTGTCATAAAGACTTTTGTACTTTTCTTGTATTCATTCAGTCCCCCAAAAGCTCTGAGCATGCAAAGGTTTTTTCTTGTAATTACAAATTACAGAGCAAGTGCGGGGCAGCAGCGTCCACAGACCTGTGTTTAAGCAACCTGCACATTAGATTATAATTGTAGAACAAGAAAAGGAAGGCCCATGTTGTAATTCCCACTTAAGCAACTTTATTTTCCACTAACAAAAACCAATTTGCCTTTTATTGCCATGGTGGAAAACACCTGACACGCCCAGCAGGATGTCATGTCAACACATCTGAGCGTCAAAACAAAATCGGGGGAAGGCTGACTTGTACCTGATACTGGCATTTTCCATATATGACATATTTCTATATATTAGTTCATTAAATAAATAAATGTTTTAAAAGACACTTTAATTAAATACAACAACATTGTTTTCTTTTGCAGGTAACAGATCAAATGGCAGTTTTTACCCGCTAAAAATAATTCTGATCATGCACTGCAATGCAAGTTATTTAATTTGAAGGGAAACTGTGGTTCAGGTATCTAGAAACAGGAGCAAATAGCAAGTAAGTCGGTAAAAACCCCCCCCACATCTGTCCATTTATCTCTTCTGCTATTTAGCAGAGGTGACTGAAGATGGTCGATTCATAATCAGCCTCTTAGTGACCAGCACTAAAAGGTGGGCAGGAAAGAAGCAATGTCCGAAATGACCTCTCATCCAGCGTCTGAGTGTTATAGCCCCACCTCCCACTCGGCTGATACGATCTTTGGGCTTAGTGAGGCCTCCTGGGCGGCTGCTATGGCTTCAGGCGCGACTGCAGCCCTGTACCTCATAAAGCAGACTGCAGGAACAAGGAGAACCGCTCTCATTATGAGTGGATACCTGGTTCAGACAGTGCCCTCTCACCTTTAACACAACCTCATGGAATTGTGGGTTATTTCAAGTAGCTAAGAGCCATTCTCTTTTAAGGAAAGGTTGTAAATTTGAGTTTAAAGGGACTTTAAAGCAATCATTTTGAATTGAATGGATGTTTGCTGGCCATCATGAGTAAGTAAAGAAGGGCTCAGATGGGTCAAAGCAAGGTCAGAAGTATGATATGTCCCATAGTGGTGTGGTAAAGAAGTACCTGTATTTAAAAGTTTAAATATGTCAAACAAAAAAATTTGAAAAGACTGTAGAGCCTCTGGTTATACATCTTATGGACAAAAATATTTGGACACAATATTTAATTACTGAATTTAGGTGGCCCCTTACTTCCAGTGAAGGGCAATCTTAAGACTTCAGCATACCAAGACATTTGGGACAACGCCATGCTTCCAATTTTGTGGACAGAAGAACCTTTTCTATTCCAGCATGACTGTGCCCCAGTGCACAAAGCAAGCTCCATAAAGACGTGGCTGGATGAGTT
>JBBJLS010000001.1:15429307-15459307 GCA_037577275.1 Bryconaethiops microstoma
AGTTTTTCTTTCATTGACTGAAGGGTACCAACAATTTTGTCCACGTGTGTGTGTATATATATATATATATATATATACACACACATCAAAAACCTTATCTGTATAGCACCTTAAAAATAGATATAAAAATGCAAATAATAAAATGAAATGCATAGAATTAATAAAATCATGTAAAATTGTTCCATTTAAAAGAAGTTTCAAAATCATTTCCAGAAAAGTCACTGCCAGTTGAAGGCTGATGAAGGTAAAGAGAAGCTTTTAGCTCTTTGAAACATATTTAGCAAGCTTCCCTCATATCTATAAAGGTGTTCCATAACTGGAACATAATTAACAAAGGCTAAGGTCAGTCTGAGGTCAACTGTGTTTACATTAGTTAATCTAATATTCTACTCAAATGACTCCAATTTGAAGAAAAATGTGAGGTCTTCACATCTTGATGCAGAGGATGGCGAAGAGGTGAGGGCAGGTCGGTAGCTGGTCTGTAGTGGAGAGCCAGCCTTCTCTGAAATAATCCTCATAAAAATGATAATTTCATTAACACCGTTATCATTTAACCCTGCTGAGATTCTGTCAGTCAAACTCTTTTAGACCTTTAGTGGAGCAGCTGCATTTAAAGCAGATGACAAGGCATAGTTGAAATTTTCAACCATTTCATTTAAAGTGTTATCATTGAATGGCTCAAGTGTTCCCAAAATAAGAACTTTGCTTTAGCCTTGCCATCCAGGAAACTAATTTGAACCAAAAACTCCCTTTTAGTCTTTGCTAAGATTAGCTTACAATGATTGTCAGAAACTGGTCATTTAAATATTGAAACATTATAAACGTACAACCCTGTTAAGTCTATGGTGTTACCACGCTGACGAGTGGCCTCATTTATATTGTGTGTAAGGTTGAAGCTGTCCAGGTAATTCTTAATTCTTTTTATTAATATGAATATTGAGGTCTTCATTAAGAATTAATGTGTAATATCTAGCCTATAGAAATAGTGATGAATATCTTGTCTGATATAATGTAATGGTTAGCACTCATCATTATGCTTTGAGACGTCAAAATATCCTTATACACAAATATCATATATTTATGGCCTACAATTACTAACCAATAGAATACTGTAGACTATTTGGTTGCTTCGTTTGAGTAACAGAAGATGCCCCTTTAGGTAATCTAACTTAATAATGCTAACACTAGAGCTAAACAGTGCAGTGATACATGTGATCACTCATCTTCGTGGATGATGCCTGCTAGTTTGTTAAGGTAAGGTAACCATGAGTATCAGTTTTGCTTCTAAGGCAGCTAAAACCAACCTATTTGTATAGTAAGAAAGCTCAGTAACCCTGAAACTGAGGCACAACACCTGTGCCTAGTGATGTCCACTGAGAGTTCACAGAGAGTTCAGCACTCTGTACCAAGTTCATATGAGTTCGCAAAGCTGATACATGTTAACGCTGTCAAAACTGAACTGTACATGAACCGTACATGTTAAAAAACAGAAGAAAAAACAGGAATGTGACCCACGGAGAGACAACAGTAGTCGACTAATAATCATTTTCAAGGCTTTAAAGGGGACATATTATGCAAATCTCACTTTAGTTATAATAGGTCTATGGGCTATACAAAACATGTTCATGAAGTTCTTTGCTCAAAATCACTCTCACATAAAGAGATTTCACCAGCTTTATTCTTGACAGTTTCAGTCCCTTTCAAAATGAACCGTTTAAGGGATCTGTCACTTTTATGCAAATAAGCTGTTGCTGGCCACACCCCATCCATCCCATGCTAACGCTGCACGTTTAACACACGTGAAACAGAGGCGCTATCCAGCCCTATATGTTCAACCCCGAGTTGGACCCAGAGCCAGATGAACACAACACTTCATGAGTGACTTTTCTTTGCCTGTAGCCACAGCGCTCGGCTTTTTATGAGTGCTCGTAAAACCAGCAGACAAAAATGGCAGATCTTCAACTAATCTAGTGGGTGGGGGCTTGGCAGATGAGGGGTGGTTCTATGCAAATTTCACCATTATGACGTCACAATGGGGGCCGTCCAAATGGCTCGTAGGAGCATAATGATCCCTGACACCAAAATCTTTCAACTGATTCACAGAAAACGGATAGATGTTTTTTCGCACTTGGAGTGTAGTAGAGACCCAAATGGAAATACAAAAGGATGCAAAAAGTGAGTTTTGCAAAATATGTCCCCTTTATTGGTAGAAAAATAGCAAAGGGCAGAGGTGAAGTCAGAACATATTGGTCGAAAACCATTAATGGCTAGGATCAACGTAAATTGCAAGGAGGCGTTGCATTTACAGGTCTATGTAAACCGGCTGGAGAGACCACTTCTTCGGAAAATTCTCCCACCGGACCAAGAAGCTGAAACTCCTCAATAAAACAGCTAAGCTGTACTTCTTTGACTTCATTTTGATTTTTGATTTAGGCTCACACTACTCTCCATGACATTTACAGCCACAGGAGGAAGGGTTGTGATATGGGGTAAGTTGTAACTAGAGCTTAGATCAGGTTCAAAAAATGAAACCCGACCCTACCCGAGCCCGTGCACCTTGTGTCCGAGCCCAGCCCGGCCCGACACATTAACTGTAATTATCGGCATGAGCCCAATTTAAACCCGACAATTTTTTAATACGTGGGCCGTTATAACACACGTTCTCAACTGTGGGTGCGTTTGTAAACTGACACTCCAAGTAATGATTAAAAAAAACAAATTATTGATCACGGCCCGGCCGGGCTCGGGCCAGGTTCGGGTTCGGGCAGAGAATCTAAACACTAGTTGTAACACCCTTAGTTTCACCAGAAATAAGCTACACATCTGTGGAAGCTTGACTTTGTCTAAAGGCTGGTTTGGCACTAAGAAGGTAGAAGGTAACCAATAGACTAATTGGCCAAATATGATTGTATTCCGGCTTTGACTATAAAGTAACCACTTACTATTACAACCTGCCACAGTATTAACGGTACTTGGGGCAAAACTGCTTGATTTATGTTAAAGGGCCTATTTCTCATAGTAATTATAAGTGAAGCAGTAGATTTCTAAGCTATTGTAATTTGCAATAGACAAAAGTGGTTTATACACAAGTTTGAAGGGTTAGACACAAACAACCTCTGAGTTATAGAAGATGGAACAAAAGTTGTTCCCCAGTCTCACACCACTTCGTTAATGTTTCATGTAATTGTACTTTATAGGCATGTTAAAATGTAATGATTTTTCACTGACTTATTGGCCTGAAATGTCTGACCTTTTGTGATGCAGCTACACAAATCATGATCTCAGTATTTCAAAACTGGCAACTGGAATAGATAATCACACACTCCAGTCTCTCCTATACTGGTGATGTAGTTGTGTGTGAGAAAAATAGCATAAAATACTGTCATGCAAAAATGTCCAGGCTATTATTAACGGCACTGAATTAAAACATAGATGGATATCCACTGCTGCACTTAGAGTATTTAGGGGTGTTTTTGAAGTGCAATAGTGAACAATAACTGATATTTTAATAAGTGCTCTGCTGTCCGAGTTCCAGCATTAAAGTTTGTCACTCTAAGAGTATGTATGTGAGAAGACCTCGACGGGGCCTCAGCAGCCGATGCCAGTCATTCCAGTGCAATAGCATTTGTCTTATGCCGTTTCTGATTGGTCTAGCCACTGTGATGACGCAACTCACAGAAATCACCGATGGAGCGCGGGCAGAGTCCCGCCGTCTGCTCAAGTCCTGGTGGTTAAAGAAAGACAGACAGAACAGAGGTAGCACAGCAAAGGCTTGCATTTTAGCTGACACTCAAAATGCCAACTCTCCTCATTACAGTAGTGACACACTTTTAGTCTTCTAGGTTGGACAAAAGAAGACACTGTCTAGGACTGTGGAGATTTATTAAAGGGCTTGTATCATGTCAATTTCCAACCAGGAGTTGGTTATTAACATTTATAAACTTTGCAGCCAATTCCACAGTCCATACAGTCCATGGAGACTCATTTTGAATTCACAATACTTGTGATGTCTCAGCCATGAACACATTCAGCACTTTAGCCCCACCCATTCATGCAGGTTCAGAGTTACTGGAGAGGGAGGTGTTTGAGAGTAAAGGAAATATCAATATTTCATGCGAAAATGTGGTGTTTGTAGCCATGATAATTTACTGTGGGAAACCATTTCTATATATTGCACAGTATATTTCACACTGAGCATTTTCTGCAGAGGTTTTATTAGATTTATTTAGACCTCTTTTTTTTTTTTGTCTCCGCATCTCTGTGTGTCTGTGTGGTCAAAACATAAGTAATTTCCTCCAAGATCAATTAAGTTTTCTGATTCTGATTCTGATGAGTATTAACGCTAGGTCCATGTGGGCCATGACTATCAAAACATGGTTAAAACTGAGGATAAAATGCCAGCTATGATAGTGCTAATCGGAGGCTGGGGCCTTAATGGGATTCTCGTAGTGTATATAGGCTCTAAGCTAGTGGCATTGCATGTGAAAATGTTGTAATGGTCTTGATAAATTACAGACGTCTGAAGATTTTATGTAACATTTCCAGAGTGTTTCCACTACGAAACCAAACCTCTTAATTTTACCCCTTAAAAAGACCTTAATTTTGACCTTAATTTCACATACATGAAATATTATGGCAAAGGTGTACAGATTAAAGCTGATTAAGAGGTAAAACTATGGAATTTTCCCTTTACTCTTACAAAATTGCCCCTTAAATAATAGAACCTCCTGAATTAACGCCTTAAAATTAAGATTAAGGGGCTACACTCATGCCTTAAATCTAATTTTAATGGAAAATGAAGAGGTTGGTTTCACAAATTAACGGCCACTTAATTCAAATGAAGTCATTTGGTGTATTTTCAGGGGTAAATTAAGGAAGGATTAAGCACATTTTAAGTACATTATGTTTCTTAGTGAACGTGGCCTGATGTGGAGCTGCCATTATTTACCATCTGGCAGACACCCACTGATGAAGCTGCCATTCATATTCACAGTCAGAAAGACATAGATTGACATTTTGCTTCAAGCAAAAGGTCCTACTCATTTTGCATCCAAAAGCAATTGGTTCATTTGTTCATAGTTATATTATGGCTTCCGCTCCTAAAGTCCTAAGCAAGGGGAGAACTCGCTTTGCTATGTCTGCCTAGATACTATGAAGAAAAAAAAAATCTGATTGGACCATTTTCTGTTGTTTCCTACCAAAACTTCCAACCATGTACTGCAGTACTTGTCAAGTTTAAAATCAAACAGGATCCCATCAAATGAAAATGAACTACTAATTACAGACATTTTTTTTTTTTACTTGAAATGATTAGTCTTCTCTGCAGGCCTACAAGGCCCTGAGGATTCCTCTCTGCTAATTTGTCTTAAGGCAATACATATACAGCTCCAGGATGTAGAGATGGTAATTGAAAATCTGTCAATTTTCATGCTGCTTTCCGTACATCAGTCTGACTTTCACAGGCTATCAGCGGCACTAACGTTTTTACTGTGCTAATAAACACTCGCACCTACGAGTTCGTTGATATGCCGGGAAGAGAGTGACAGTTTGAAATGTTGATGCATCTGCCTGCTTATCCCAATCACTGAATTTATAATAATGATGAGCGGAATGAGATTTTTGCAAAGTGTGCATCGATTGTTTAGGAGACCCCCCCCGCTCTCCTTCTTCTCCACCCGTCCCAGAATTATTCTGCCTGATTTGCATGATTCAATTTGCAGTGTGGTTCGGCTCGTTGGGTATCAGACAGTGATGGAAGTATATTTGTTTCAGGCTCTGGGTTGCGTGGCAGGGCATAATCAGGCATAGCCAAACCAAAGGTGAACAAAGGTCACACTGTGATCCCAGAGGTTGGGAACTTCTGGCCCTGAAAAAGTCTGTGAGTCTGTCAAATTATTACAATGATTTGAACTTCATTCCACCTTGACAGAATTCTTATCACAGGTCATCACAAGTATCTAATTAAAAAACTAATTAGTGATGCAGATGATTCCAATACGGCTGAGAAAGCAGTAGAATATCAAAAACACCTTGAATGCCTCATATTACAAAAGTGAAGATAAATCACGAGCAGATCAATTGGTTGTAAATACATAATTATAGTAAATGTTAATCTGTTAATGATAATGAAAAACACTTTCTTTCAAATAAACGGTACGGTAAAACATAATTGGAGGCATTAGTCAGTAAAGTACAAATTTGATTTTGCTAATTTTGACCTGGAGCTACAAGGCTAATGTGGCTAACAAACACTAGATGTCAATACTTACCTGTAATGTCCCTCCTTGTTTTCCCCATCCAGCCTTTTTTGCACCTGTGCCATGTGGCTTTTGTTTTCTTTTTGTTAGCTCCGCCCCACCCTGTCCTCATGATCAGTGTTTACACTGGTGTATCTGTAACCCCTCCTTTCCCAGCTGTTCTGGCCCTTCATAAGTATCCCTGTCTGTGAGTTTAAAGGGACTTTACCACAGGGATACAGGAACTGTGCTGTACCTAAACCGTACTGCGATGGCACGGAAGTTGCAGCAGGCTTTGATTTTCCATTGTATTTTAACCTGGCAACGGTATTTCTGCAGCGCATTTCTCTCCCCACAGTTTACAGCCAGTCATTGTCAAGTATTTACAGTTTTGTTTGAGTTTTTAATTATTTCTTCGTATTCTGAATCCGTGCAACGAATCCCTAACCCAGTTAACAATGTGTTGGTACACCTTTACATTTCTCACAGTGTTAAAGATAAATTTGTTAGCATCATAGAAAACTCCCACTGAAATTTATCTTCAGCCCAAACGAACAGTAGAGCTTGTACGCCGTCGACTTCCCAGTTGTTAGTTTGTATCTCCACTGTTGTTTTTTTGTGCAGACATGTTGTGGCCCACTTTTAGGCCCTGCCATCAAGCAGCGCTGGGATGGCTCGGGTACGGGTCACTATTATTTGTAGTGGAAAAACATTTTTCGCTCTATGGCATGGTTCCTTGTACCAGTGAGTACGCGGCATATGTTTGTCAGTCTATCCTGACACTAGCCTGGCTGTTCCCCGGATGTTTTTTTGGGGCTCAGTTTCTGATGTTCTGTTGTGTTATCCTGAGTTATTCTATCTACTGTTTTATGTCCAGTGTGTGTTTTTGGCTCTTGCATATTGTGTTTGTTTCCATTGTTAAAATAATCTTGTGTGTACAAAAGTCCTCTGCTCCTCCCCAACCACCACATCACATCTCTCCTCTGTAAATAAATCCTCAAAACGTCTCTCAACCTGCTTGAACCACATCCAGGTCTTTATTAATGCACAGTAGATTTATGGATGTCTTTTCTAAGAGTTTTAGGTTGATATTCTGGGTTATGTACAGTGAATAGTTTTGGCTCCCTACTTACTTTTTTAACTGAGTAAGATTTGGACTTATTCTCACTTAAAGGGAAATTTAAATTTTTTTTTCAAAATTGTTACACAGTTGCTTAGTCCTCTGCAATAAGAATATGATTCCAGTGCAACATATGCTCAAGAGCAATAATACATGTGTATATATAGTGCAATATTAACATCCCACTCACATTATAGTTTTTCTGTCATCCCTGGAACTCTGTTCAGTGCTGTAACTGCCTCCTGTGCAGTAATCATACCTATAGTACCCATACCTATAGTGCAATACTCATCACTCCAGAAGGTTTACATAATGTCCGCACTTGCTGTCTATTTATTGTTGTCTGTTGTCCACTGTTTGTTGTAACCTGCACTCTGTTGAATGTTGTATGTTGCACCGTGGTCCATAGAGAAACATCGTCTCAACTCACTTTGTACGTGTACATAGCTGCTGATGACAATAAAGGAACCTTGAACCTTGAACCTTTGAATTAAGATGTAAAGACAAATATTCAAAGTCATGCAATTTGAAAAGTTTTTTCTAGAGAAACTTTGAACGGAATGACTAAACATTGAATGGTGAGTGGAACCAGACATCCAAAGAGTTTAATGCCTCTTCCCTCATGGAATACTGGAACACCTTGAATACATTGCCTGATGTCTGAGATGTTTAATGATAGTTTTGATTATTGATTATTTTTAAAAATACATTATTGGTGGGGGGATACGTACAGGTGTCAGGCCTGGGGACAGTGACAGCGGGTGGCCACTAGAGGCCAACCTTGTTTAGGTTTGTATTTTGGGTTTGTGTGGGGTTCTTATTATCTTAGGACTTTTGTTGTGACATCTGAGCACCGCTGGCCAGGAATTAGTAGATTACGAGTTGCAGCTGGCCGGGGTGCTCAAATTAATGAGAGTTGTGTTTGTATTGGTTTTTGTTTATGTTGAGTTTTGCATTTAAGTTGCTTAGGGACCAATAGTGGTTGTCGGTCCATCGTCCATCACCCTGGCACTTTGCGTATGTTTAGGTTTTTGAAGTTTGGAAAATTAAAGAAAGAGAAAATGGATTTCTGCCTCCATGCCTGCTTGTATTCAGAGAAGAGGGGAAACCCTGACAAAAGGGTGTTGCAAGGCAAAATAGTCCCCAAACAGTATTTTTTCAGATTTGCTTCTCAGTATGAACATTAACTACTCATAAATACGCAGGTTGGTTCAATTGTGGTTTTGGATTGTAAATGAAATAACTATGAACCATTTGGTTTACCTATGACTCAGTTATGTGGAAACTTGGAGTTTAGTTTTCTTGTACTTTTTTCCGTCTCTGCTAGAATCCCTGGAGGTTTATTTGGCAAAGCATTACCAGTGGTGTTAACTCTCTCTCGTTTACAGCTGATCTCCTCTGACCTCAGCTAGACACTCCTGCGGGACCAGCACCTTTCCTTTGTAGCTGGGCTAGATTTGTTTTACATTCACCTCTCAGACCAGACTGGGTTCCCAGAGGCTGTAGGAAAAGGATCAAACGGACTTTTGCAGATGCGCTCTGGGACCCTGCATGGATTGAGTTGCGGGGGTCCAAGCCATGTGCCATAGAGATCTGTTTGATCATTTGAATAAGCACAGAGGTGCAATAAAGAGCAATCTCAGGCAGCACATTGGTTTAGATTGCAGTGTGATAGCTAGCACTCAGCTTTAGTTCTTTAGAAAAGCTTTTAAAAAAAATCGGTTGGTGGTTTCAACAGTGAGGCTCTTCACTATTTTGTCCTTTGAAACGTTTTGTCATTTCAAGTGTTTGTAAAGTGATTTTTAAGCTTAACAGCCACAGGTGGGAAGAAATTAGCGATAAAAGCAAATGGCTTTGGTGATGGAACTAATGACAAAATAGCAGATTTATCCGCGGTGACTCAGTGGCCATTAGGACAAGTGTTATAATACGTCTTTGCAGATGGTTTGCCAGCAATCAACCAAGGGTCATTACTGTGTGAAATTAGACAGGTACAAAGGGCAGCCATCCAATCTCCTATCCCTTTTATACAGACCAGCTCTTCTCATGTTTCTCTTTCAGGTGCTAGTCAGTGGTCATTGAGGTGCTTTTGATGTCCAAGCTTAATGGGCTCATATGATGGAAAACTGGAGTGTAGTACGCAGACATTCTTAAAGTTTCAGAATGTGCCAGTTCCATGCATGGAAAAAATGCTACAGCAACTGTTTTTAATTGAATGTCTTTGTGATGTCACAAACCCCAACATGTTTACATATATCCTTAATCAGCCCACAACAACCTACTCACATTGAATTTCTAAAGGGTAAACATAGTTTTCTTAATAATGAAAACAAGTCACAATTCAGGTCAGGCAATCAAAATAAATGTGATTTGCATATACTAACTACAAAAAATAAATAAAAAATAAGTGACAAAATGGTCAAATATTTAAAATAGAATTTCTATGTATATCTTACAAAGAAAATGGATTAAAAAATTGGTGAAAATTGCCTCTGGTGACTTTACAAAAGAAGATTTCACTCAACATGTAGTGATCATAGTAAAGTGATTGTAGTGAAGCGACCTCAGGGACAACATTGTTAAACATTGTTCAGATGGAAAAAAACACCAATAAGAGCCTCAATCCTGCACAAAATGTCTAAAATTTGCATTTATCGAAATCACATCTGGACTTGACCTTTTTTGGGACTGTGTGCTCTGGTCAGACTGAACTCAATAAAGTAAGGTGGCCCCCCACAGGTGAACACACCACAGCACAACACACCAGTGTGAACAACATGAAATTCTCCTTCTGCATTCAACCCATTCACCAAGTGAAGCAGCGGGCAGCCAGGAACACAGCGCCCGGGGAGCAGTGTGTGGGGACAGTACCTTGCTCAAGGGTACCTCAGTGATACCACTAGGAGTCCTGGGATTCAAATCCATAACCTTCTGATCACAGGGGCAACTACCTAACCACCAGGCCTCCAGCTGACCCAAAAATTCAGCTTGGAGATTCGGAGAAGGAATGTACATGTAGTCTCAAGAACTCTATACCCACAGCCTGGTACAAAGATAGGAGTATCATGATATGAAGTTCTTCTCTACAGTACTCAGGCATTACAAGGCATCAGAGGAAATCTCATTGGAGCAATGCGGCCTGACATGTTAGAGGAGAAGCAGGAGAGAGATTTTGAAAAGACATCGACCCCACACATAAAGTGGGTGAATGGTGCCAAGCTAGCATGAACTCCTATCGGATCCCTTTGAAATGTACCATTTTTTAAATGACCAGTTTAACAGAGGCAACCTCATAAGAGGAAGTGACAACAACAACCAGAATGTAAATGGTCCACATTGGTCTTTTAAAACCATTAATAGTTTTTCTTGTTGATGTGTGCAAATTGTGAAGGGTCTTTGTGCTGTTTGGAGCCTCGCAACTCCCTCAGCTCCACATGTAGACATTGGTTACAAGGCTGGGAAGCCGCGAAATCCATAATCACTCATTAGAGCATAAATACAGCATGATCTGCCTCATGACACATCACTAATGCAAGTGATGGAAAACGGCCACTCTGTTAGCCCTGTTACCGGAAGATGAATGATTAAATGTAGCCATGCTGTGCATTGCCTGTGTTTGAGTGTTTCCATCACAAGGCCAGAATTAGATGAAGATGATATAACAACTCATGGACTATGGCATAGAACACGAACTGACATGTGTTTTTTGAGCAGATCACACAATTCCTTCATTAAAATAAACCTAGAGGCAATGTTGTAGGGCCCATATCATTTTTCTATACTTGTGATGTTTTTGTGGGCATATTTCACAAAACAGTCTTAATCCATTTCTACATGACAATTTTCTTTACAACATATTGTTATCCCTTTAAATTAAACATGTTTTGATTTGACGTCTGACACCTCGAGCATCAACACAAACTGGGGGAACTTCCGGAGTTGTTTTGCTGTATGATTATAATGTACCATTTGTTGCGCTTCCAGCATGGATCCATGCTGCCAGCATTGCCTGAACTGGTCTTAAATTTCCAGTAGACAGTGAGACAGTACCCTTTCTCAAGGTATGTGTTGATTTAAAGATCATACCTTGGACTTTAAGCCTTTTTATCAACACTCTGCTCTGTCTGCTTTCCTGACCAGGTCAAACAAAGTGCTAGCCAGATTGTGAAGGCTCATTATGCAGGGAGAGAGAACTACAGCATTTGAGACTTACCTCGAGTGTGATCTAATGACTTACCTGCACAGAACCTTTCAGCCTGCATTTTACACCAGCGCTCTTCAGCCAGTCAGAATTCAGTTAAGTGAGGCAGCAGGCAGTGTGTCTTAAATCAGCATTTTGTGTGTGTGTGTGTGTGTGTGTGTGTTCTTAAACAGGCTGGATTTGCATGATCACACACTTTACCAGATGACGATGTGACATTTTCATAAATGGTGATGGTGTAAAAACAATTAAAGGGAATGTATCATGGAAACATGATGGTTTTACATTTGATCTAAAAATGGAAGCCTTTTTTGCCACCTTTAAGAAGCCTTTTTTGCCACCTTTAAGAGAGCACGGAAACTGCCTGGTTTAGATTAATTGTTTTTGTGATGTCACAAAAACCCACCCATTTACATACATCAATAAATTCTTTGTTTACAGTATTTTTTATATTTAGATGGAAATACAAATTTCTAGAGCATTGGTTTGAAAAGGTAACAGTACCCACCTTAAAATATGAACTTACACTCAGGTGAGGAATTAAAATAAAGAATTTCTTGTGTTCTGTGATTAGTACTTTGTTATAAGTTACATGGAAGACAGTACCACCCTGTAGATTCCACCCATATGTACTATCTACATGTTAAAATTGCTCTATGGCTGGTAGCCACTTTTTTGTCCCCATCAATGTCAAAATCAGACCTATGGCCTCCTCCATTTCTCTTCATATTTAACCATCATTATAGAAGCTGTATGCAAATACAATGTTTCGATCAAAATCTTTGAAGATGAAGAAACAGCAAAGCATCTCAGAGGCACTGGACAGCCGTCTAGAGCCACATCCACACGTTCTCCTCCGTGGCTGGGGAAGGGAGGTTTACATCAGTGTCCCTTCCTCACTTCCGCGTCGTGACTTGGCTCTGCCGGTTCACTGAAGCCGCTCCATATGAGAATGAGCGTGAGCATCCTGCGTGAGCATCCTTCTCTCAGAAACGTGATGCACGAGTTAGCAAACGATGACGTCGCCGCCATCTCGGAGAGTGTGACTGGAAACAGATAGAGAGAAAAATAGAGAGAGGGAGTGAGAGACAGGGCGAGAAAGAGAACCACGTGCTCAGCGTCACTGCGACGAGTGTAACACGACAGTAATCTCATTTTCGTGTTTGATGAAAACAGCAAGCGGAGCGCACGCTGAAAGACGCAGATCCAGGAGTCATTGGCCTGATGAAAGGCCTATTTCTAGAGGCACAGGCCGCATCATTCGCTCCTGATTATTCGTGGCTGCCTGCTGCAGATGTTAACTCGGTGTTGATGAGGCCGCGTTGGGACTCTGCCAGTTTGCAGATGAAGCTGAAATAATGCTGGGTGCTGTCAGGCAAAGCCAACTAACATGATAGCTGTCCCTAAATTACAGTAATTGTGAATTATTGAGTGTTGAATTGCTGTTTGTTCATCTTGTGGATCAATCTTTGAATATGAAACATTTTAGTACTTTGCTTAAATTATATATCACAGACTTCGTTGGACAGATTGGAGATTGAAGTATTTCTTTTGGATTAAAGCCTAGCTTCTGTGTGTTCCAGCTCACTCCCTGGCAGCAGTAGTCAGTAGTCGTCAGCAGTGATGGAGACAGATGTGCTAGTATGCTGAGTGGACTCCACAGAAACACTGCAAGAAATGCAATGAAAGTTAATTATACCACTAAGCCACTCTTGGATTGACCTCTCAACCTAGAATTTACTCTGACATGTAAAAACCACCCAAAACACTGCTGTTCTCGACACACTTGTAGACTAGTGCAAATTAATAGTTTTGCAACCCATTGGGTCCATAAGGTAAGTAGACCCCATAAAGTGGGGTCAGCTTACCTGATCGTTAATGAAAGTGAATGGAAGAACAAAAGTTGCAAAGCAATGACTTTCTCATGAGCACACATTCTCACAATCCTACAGTGTTTTGCTGAGAGTCATTATGCTATATTGCTTTAGAAATTATTATAGGCCTTTTCTGTGTACTGGAACTGCTGTAATGTTGTTTCTTACCTTTACTGTGTACAAGAAAATCCACTTTCTCAAAATGTGTCTCTTTTAGACTGGATTATTTTTTCATATTGTGTTATATCATTGTCAAGGTTAAGCACAGGGGAGAACTGAGGGGAGGATATATTTTAGAATGATTTGTTTTGTTTTGATTATCGTACACTTTTGTAGTCATACTGGATTTATTAAAAATTATATAGACTATTAAACATACCTGGACCGTTAAGGGTATAAACACTTTCAGGAGGGAGGTAAATTCAAGGATCTTCACTGTTAGTTAGGGAACATAACTGTACCATATTCTATTGATGTTTTAAGATGCATTGACTCCATACACATTGTCTTGACTCTAGATTTTCTTTCTATTTAAGTTGTGGAAAGGTACAAATATGCTCCTTCCTCTTGGGAAAGTAAATGTAGTGTTTTTATAATAATAACAATAACAATAACTAACAATAACAATAACAACAATAATAATAGTAAATATTGTTTAAAAGACATTTTTATTAATAACAATTTAATAATTGAACATTTAACATCGTTGTACCTTAGGGCCAGGTTGTACCTTTGAGGGTACATTTAAGTGTATGTTTGAAGATTCCATTTTTGTGATGCATGAACACACCACAGCAAAGCACACAGTGTGAATCATGTTGAATTGTTCTTTGCATTTAGGGAGATGACGAGTACCTTGCTCAAGGGTACCTCAGTGGTGCCATTGGCTATCCTGGGATTCGAACGCACAGGAGCAACTCCCTAACCACAAGGCCACTAGTTGCTTATACCTTAGGGGTAAAAATCTACCAGGGCAGTCCCTGTTTGCTGACGATATAGTAATGACCCCTCTTTGCTGCCCCAATACACTGCAAATTAGTCATTTCACAGCAAGAAGGTTCTAGGTTTGATTCCCAGATGGGGCTCAGTATCCTTTACTTGTCTTTGTGGGTTTCCATTATGTACTCAGCTGTCCTCCCACAGTCCAGAGACATGAAGGTCAAGTGAATTGGAGATAACGAATTCCCCCAGGTGTGAATGTGTGACTGATTGTCTTCATGTCTGTCTCATGATGAACTGATGAACTTTCCCGGGTGTTTCATTTCCCTTTTGTGCTATGACTGCTGGGATAGGATCCAGCACCGACCCCAACCCTGGTAAAAATAAGCAACTCAGATAATATATACTGGAGATTGATCATCATCTCTTGTAGTCCAGCTGCAGTTTTGTCTATTTTTGCAGTTTTGTTGTTATCTTGGCTATATAAGAAGGGACTTTAAATAAGGGGTGATGTGTAGGACTGGAGGTCTTCAGAAAACCATTCAGACCTTTTTATGTAATGGTGTATGGACGTAAATTAGTGAAGTAATCCTGCATCGTACTCTTGCAGCATGTCAGGCACCAATGCATTAAACGCACGCGAGACGCTGAGTTTGACGAAAACGTCTGTGACTGAATTTGTGACTGAATTTCCAACTGAATGTCGAGCTGAATTTCTGACAGAATTTCAAGCTGAATTGCCAACTGAAGTGAAATATCCCACTTGAAATGGCAAAGTCGAAATGAAGGTGCCGAATAACACAGATTGAATAATTAAAGTTGTGATTTTTTGCTGAATTTAAAAGGCTGAATGTTTCTATATTGAATCTTGAATGTAATTACAATTGAAATAAATTCAACACAGACTTTAGTAGATAAACATACAATTCAAGCAAGATTTTATTCTATTTCAACAATTCAATAGTTTTTTTTTTAATTCAAACATTTTGTCACAAATTTACTTCCATAATGATGATGATGAAAATGATTTGAATACTGGTAATTGCAACAGGTACTGTGCAAATTTTTTTGCTTTAGTAAGCAGTCAAGCTGTGGAATTTTAGAGGACTTGATCCTGCAAACATGATCTCAGTTTAGAACTGAAATTCTGTTTGTACCCAAGGTATGATTTCATGAATGCATATCATCAGTGAAGTGGGAGAAAAAGAAACAGTGGGTGGAGTGTTTAGAAAGATTGGGCATCATCAAGGTCAAATTTAAAATGTATACCATAGTTGGAAATTAGGGAGTATGTAGATGACAAATGAAAAAAGGGCTTAAGACAAAGCCCTGTGGAACACCATGGAAGACAAGAGCAATCATTGACTTGAACCAGTAGAAACTAGTCAACCTGGCTACACTATTATCACAAAATGTCTAGATATGTGGGAAGAATGCAGAAGTAACTGTATGGCTATGATCAATAGAATAGAATAGAAAGCCTTTATTGTCATTATACACAGTATAACAAAATTTGAAGCAGCTCCGTAAAGTGCACATGTGACATAGCATATAATAAGAGACTAATACAATAAAATGAAAATGAAGAAAAAGAGGTAGTTTGTGTCTATTTTCCAGTGCAAAATACCACAAGTTACAATAGAATAAAATAGAATAGTTTATGAAATGAAGAAATAAAGGTAGTTTGTCTGTTTTTTTTTTTTTTTGTTTTGTTTTTTTTCAGTGCAAAATACTGCAATTACAATAAGATGGGATGACTAAGAATAAAAATCTGAACGATAAGAATGAACAGTAGGGGTAGTTTTATGCCTAGTGGTGCAGTGGTCAGTGCAGATAATCAGTGCAAAGCAGATAATCAGTTTCAACTATTTCAGCAACTTCTGCTACAGTACTTTTTCTGTTGAGCTACGATGGAAAAGGGTCAGAACACAAAGTGCATTGCAACTTGCCACATATGGAGCCACATAGGAACAGACTGGTCAGAGGACCCATGATGGCCTCATAAATCATGTTTCCTTTTTTCTGGATGACTGGTAGACAACCAAGAGTGTGTACATCACTTCCCTAGGGAAGGAAAGGCACCAGGATGCCTATGAGTAGAAGACAAGCCAGCGGAGTTTGATGTTCTGGATAATGTTCTGCTTGGGATCCTTGGGTCCTGCCATTCATGTTATTTTAACTTGTACCACCTACCTAAACATTGTTGCAGACCAAGGTCACCCCTTTATGGCGAAGGTATTCCCTAATGGCAGGGGCCTCTTTCAGCAGTAAAACAAGCTCTGCCACACTACAGAAACGTTCAGGAATGGTTTGAGGAACATGACAAAGAGTTTAAGGTGTTGACTTGATCTCTAAATGTCCCTGATCTCAATACAGTGGAGTGTCTACCATAATTTTCTTTTCATTTCCAAGCAGCTGGGACTGGTCTCCTTCTTGAGAGTTTCTTTAGAGATCATTTCTCCTTTCTCTTTTTTCCTCTGACTACAGCTGGTGGAAAATGCTCTATGTGGATCTGTTTCGTACAAGGCTGATCATAGTAAATCAGGCACAAGCCAGAGCCGACAGTTCTCATCAAATTCTAGCAAGCACTACCCTTATCCTAGGAAGGAAAAAAGCTGGTAACATGACTAAGGACAGAGAGACATGTCCTTTATCTGTAGAATGTAATTCAGTAATAAATCTAGCTATTTACTGACGTATAAAACAAACAGAGCTTCCCTCCGAAGGGCAAACATTTTAGCGTAAAGGGTACATGTGCATGTGTACGTGAGTCACAAAGCAAGAGGAAGACCATGTGAAGAAATGGGAAAGGTAGAGTTTTAGAGAGAGAGATCAGAATGAATAAACATAACAGTGTTCAGAACCATTTATCTTTGCTCAATGTGCCCAGGGTTTGTTGCTGGAGTCTAAATACCATTGCTAGACTCTTAATAACCTTAACCCTAACCCTACAGAAGAGATTCTTCAGTACTGATCTCCTAAGCCTCTAAGTCACTGGTCCCAACCCTGGTCTTCCTGCGCAGTCTAATCCTGCCTTGAAGACTTCCTTTGAGGTTCTTACTCATGATTTTGGAGGCTGTAAACATGACTTGATATGTGTTGAAGAGGTTTTATTTCGAAACAAGGTAGGCACACTGGAAATACAGGGGGTTTTTGGGTTACACCACAGATCGGGTTCCTTCAACCCGAATTTTGGTGGAAGTCAAAACAACACCCTAGTCTAAGTGCGATCCTAACACAACTGATACTAACACAGCTGTAAAATCATAAAAACACAACTAAGCCACAGAAAAAGGAAAACTCCCTCACTCATATGCCGCATTACTGCGTATTGTTCCACCGCACGCAACCAAACTAGTTCACCCACGTAGTCCGTAAGTACGAGGCTGACAGTGTAAATCGAGAGGGAGTGGCAGTGAGTGTCGTAAACTCAAAACGTCGTATCTCGAGGCTGATCCCCTGTACTGCTTTTAAAGTATATTTTGTTTTTTCTTTCATCAAAGGGATTAAGACACTAAAGGTGAATACAGTAATTTTCTATAACAATAGATATCTCTGTAATGTTCTCGGAATCTTTTCCTGTTTTTCAGCCCTTGTGATGTTCTCTTGCCTCTTCTTGTGTTTTCTCATGTATGTTGTTGTTTATCCCACATGTCTGTCTGCCATGTGTTGCTGTTTTGATGTCAGTCTCCGCCCTAAACCCGCCTCCGCCTCAGAATTCCCACCTGTGTCTTGTTCCCAGCTCCTCTCCTGCCCAGGTGTTCTCATTTCACCTGTCAGGCTGTGTTTGTGGATTCTTAAAACTGTGATTTGTAGTTGTGCTGGTTTGCTCATGCCTTTGTCAAACCTCTTTATATTCCCTTAGTGTCTGCCGTGTCCTTAACCCTTGGATCATCTTGTGTTGTTGTGTAACCCCTAGACCCCTCTTTGTTTGTTGTTTGTTTTTTGAATGGTCTGGGATCTCATATTTATATCCTGTTTGCCTTGACCTCATAATCATTACAGTCTCAATAAATGTCGGCCAGCTGATCACTGATATTCACACAAATATTTTTCATATTGGAAACATGACATTTACATATGCAAATGAGATGTTATCTACCAAAACATGCATAAAATAGCACATTTGAAAAATCCAGCTTTTGGATGATGTTGGAATTAAACCGGCTATTTCTTTGTGTAGACACACTCTAGAGAGATGAAGTTACAGGATAGAATATTGAAATCTCAATGTTTTATTTTTTAATGAGAAAATATAACACTTTTATATAAAATCAGGTGATATAATAGGGAATGATCTGAGTGATATAATAGGGAATTCTTCTGTAAAATCCTTCATAATATAGTAAAAATTGTATTCTGCAGTACTGAAGTATTAGAACTACTAAAAGTAGAGAAAAGTTGATTCTGAGAAGAAGAAAAAATCGGATCACCCAAATGAGATTTGCTCCAACATGCTCCTCTGGTACAAAGGAAATTGACAGAATTGCATTTTAGTGCTACAGGAAAAATGTAAATTGTGTGAAAATGTAAAAATGGCATTACTAAAACATATCTAGTTCACAAAACAACTCTCAGAGGCTACAGTTGCTTTTTTTTGTCGACACACCCCCCAACTTGGAAATTCAAGACTCGTCCAGCATCTGAGTTTTCCACAAGTAATTACAACACTGCATATGTGATGCTGTAAATCTGACACACCTACTTCAGCTCATTAATTTAGCTAGATGGAGCAGGAGGGGGCTTGAGGATTGAGGGGCGTCGAGGGGAGTGTATAGCACATTAGATGCGAGTTGGAATTAAACCCTGCAGGAGGGTAAAGATCTAGGAAGAGGGTTGGTGACCACCAGTCCAGGGCCTGCCAAACTAGGTTCCTGGAAACAGACCTTTCAAGGCAAATGTAAAAAATCGTGACTGCAAATCATTTGAGCCCATCCGACTGAATCCATTTAGAAAGAAGAATACAATTACACTCATAAAATTTGGTCCCGATTCAACACAGTTGCGGTTTTAGGGCAGCTGTGAGTTTATTGGCCTTTTCTGCACTAACAGTGTTCCAATCATGTGGTCCAGAGAAACTCTTCTAAACTCGCTAGCTTCATAGAGTGGTAGTGTTTACTGGCCTATTAAACATTTATGAAGCAGCCAGGCTCAAAAATAGAGCAGACAAGGAGAAAAGCAGGATCAGCTGGGTGTCAGAGAGGGTACACACCTCCAAATCGCCTCCTCGGCAGTTAGCACGCAGTGGCCATTAGCAGGAAACAGGGAGAATGGCCCCTAATTGGCCTGTTAATTGCTGCGTAAATTCAAGGGGCGAGAGGCACAATCAGATGGTAATTGTGCTCCGAGATGCGGCTCCTAAAGCGACCTGGCTCGGTATGACAGTGTCCCTGATGAGCAGATGGGGATTGGACATATAATCAGTGCAGACACTGTGCCCAGAGGGTTCCTCAATTTAGTTCAAAAAGAAAGGTAGAAATTTGTCAATAATGATGGAGAAGTCACACATAAACATGTGTTATATTTATATCAGGATGTGGCAAATACACACGTAATAAACTTTTTTAGTACATTATTAAAAGGTGCCATAGATAGGGCCTTGTGTTAATATTTCATTTTAAATGGACCAACACAAGTAATCCAAAATGAGGTGCAATATACTCTTGTTATATTAACACACATTAAAAGTAGAATTTTTACTCATTTTTACTACTTTAGTAGAGCCTTGCTGTCATGTCCAGTAATCTAACAGTGTCATGACGTCATTACCAGTATTTGTCATGACAGATACAATAACATTTGATGACATAACATGCAGTAAGTCTGTGACAAGCCATGACATCTGTAACATGTTTTTCTCATAAAAAAAAAAAATTATATATATATACACATAGTAAAAATGTTTTAAAACCACACACGTATATGTAATGGCTAATACTGGGTGTTCTCAAGAAGATGTTTGAAAATGGTTAAACAAACACTGACAATTATATGACAGTCACATGACAATTATAAAACATTTATTTGTATTTATTTCTATAGTAGTTTTTTTCTGACCAAACAAACAATTACTGCCTAGATAAACAGCACGTAAAATACAATTTGAAACGACGCTTATTGTTAGTCCAGACATTTTAGGTTGGTGCTGATTTCTGTTTTTCATATGAAGTCAAGCTGAAGAGTCCTGAAGCTGCAGAAAAAGCAAATGTGCACCTTAAACATATCTCTCCACTCTAAGTAGTTAAATATACATTTGTCATAAGTGAACACAGCGTGAACATAGTGAAATTGTTCTCTGCATTTAACCCATTCAACAAGTGAAGCAGCGGGCAGCCAGGAACACAGCGCCTGGGGAGCAGTGTGTGAGCACGTTACCTTTCTCAAAGATACCTCAGTGGTGCCACTGGCAGTCTTGGGATTCAAACCCATAACCTTCCAATTGCAGGGGCAACTCCCTAACCACCAGGCCGACAGCTGCCCCTCAGAACCATTTGAAGGGGACACTCAGGTTTGAACTAGGGACCTCTTAATCTGCAGTTAAATGCTCTACCAATGAGCTACCAGTGCTCTGATTTGACCTCTACCCAAAGCTTAAACCTAAACACGAATCCTAGACAGCTGTGGCTTCACTGTTTTCTTTGCCAGAGTGGAGAAAAAATTGGCCCATTATGGGAAGTCCTGGTGTGAAAATGTATAGTTTTTTTAGAAAGAGCCTGCCCTACGCTTCCAAGGATTGCAAATTCAGTTAGACAAACGAACCTAGATGAAAGTGACAATAACTGCTACCACTCTAAGGGATTGTAATGCCATATATTGTGTCTGGCAGCCTTAGCAAAAAAAAAAATGCAGTTTATTTCCTCAGTAGCACTAGGCCACTCTACATTGGCGTGCCTGGCTATAAGCATGGCCCTGCGTGTGCATCAGAAACCGCGATGGCTCTCTCTTAGATTAACAAGACCGCATGGTCAATTACTCTGAAAATGTTGAGTGGGCACTTTCAAATAGACCAAGTGATCTTGTTTAGGTGCAGGGAGCTGGCTAATTCAGTTGCAAGCAAGTGGCCCTTGCTGGTGGTAGTGCTGACACCTCCTAAACCATTTGATGAAGAAAAAAAAAAAAAAAAAAAAAGACAAGGAAAAAAATAGAGCCACCTCTGGCACGAGGCCCAGGAGAGAAGCGAGGCAGAAATTCATCGAATGTAAATATGAAAGGCAAACACCTCCTTTTCCTATCACTCATGCATTTGCAACACCTGACATTTCCCTGACATTTTAGACCCGGGACAAACTAAACAAAATGGTCGCCATGCGCCGCGTTAAATGGTGGAAAAGAAAGAGGCGCGGCAGTGCGTAGTGGTGATTTTCCCCTTGTCTATCTCTGTCCTATTGGGTGCACAATCTAAACAGTGAAGCATCTGGAAATGTCAGCGCCTCCCATGGTGGAAAATGGTTAACTGGGGAGACGGTCATTACTCCTCACAGATTGACCATAAATGCTCGACGAGTGGATGAGCTCTGAGCACTGCGAAGGACTTTGACTTTTAACTACGTCACTGCATTTGGTGTTAGTAGCTCTTACCCTCTAGCAGCCTGTGTTTTAGACTGAAAAGATTGGAGCTGACATCTCATTGTTTGGGTTGAAGAACACAATTGTACTAGAAGTAAACGCAAATAAAAAAAAAAAACTATATAAAAAAGAAAATAATAAGCATAGAGAAAATACATTATTTTTAGAGGCAACTGATGGTTTAGAGGCAACTGATGATTTTGCCTTAAAATGACCTTGAGTGATCAACATGTGGAGTACACTACATGGACAAAAGTATTGGGACACACCTGTTTTTTAGGCTTTGGGCAAGGCTGCTTACTTCCAGTGAAGGACAATCTTAATGCTTCACCATAACAAGCCATTTTGGACAACACCACACTTCCAACTTTGTGGACACAGTTTGGGGAAGATCTTTTTCTATTCCAGCATGACTGTGCCCCAGTGCACAAAGCAAGCTCCATAAAGACGTGGCTGGATGAGTTTGGTGTGGAAGAACTGGACTGGCCCGAACTGGGCTCTGACTTCAACCCCATGCAACACCTTTGGGATGAACTGGAATAGAGATTGTGAGCCAGGCCTTCTTGGCTAACATCAGTGCCTGATCTCATAAATGGGCACAAAATCCCACAAAAACTCCAAATTCTTGTGGAAAGCCTTCTAGGAGGAGTGGAAGCTGTTAGAGGTGCAAAGGGGGATCATCTTAATACTAAAGTGTATGTATTTGAATGCAATATCATTAAAGTTCCTGTTGTTGCAAGATGTCCCAATACTTGCGTCCATATAGTGTATATAAGAAGGTCTTCCTGGTAGGTTGATCAGCTATGGTATTACCAAAGTAATAGTAAAGAAACTGTTCTGACTCATTAAATGTCTAGGGACAATGTTCCCATCCGCTGTTGACAAAATGTTCAGCCGTTTTGGGAACTCTAAAAAGAAAACAGGGAGAGTAATTAATGAATTAAACAGAGCCATGAATAATAAATGAAAGAACCACAGACTGGCGCGGAAAAATGCAGAGCACCCTTTTATTAGAGCTTCAAAATGTTGATATCCACTCACTCGTTCTGCTCATCTCAGAAACGGGCTGAGAGGCAAGGAAAGGAGTAACAGAAATATTTAGGCTTTGTTTTTTCCAGCTTTGAAGCTTTGTAGCTGTCGTCAGAAATGCTTTATATTTACGGCATAGATTTGGGGCAGAAGTGACGTCTCAGTGTTCAGAGTTATTTGCCTTGTGGACTTTGCTTTTTATCACATTGTGATTGATTTTGGTTGTAATATTTGTCCAAAATGGTCACCTACTATTATGATTGATTTCAATATTTTTTAAAAATCAAATCAAACTATGGAGATAAACCAAACTATGCATGGTTTAAATATTTTCCTTCAGGTCTTCTGAGTTGTCAAATACCATCCACATACAGTATATAGAGTCAGTCTATTTTTTATTCCAAGCTATCCTATTCTTTTCAGTAGCAGAACAAGCTCCACTTTTTTGAAGTTCAGCAGTGTCAGTGATGTTGAAAAGTGAGGGAAACTAAAGAGGCTGTCCGTGATAAGGTAAGACATCTACCACAGGCTATAGCTAAAGCGGTGGCCTAAATTGTTAGTGATAGCTAGCTTGTTGATTAGGTCTTATGGATTTATTTGCTTATTTTAGCCTAGCAAAAGCTTCTACATCTAAAAGTGTACTTCAGGCTTATGTTCCTACTTGCAAGCGTCATTCCTCCAAGGAACATCATCTGGTCCTGCCATCCCTACACACAAGGCAAACCCAGTCCAGACTCTTCTCTTTTGTGGCTCTCTGCTGGTGGAATGAGCTGCCTATGGTGACAAGAGCAACGGAATCCCTCTGTCTTCAAGAGCCTGAAGGCTCATCTGTTCAGAGAGCATCTCCTCTCCTGATGGACTATCTTCTTAATGATTTTAGCACTTAGAAGCCTCCTGTGGTTCTCACACTGTCCTGAAACTTGAGTGTTTCCTCAAATTATAAATTGCTTTTTGGATAAGAGAAATGTAATATAAAGTAATGTAATGTTAAGTGTCTACGTGGTGCCTATGTATGTCTAACTAGGGTTGCCAGGTGTCCTGTAGGAGCTTTAATATCTGGTTGACACTGGTCTTAAGACTTCACTGCATCCTAGCAAGACCATTAACCATGTAATAAACTGACAACTGAGGTCCTACAGAGATGTATACATGATATAACACACAAGTGTCTGCCCACCTATTGGTGAGAAACTGTTCAGTAGAGAACATAAAAAAAAACATCTGATGATATTGTAATTTGAGATGATTTCTTTTGGCCATGTTTTGGATAAAGCAACACTGGTCCATCTTGTTCTAGATTAAACATAGACTACCTCTTTTGCTCAGAAAGCAATTTATGAGAAATAGATTTTCTACTGTCGTTTTACCATTATAAGGTCAGCTATTCTCAACCCTTACATGGATTATTATAAAATGTTATTTTAATCAGCTTGAATGTTACATAACATTTCATTTACATAAAGTAGTATAAAAGCACAGCAGTCTAACTGAAGTTGAAATAATTTAGTCATTATCTACTTCAGCTATAATTCCTCCCAAATGGGAATAAAGATGAATGATGAACACCTTTGTATTTTTCGGTAATGGAATTTTCTTTGCTTCCTCTGGCATGTACATCGTGTTCAAGGAGAAAGACGTGAAGAATGAATGACAATTGCTTCTGTAACCAACTAAATTTGAGTAAACAAATAACAGCATATTTTATTCATTCAAGTGAATTACACTCTTGAATAAAAAAGGTGCCACAGAGGATTCTTTGAACAATGCCATAGAACAGACTTCTGGTTCTCTAAAGAACAGTGTTTCAGCAGAGACATGTGACTGTGAATAACTATTCAGGATTTAGAAAATAATAGAATAATAGAATTCTTTATCAGTATGGAGTTTTTAAACTTCAAACAGGCTATTCCCAGTTACATCTCATTTCCATAAATGGTTCTCCAAAGAACCATCTGTTGAACCCAAAATGGTTCTTCTATGTCATAAGATAAGATAAGAAAATCCTTTATTTGACTTGTTAGAGAAACAAAGTGGTCAGGACAGGAGAAGAAATAAGAAGTAGTATAACCTATAAAAAATATACAATATAACAATTTAAAGTAAAGGAACTGTACACTATATGCACTGTATGTATGTATAGATAGATGGATGCACACAGTGGATATTTTCAGATGCCTAGTTGCAGCAGACATTGAATGGTACACAGTAATACTGCACCAGAGATCTTGTACATGTTACATGAGAAATATTGCATATGAAAGATTCATTGCACTTATCATTGCACTTTTAAAGCATAGTTACTGTAAATGTTTTGACAAATATAACTACATGTCTACAAAGACATGCATGTCATTTTTTGCATGACAAAATGTACTCTTATCCTTCTTAGGTCTCATACATGCTTTCGGCAGAGTCCGTTGCAGACTATGTGAGTGGAAGAGGAGGTGTGTCAGGGGCTGTTGACTGATGTCTGGTTTTGCCTGGAGGCTGCTTCTAAACACAGAGTACACCTTTGCTTGAAGGCAAGTGCCCCACGTGATGCATCCACTCACTGCCTTTAAAAAGCACCTTTCGCCCCGGCAGAGCCACAGTGAACCGAGCAGAAGACGAAAGAGGATTCTGATGAGAGAAGTCAAGACTTTATGTAGTGGAGTGTACCTTACTCACAGAGTAACCTAAGCTTCTTGAGACAAAGGGACGGCACAGTGAGTTATCCTTGTAACCATGAGTTTGACAAGCGCCAGCACAGAGTCTGAGTTTTCTGAGGATGACCAGGAGAGCTGTCCGCTGGGATTGAGAGAGGACAGCAGCAGTGAAGAACCTTTGAGGAGACCTTCTCCCTTGTCGGAATGCGATGCTGGACCTTGCTCTACCAAGGATAAGACATCCCTGGCTGCTAAGAAGCGCAGCCGGCCGCCTCGTTCCAAAGCCCGGCGCGTTGCAGCCAATGTCCGGGAGCGCAAGCGTATCCTGGATTACAACCAGGCCTTCAATGCCCTTCGCACAGCCCTCAAGCACGATCTGAACGGCAAACGTCTGTCTAAGATTGCCACTCTTCGCAGGGCCATCCATCGCATCTCAGCACTGTCTTTGCTCTTAGGAGCGGACACCTCCTCCTGCAGCCATTCTGAGTGCCACCTGCAGATAGAGGAAGAGAAACCTAATTGTAGGACCACCAAAGGGTTCCAGGATCCTGCAGAGAACTATGGACAGAACCAAAACCCCCATCAACATACGGTATCCCCAGAAATGCAGATGTTCCAGGATGGTTCTGCAAACCCTGCCCCTTCCCCTCACTACAACCATAGTCCTCAGGCATACACAGACCAAAGACATTATGGCCACCCTCAGGAGGACCTGAGCCATCCGTACTATGGAGGAACCTCTGGATATCATTACAGTCTCAAGGCAACGTGCCATCTGAACCACATGGACTGTTTTGTGGATGCTCCTGCCATGCCTTTCCCGTGGCAGCAGGGTTACTTGCAGTGCTCAGGGTTTCAGCAGTCCCTCAGTATGCACTGACAAACTCTAACAGACCATACAGTAACTGAGCTGACTGTGCACTTAATTATGTTTCAGGCTACACTTTTACAAATAAATGTTCCTAAATGGGTCTTGATTCTATGATTCTTTGATTCAGTGAAAAAAATAACTTGTTTACATTCTGTGGAGATTCCTAGGTTCTTCTCACACAGTTATCTCATTTATAAAAGTGTTTTTTTAAGAACTGTGCAATGAAGAGTTCCTTGGGGATTACAAGGTTCTTCTGTGGCATCACTTCTAAGAACCCATTTTCTCACCTTCAGTCTTGTGTGTACCAACCGTGTTGCCATGTGTTTGTCACCTTTTGTGTTTTGCATTTGGGTGTTTTCTGGTTTAAAAACATGGATTATATGTTACTTTAACAGAGAATATGAAAAGAAAAGAATCTCAGGTAAAATGTACTGTACATTACAACAAATATATTTGGAACTTGTACCTTTTGCATACCTTTTACCATGCATGAAATCTATTCTACAAGTATTTATTGTATTAAACACCTCATTTCATGTTGACAGGAGGAAATCCATTTCACATCAGAGAGAAAAGGTTTCATTATGCATAAACCCCCAATAAAGCCACTTGTCCAACTGATGCTGCATGTCAAACAACGTAGCTGTGAATACTGTGTAAACAGAATGGAATAAATGAATAAAGACTATTTTGTACTGAGAAGATGCATTATATTTTATGCTGATAAGATTCAATGTGGGAGCAGTTTTAATAGGTATTTAATAGTTATTAAACAAAAGTCATAGACAAATGTTAAATGACACTAGGACTGATGTCATATATGGGCCATGAATTTTCTGATGTAATTTGAAAATGTATGTGTTTTATCTAGCATATTAATTATTCAGGAGATCAGGCAGGTTCTAAAATAGGTGTTTATTATGTTCACATATATAAAGCAGAATTTTACCAATGGAATCATTAATAAAATTGAAAGAATATCATGTCTCTGTTCTACCTGTCATTTTACAGGCACAATTAGGTTTTACTTAGAAATATATCTTTAAAAGAATGTTGGAAGACCTTAATAAAGCTTAACATGTTTGTTGGATATTGAGTATTCATGATAAATGACACTTTTTCTCTTTTTTAAATACATGATTTATTATCGGGGTGATTATTCTCCTAAAGCAGAGAAGGACCAGTTAAGCAAATTGATATATGTGATCAGACATGTCCCCTTCAAATTCATTTTGCATTTAAGATATATTGACAATTTAGATCAGTAAACACATTATGAAAGAATTGGCAGTGTGTGCGTTCGTGAGATACACACTTGAATTTATGAATACCACTAAGTCATATTCATTAGATCAACAGTAATCCCAGACATCTAGATTTGTGTTAGGATGTTAAAGTAGATTACTGTGGAAGTGAGTGGAATGAATCAATGCAGGAAGGTTTTAACACACAGCAGTAAATTATGCCTCTTCATGCCTGTGTTGCTGTTTCAGGTGTGAGAAGAAAATGGCTAATCTAGATTCCACTTCTTCCTCAGAACCATAGCTATTCTCAAATAAAAACCATGGGAATTTAAGCAATCAGCATTCACATAGCACCTCATGTTACAGAACTGTTGGACAAATTGGACAAGCTTTACAGAATGCAGGCAAATACTTAATTCAACCTACACTGCAAAAACATAAGGTTTGTCATATGTAATCGAAATTTGGCAGGTTGGAAGAATATGTTTTTGTCATGCTACACCACTACAACCACTCAAAATCAATTTCATTCGAAATACACAACACCCTAAACTTGTTTTGCAAAAGCTTGTTTGTGCACTAGAAGTTCTTATAAATAAAGTTTCTGCCAGTGATCTGTTAAACGCATCCAACTTCATGACAGTGTATGTCGCTCTGGATAAGAGCGTCTGCTAAATACTGTAAATGTATGGGTCAAGTCATTTGTGCATTGAAGAATGGGGCAGCTACCTTTACTTATCTTAAATCATTGTCATTATGTGAATTATTATCATATTATTATGTGCAATAGTCTACCATGTGCAATATGCATCCAGTTTATAATTGGGTGCTAAAACATTATCATTATGCGCAATATTTTATTATTATTATGTGCAATAGCCTACCATGTGAATCACTATCAATATTACTTATATAGCTACTACTTATTCTGAGGTCTTTCTGTAGAATTTCTATTGGATTTATTTAGACTTTATATTATATATTGTTCTTGTCTCTGTGTGTCTGTGTGTCTGTGCAGTCGTAACATAAGCAATTTCCTCCGGGATCTGATTCTGATTTTTGCTGTAGTGCTACAGTAACTAAAACTAAACATTTGAGTGGATTAGTTTTACGCTGAATTGCAGTATCCTTTCATTTACACCAGATAAGGGTGCTATCTCTGCGCTGAATTCAGTGTAAATTGTCAAAAACATTGGTTATTTTAGGTCTTGCGACACCATTGCATCATCCACTCAACCCCTCCCCCCACACCCCCCAGGGCAAAAACAACAGCCTGTGGAGCAAGTCCTATCAGTCGGCTGACCAGGCCCGAAGCAAAACAGTCTTTTCTTCAAATCAGCACATGGGGAAATGTGTGTTCAGGCTCAAAATAGTCACCTTAGCATTCACAAAAGTGATGACAAGTTCACTTGAATCACTTGAGAGGGGAAAATAACATTTGGCGAAATTACCAGAATTTCCCACTAGTGTAAATGTGACTTGGTATCCTGTTATTCACTATATGGACAAAAGTATTGGGACAGCTGACCATTACATCAGGGACTTTAATGACACTGAATTCAATTACATATCCTTTAATATGGAGTTGGCCCCCCCTTTGAAGCTATAAAATATTCCACTCTTCTTGCAAAGATTTTCACAAGATTTTGGAGTTTCTGAGGATGGACATTGATGTTGGAGTTTATGATCTCCGTTCCAGTTCATCCCAAAGGTGCTGGATGGGGTTGAGGTCAGGGCTCTGTGTGGGCCAGTCAAGTTCTTCCACACTGAACTCATCCAGTCACGTCTTTATGGAGCTTTCTTTGTGCACTGGAGCACAGTTATGCTGGAATAGAAAAGGTTCTTCCACAAAACTGTGCACACAAAGTTGGAAGCATGGCGATGTCCAGAAACTCTTGGTATTCTGAAGCATTAAAATTGTCCCTCACTGAAAGTAAGAGGTCTAGCCCAAACCCTGAAAAACAGGTGTGTCCCGATACTTATGACCCCATGCTCCATTTCAACATGGATCCTCGTCCCTAATACCTAACTCCTGCTTCAGTGTCCATTCTGAGAAGCACATTTTCTCTCACTAAAATTATTTGCATTGGGTGCTACTTAGTAATAAATCATTTTCCAGAACCCTGTTGAGGTGCAGAACATATAAGAAAAATAAACACATTCCTCAGAAATGTCTAAATGTTTCCCCTTAGAAAAGTGAGTTATTAGTCCTCACTCCTAGTTGTTCTCAAGACGAACAGCTTTCAAGATACCTTTTTCCTGTAAACACAGCTGT
>JBBJLS010000001.1:15470849-15491470 GCA_037577275.1 Bryconaethiops microstoma
CTTGACTGCTATTAGAATGAGATAATAAAATTCATTCATATATATATATATATATATATATATATATATATATATATATATATATATAGATATATAGATATATAGATATATAGATATATATATATATTTTTTTTTAATGGGAATGCAAGAGAATGGGTATGGGGCCATTCATAACTGCCCATACTTTAATAGTCCATTTCATACAGACGTTTGTGTCCTTGCTTTTTCTGTAGCCTTTGTGGGTGGTAGGCTTTCAAGCCCGATGTGAGGAGACATCAAATGTCTTCGAGGGGGATGATCTTAACAAGTATGTTACTTTGATTGTACATTTACTTTGAACATCAGGGGAAACGATTTAACACTGAACAAATAAATAAATAAACATTCTGAATGCAAGTAGAGAAAAATATTAAATACAGTTCTCTCAAGAATTACCAGTGTTCTTTATAAATATCTATGAATGTTTGCTTTTCTTTTTTTTGCAGCTTGATCTTCCCCTGAAAATGTGAGAGATATTTTATGAGATCTTCTTTTTGGACGATCTTTACCGAAGGCGTCAGTAAATATGAATGGTATGGTTAAAAGTGGTAGAACTGGAATCCAGGCACCCCACAGTCTTGTTTTAGGAGACCAGGTTACTTTTATAAAGTGATGTGATTCTTTATGCATTTTTAAGTGTCTACAAGCTGTTCATGAGAATCAGCATAACTGGTAGTGTGTTCACAAAAGTGGGATGAATATAGAAAATGCCATTTAAATGATCTTTACACTGTTGAGTTTTCCTATTATGCTTTCCAGCAACAGATGTGTGTGGGTTTTAGAGATTAATGCAAAAATAAAGTAAGGAGATGTGAGATGAGATTTTCAAGGGAGAAACGAATAATCACATTTTGAGAGAAATAATTAGTAGTTTGCGATGGATTACCTTTTTGAGAAACTACTCCAACGCTGCACAATTCACCACCATTCCAGACCCAAAATATTGCAAATTTGACTATAATTTGTGTAGCTATTGAGGAGACTATTGAGGAGGCCAGGTACTGATTTGATGGCTGCTCAAAAAATCAGAATAGCGCACATAAATAAATGGTTCAACACTGTGATTTATGAGTCTACTCAGGCTTTAGCAGCTTTTTGTAGCTTTTGAATTCTGCATCCCTCCTGAAATGCATCCACTCAATACAGAATATGCATTTGAAAGCCTTCAGTTACTTTGGACATTTAGCATGTTTAGATGTCTGAGGCTGCACACAGAAGGCCCAAGAGTCAGCGGATCACATGTGGGAGGGCGTTTAACCATGTAGTGTGTGTCCGTGACGGATTAGATGTTTCATTTAAATTCTTGACCCACTGTTCCATGCTGATGCAAAAACTCATTTCCCCCCAGGGCCAGCTCCTCATTAGGAAAAGCAATCGGAACGTTCATTACCTCACCCCCAGCTTCAATCTAGGACTGTATTCCTGCTCTGTCTGTGACCCGTGCAGTTTGCTCAATCTGCAGAGCTGTATCCATTTATAATTGCATTCGCACCTCTATTCTCTATCTGCTGTAAACCAGGCCTGAGGCACCGCTATTGATTAGAAAGCAGAAGTCTGCAGGAGCTCTCACCGATCCAATTAAACACTGGTATTCTATGCGAGAAATGAAGCGCATCCCTTGCAATTAAATTATTCTCTTGACATCTTTGTGAAGGCCTTCATGCAGTCATCCCCCCCGACTGTGATGGCGAAACCTGGCCTCACCATGAAGAACCATGACCAATCTAACTAATCATATTCACGCCCATCTGCTCCTGCGCTCATCTGGGGGGGCTTGTGTGGGTTTATGTACATGCATGTTATTCAATCTATCATTATCTATTAGAATTAAACATGCTGTTTTGAGCCAGGTGGCACAATGGGTAGTGCTATGAAATCGTAGCAAGAGGATTGGAATTCATCAAACCTGGTTAAGGAGAAGTGGGTCAGGTAATGGATGTTATTTTGCCCTTGATTTGTGACATCACAAAACAGTGAGATCAAAATGGTCTATTTTTGTAGCTCAGTTGCCATATGAAGACTGTGTGGTCGGGTGGTGAAAACAAATTTATATTTTGTTGCATCAAAGTCTGTGAGGAAGCAGGGAAAATTGTGTTTTCTAAGAGATCAGCCGTTTTGGTTGAACATTTTGCATTCACAGTGACTGTGAACAAGTGAGGGAAAAATAAGTTTTCACAGTGGAGAAAAAGGTTGCACCACTGTCAGTTCACCCACTTTCCACCTGACATGCCTTTGTCCTTAATTGGTCTCTGATATGAACCCTTTGTGGCTGATTGTGCCACCATCATCTCTCAGCAGAGGCGATCCCAGTGGATCTCATTGCGGGTTGGCCATGGCCCAGCCTGCATGCGGTCTAGGCTCTTCCCTCCACAGGGAGGCCCAAGACTCCTCATTACTGAAGGAAAAACATCTCTGATCAATTTGGTTCATTTTCTCCCCCAGCTCCAGCAGAACTATAAATTGCCCTTTATTGAAGGCCCAATTTTTTTTTTTGCTGTTGCTGCGTTATATATTGAAAGAGAGGTCCTGGATATGAGACAGACTCTGGGGTAAACAAACAGAAACAAGCAGAAGTTGACAAGATCTTGCTTACTTTTGCTAAAGCACTATAGACAGCTGAGACCAAGACACAACCATAGAATGTACAACAGAGAACGAGCTACTATTGCTGAAAACTGCCAGGCCTGTAGCAAACTCAAACTTTATCACTACACCTACGTATTTTGGGCCTTCTGTGATGACTTGGGGCAAAGGCAAATCTGATTCTGTGATCCCATCTAAGCCTCATTTCATGTATCTTCAGGATTAGAGATAGGGCTTATCCACATAAAAATGTACATGTGAACACACCCAATTCACATTTAGAACACATTTAAATCTGCTGCTACCTAGTGTAAACATTGCTGCTCCTTCAGTTCATCTCTTGACATGAGTTTCTACTTTGAGTTTCATTTGGAAGCCTACTTCGGTGGCCTTAGGTTGATGCACACAGATCATTCACAGCATTAAAACTACTGACAGGTGAAGTGAAAAACCAAAGATCATCTCATTACAATGGCACCTGTCAAGCAGTGGAATATGTTAGGCAGCAAGTGAACATTCAGGTCTTGAAACTGATGTGTTGGACACAGGACAAATGGGCAAGCGCTAGGATTTAAATGATTTTGACAATGCCAGTGCCCATGCTGACCCCCTCCACTGCTGAAAGTGCCTACAGTGGACAAATGAGCGTCAGAATTACAGGAGCAATGGAAGAAGGTGGCCTGGTCTGATGATTCACATTTTCTTTTAAATCATGTGGACGACTGTGTGTGTGTGTGTGTGTGTGTGTGTGTGTGTGTGTGTGTGTGTGACTTGAAAGAGATTTCACCAGGATGCACTCTAGTGATGCTCTGAGCAATTTTCTGCTAGCTCAAACCATGGAGGTCCCACCTCACAACTTACAGGACCTAAATGATCTGCAGCTAATGTTTTGATCCCACATATTACAGAACACCTTCAGAGGTCTTGTCCATGTCTTGATAGGTCGCAACTGTTTCGGTGGCAAAAGCTGCATAAAGAATGTTATGGTGGATGGTGTATGGTTGATTTAGCTTAAATAAAGCAACAGTTTGGTTAGCTTTTCTTCATCTAGTAATCTCCCTAAAATACACTGGGTATTAACCTGTACTTTATGACAGTGTTGACTAGTACAGGAGCCAAACTATTCTAAACCGACATCTTCTCATGAACATTCAGTGTTGATTCTAGGAAATTAACAGCATGATGCAATTTTCCTTTAAATAGAACAGAAACAACACAGTCCAATTTGTTGGTGTACATGAGTTGATTTGCTTATTTCTCAGCAAGTAAACATCACCACTGTTGCTTCAATCAGACAGGTTGGAGTCTCATCTGAGGACTGAGTGAAAAAAAGCATGTTAAAATCATATCAGTGTACAATTCAGATGCCATTCTAATATACCTAGAAGGTGTAAATAGGGTAAGTTTCTCAACAGCATGCTCTACTTCACATTAGACCACTGTGGATGACGTTATTTTCTCCAGACAGATATATGCAGAAGTCTTCTTTTAAATGTGTTATGATGAGGCTCAATAGTATTCCACCTTTAAATACGATATGCATTTACTGCTGTGAGACAATGTTCTTTAAATGTAAGGGGATTTGACTGAAATACAGCATTGGTAACTAGTTAGACTACTTCACAAGTAATTTCCAATGAATAAATGTTGTTATTGGGTGAAGCTTATTTGATTCTTTGATCATCAAGTCTGTATGATCTTTAAAATAAAGGATTATTTAGAAATATTTAATAGATTATTGACTTTTGGTTTGATACAAATCTTTCAATTGGTGGTTCTTTAAGGAGCCATATCTATAAATGAGATGAGTGCAAAGGACCATTATAAAGCTTTGAGAACTTCCAAGAACCACATAATGGAAAGCTTCTATGCCAAATGACGAGAACCGTACATCGAAGCCAAGAACCACTATGGAATCTGAATTTGTAGCGATGCTGCATCGCTGTACATGGCAGTGATCTGAACAACTGGTGAAATAGTGAGTGGTCTTATTCATTAGTAGATGAAGAAACAGGAGATAAAGATGAGAGAGAAACTGCCACCATATTCTCTCTCATGGCACTATTAGATCACAAAGAGTTCTTTAATATAAGAACAGACACTTGACTAACCCCTTTCCCAGAGCGATGCTATTTTCAGCACAACTTTGAAGTTATTAAAGAATGACCTCTCTTTGACCACCCAGACTAAGAGCCTCATTCTCAATCTCAGGGATTAGAGACATGGTGGATCCTCGCATGCCCTACTGAAGCTTGCCTGCCGCCTGACAATGCATGTCATCAGACTGGCAAAGCTTGCAGGAGATGCTAATGCATAGAGGTGGGTGGGAAATCCCATTCGCTCAGTTACATGAACTAAGGCAAAAATAAAATTTTGTAGTTCTTTGAGAAATTTTCTGATTACTTCACTTTTACTAAACTTTTTCCTCATTTGTTTTTCTTTTCAGGTGTCATTTGTTCTATCCCGTTACCAGAACACAGACTTTGCTTTTGCAAGCAATTCTTCTTTTGAAGCCTTAAGACACAAAAGATCTAAAAGAGAGCAATACAATCTAACTTCAGTCTATGCTGACAGATGTTGGATGTACTGTGAAGTTCCAGTGCAGTTCTGTTAACAACTTGGGATGTGTACAAAGGCCTTAGTGCTCGGTTCTGATTTTTTTTTGTTACAATTGATCTTTTTGGCCAATTGTGTTCATAAGTGACCCATATCTGGCATCATTGTGAGCAAGCCCATGTCCTGAAACAGCCTGCATGGACTAACATCAAGGGAATGAAGCACATGCATCATGAATAAAAATAGCAGTGAACTACCAGAACAAACCTTCAATGCCGATAATTAACTCTGAAGAGCTTCTCTTATACTGACAGAAACCTGCTGTTGGGCCGTGAACATGGAATGATGACACAATATTTACATGCACGGTAGAAAAAGAATTAATGACTTCTGATCTGACTGTTCTCATTAACCCTTAGAATGCAATGGATCCATGCTGGCAGCGCCACAAATTGTAAATTGTCGTCATACAGCAAAACAATTTCTTATGTGGAAGTTCCCCCAGTTTGTACTGATTTTTAAGTTGTCAGATGTCATGCTGAGCTTTGTTTGATGTTTCTATGTCAACTAAATTCATTGTAATTTAAAAACCATAATAAAAATGACTTCTATTGGTGTGTTAAAGTGGAATGACATACAAATGCCCACAAAGAACAAAATGCCCAAACAGAAAAAACACCAGATCTCTGGACCCGGGAGAACTTTCAGGATAGTCTCCGGCCACAAGTGGGTGGGGAAGACCTTCAGAGGGAGGGGGTCCGGAGAGCGGCCGAGCGGCGGCGCACCGAGAGAATGAGCAGCAAACAGCGAGCGTGTAGGAAAGCAAACACTAGTTTCAGATTGTTTTACACCATTTATATTTGTTAAAATCAGATTTTACTAATACATTAGGGTTAAGTTGTAAGGGTCAAGTTCACATGGCCACTCATGGAACACGTATTTTAGGACCACAATATAATAGTAACTCAGATCTGATCTGAAAAAAATGAGACGTGTCCCACTGACCTACAATATCAAATTTGATGCCACTTTTTCCAGGTAATCTGAACACAGGCTTATTAATGAGTAGTTTTCTTGGCCTCACACCCTTTATTCCAATTCAAGTGGCCTACTTTTACTTCTTTAAAGATTATTTCTCTTAAGTAACAAGTCGTTTCTTTCAACCATGGCTCTTGGCTACTTTATTCACCTTCTAACACCTGAGGGCTTGATTGGGGCTCTGCTCTGGTTCGTTCCCTGGACAATCTCCCAGAGAAGCTCTTCTGACAGCGAGTGGCAGGTCACGGTGGCTGATGGCCAGGCTTGTCTGTAGAGAGCGAGGGAGAGTGAGAGAGAGAAACAGGCTTATGGATCACTACTCGCTCCCGTTGGCCTGCCTCGCCAGCTTGAGTGATGAAGTCCGTGATTGCAGCCGACAAAGATGGATGAGAAACTTAAAGCGAGTTTTCAGGGAGCAAATTGATGACTTGTGTACCAATCTGTCTGAGAGCAGGTTAATAAGGCTGTTACTCACAGCTGATTAGAGTTTACGGCCTCTTTCAAAAGGGAAACTGAATTAGAACAGGAGAAACGGATAATATAAGTCTAGAGCCGTCAGTTTAACATGGGCGATACATGAGATATCCGAAAACGCCTCTGAGTTGCCAATGCAGGCCAGGGGAAATCATCCATAATGAAGATAATCTGGGGTAACTGCATTCTTGAGCTTTTTACTGACTCTGGCACGGTTCTACTCATCAGTGTGTGGTGCTTTAAGCTAATCAGAGAGCTAATGCATTATGCACTAGACTCAAGGCTTTTCAGTCAGTTAAGAAGAGCAGACTGGCTGAGAGGCAATTCATCTGACATGAATCAGCATATAATAAACAGAGAAGGAACGTGCAATCAACTGACTCTAAAACACTAAGCCTAATATGCTACATGACATTCATCATAAATAGCATGTATAGCATGTATAGTACTCATGTACACTCTTAATGGGCCCAAAACCAAATTTCCCCCTTTTTTAAATATAAGATCTCATTGTAGCCAGGTGGACAAGTCCAAAGTCCACTGATGTACGTCTGGATAAGAGCGTCTGCTTAATGCCGTAAATGTAAACGAAGACGTAAACGTCCATATATATGGAAACAAAAGTGCAGAAGCAATCTGTTTTGGATTAGTTGTTTCTAGAAAATACAAGATAAAAGTACAATATGGACCCATTAAAAATAAAGGTGACAAGAAGTGTTTTTTGGAAAGATGCTGTCGACAGACATTTTTAGTGGATAGCTCTTTAAAAAGGATCTCAAGATTCTGTAGGGGACCCAAAGTAGTTTTCTTACGACATCACTTCAAAGAACATATTTGTCACCTTATTTGCAAGTGTGCACTTACCGAACCTTATGCCATGGTGAAGGACAATTTTAGCCGTGTCATGGCTCCATCTTTATTCTCATAGATCTTTTTTTTTATTTGAAAGATGTTTGGCCAATCGCAATAAAAGCCACCGTCATTGATGGAGAAAGCTACTCTCCTGGATTTGTGCATTCATGCGTGCTCAGCGCTCCGGCAGTGAAGAAGTAGTCAGGCTCATAAAAGTTGATGACCTCTTACGCTGTAAAAAAATATGTGCGCTTAAAGTGACAGCCATGAAAACTCAGCCCAAGCAGCAGAATCTAAATGTACCAGGATGTGATCAGGCTGAGGACAAAGTTATGAATGTCCTACTCATTTTGCCATTCAAGTGTTATATTTACTTATATTGTCCAAAAAACATTTTGTTTCCATTTTTCAATTTTCTTTTTTTTTTTTTTTATGATATCAATTAGTTACAAATCGAGCTACTTTTGCATTCTTTTTCATTTCTGTATGAAGTTTCAACCGGTCCTTTATTGCTTTTATCACTAATTTTCTACCCAATTTGGTGACAGGGCTGCCCAGACAAGGGATGCCCAACTTCAGTCCTGGAGGACCAGCTCCTTTTTCACTTGTTTAAGGGGGAATGACACAGCACACACACTTAATGACAGTATGAGTACTGTATCAAAACCTTACTTGATTAAAAACTACGGCTAATAATGTTCCTGAATGAACGCATATTTAATATATATAATATATTCAGTATAGACAAAAATAAACATTTTAACATTTTTGTCTATTGTGTTTTTATTGTAGTCCTTACACATAGATAAATGAGTACAATCATGGGCAGTGCCATTTTATATTGATATTAATGTGGCTGAAGTTTTAAAAAATAAAACTCAACTGCCTGATAAGAGAAAAAAGTAAAATATTATGCTTCGTGACCTTTGATATTTATAATAGATACGTTGAAGGTCTAATGAATATTAGGAGTTTAAAGTACATATTTTCTACTGGAATTGGAATTGAGTGAAAGCACAAGTATTCGGTTTGAATACAACTTACGTAAAGTGCAAGTTGACTAAAACAATGCATAGTAAGGTTGTATATGGAATTTCCCTGGCTAAGCTATAAAAAATAATTCATATCAAATTGCACCATGTCTCCGTCACTGAGGCTGATTACTGACCCTAAAATGTAAAATGTAAAAATGACCAATGATTTCCCATATAAGGTTAACATTTAGGGATAAACTGAGGTAAAGCACAATGTCCCCATTCCTCGACCTTCCACAGCAGTGACAACAATGCCAAAAATAGTCTTGACATACGGGCAGTCAGTACATTCGTATCAGTGAAATGGAGGGGAAGACCTCCATTGGTGGTCGACCATTACAGACATGTGAAAGTGCATCTTTATCACTGTCCCAGCTTGTTTTGCCCACCGGGCATGACCAGGTTGCTTGTCACTCTGATTAAATGTCTGAGTAATGTCCTGATTAGAGGCAATGTGAAGGCGTTGTAAACTTCCACGTTAGCCTTTCTAAAGCCTGCTTACATAGACGAAACAAATCATATCTCATAAACACGAGGCTTTCACGAGATTTCTTTTGAACCTTCAGAAGCTAATGTAAAAAAGTCTACAAGATAATAGATATATTCAAGCTGCTTTATTACAAACATGCAAATCTCAACAGATCCTCAAATGATAATGGTAAAAATAATGGTGAGTTTCAGAAATAAAAGATTTTGCAGACCTTGAAGACCAAGCAATCATGAAGAAAACCTGCCCAAAAGATCAAGAACTTTCTCAAAGGTGTAGATGTAAGAGATTAATAGGCCGCCATTATTTCAGTAGGTTTCCACACACCACTCAAGGTACAAGCCTCAAAATGAGAAAGATCAAATCGCTGTCAAAAAGTACAGAAAGAGCCTAAAGAGCTCTGAGGAGCAAAGACTTATGGACAGGTGAAACTAACCTGTACAAGAGAGACTGAACGTGTACAGAAAAGTGGAGAAGAAAAGGCTAATAAACTGCTTCTCATACAAAGTAAACAACCTCTATGAAACACGCTGGAGTGTACGGCTAACAGTGGCTCCCTGGTTTGTCTTTATTTACAATTCAGGTAGGGAGCCAACAGCAGAATCTTAAGTATTTAAATGCAGCCAATTTAAAGGAAGGTCAGTCTCCACCCCCGAACCCCACTGGGCATGTATTTCACCTTTTGAAGACAAAACTTGAAAGAAAAAGCCCACGAAACAAGCCTGAAGTGTAAATGGCTGTATTACATGCCTGGCAGGGCATTGCCACTGAAGATATCTGGTGTCTGGTAGTGTTTGTGGGTCACAGGCTTCAGGCAGTCATTGATCAATAATGTTAATCTACTGAACAGATTGGTCCATGAATTTTAGGAGACTCCATTTGAAAAAGGTCTGTGATGCCTTTATGGTTAACTTACTAAACTATAAAAACTCACTGCTGTAAATGTACTGTCGAAACACTGCGGCAAAGGACTGTATTGCCTAAATACAAGAAACCGCTGTAAAAATGGTTCGTTCTACCAGACGGAGGACCAGAGTCTTATCAAAAAAGTAACAATGTCAACATTTACAGCAATTAGCTGTAATTCGCAAAGCAAACGGGAAGAGTGACTGGTCATTTGTGCAGTCTTGAGTAGTCTTATGGATATTGTTGTACCGGGAGTGAAACACCCAGCATTTCTTTTGATCAATTGAGTCTTTTTGTTAATTAGCTTTTATTTCTTCATGCATAAATCCTCTTACACTAGATGTTTCTTATACCTAATCCAAAGATAGTTTTGAAGATGTCTAAAATGTTTTGTTGTACTAACCATGGTGTATTTCCAGTCAGTTGTGCTCGTGTGGTATACTTGAGCTGTCTTCAACTGCTAAGTTTAGCTTGCTTGAAGTTTAGCTTGCTTGAAGTTTAGCTTGCGTCTACCTTGCTGTGGAGAAAGTCTTTGCCCTGTAGCTACCCTTGCACTGGTCGTGTTCTCTTGTCTGTATGCGTTCTAACTAAGCTAGAAACCAACTTTGCTCTGAGTGCTTCTACCTGTTTTAATCAATATGTATATTTCTCCAACAGCTATAAACACATCCTACTGGCCATAGAAGATGTGTTCCTCATTAGATGGGAAGAACAGTAAACCCCCACTTATTGCGGGGGTTACATTCCAAGAGCACCCGTGTATAGTGAAAAACAGCGATGTTGTGATGTGGTTTAAAAAAAAAAGCCTATTTTTATAGTGTAAACCCTAAATGTGCCCCCAAATATGCTCCCAAAACACTAATTTCATTTTAAACTCAGCTTAATACATTACCCTTAAAGAAAATGTAAAGGTAAACCTGCATTCATGCTGTACAGTGTACACTAAAAGAAAAAAAAATGTGGAGGATATCTGCAGATTCCGCGTTAGTGCAGGATTTTAGTGAACAATTATTAGTTTGGTTCTCAGAAAAAATCCGTGATGGACTGAAACCACGACTGCTGATCCGCGTTAAAGTGAGAGTTTACTGTATTCCCAAATACCTTTTGCATCCTTCTATCCATGCATTCTCTATTTTTGATTGGCGGTGGACTATGGAACTGTTAATCTTTTAATTTCCCTTCTTGGCTCCTACTGAAACTTAGAGTACACTGGAGAATTCGGCAACACCTGCAGCTCTTGCCTTTGCTTTTGTTTGGAAGAGGAAGGGGCAAAGGACTGCTTCTCTTCCACAAATGACACCTCTTTCCTATTCACACCTCAATATTTCATCTTTCGAATTCCATGGTGTTGCTGTAACTCATCCCACCAGACTACACATCATTGTTGTTTATCTTTCCCCCAGCGCAGTAGGAACCTTCATTGAAGAACTGGACAGCCTCCTCAGTTCATTCCCTGATAACAACTCTCCACTCATTCTTCTTTGTGACATCATCTTCCCAAAATGACAAGTTACATACCTGCATCATCCTCAGGCTTCAACAGGTCACATTTGCTTTACTTCTCAAACTTCCTGGTCATCCTGCACCATCACCTCCAAGGACTTTGCGAAAAATAGACAAGATCAGATGATCCTTTCCTGCAGTCATCACCACTCTATCATTCTCTCAACCTACTAACCACCCATCACTTACCTTTTTTTCTCCACTTTCCACGCATGATGTTCTTCAGTTCCTGACATTCTGCAACCCAACCACTTTTCCACCTGATCCCATCCCATCCCCTATGCTTCTGAGCAAGGATTTTTTTTTTATATCTCTCAGCTTCAAACCATCCTCTCCTTCCTCTGCAAAGTTCTGGCCTGTGCTGTATATAACCAGCTCAATCTATCAGAAAATAGGCGTCATAACCAAAACGAGTCTGGATTCAAAGCAGCACATTCTACAGAAACTGCACTTTTAGCTGTAACTGAAGAGCTTCAGCTAAACTATATTTAGTTCCAATTCTTCTAGAGCTGGTTAATCACTGTTTCTGCATGGCAATGGATTGTGTCCTACCTTGAGGGTTACATTTACCAAGTACCACTGGTGTTCCCCAAGGCTCAGTACTTGCCTCACTTCTCTTTTCCTTCACTTTCTCTTACTTGGTGATATTATATCTTCACATTCTTTCACATACTGTTATTCTGCTTCTGACACTCAACTCATTCTCTATTCCCCTTCCTGTGACCCTTAGCTCTCTGCCAGTGTCTCTGCATGTCTGAATGACATTTCCTCATGGATGACAGCACAACACAGGGCTAATGTATATCCTAGGGGATGCTTTTGGAAATGCTGTCATCATTACCTCACAAAAAACACAAAATCTAGGGTTCTGAATATGAAGAGGTGTCCTTTTAATTTCACATTAACAATATCTTCTGAACTTGCAGTTACCTTCTTTATAACATCAGGAGAATTCATACATTCCTCACCACTGATGCCACTCAAATACTTGTCCTGTACTACTGTAACACACTCCTGGCTGGCCTTTCTCTGAAAGCCACAAGACCTCTACGGATGATTAAGAATGCAGCCGCACATCTGGTCTTCAATGCATTAAAATTCTCTCCCACCACTCCACTACTGCGAACTCTTCACTGGGTTGCTGTGGCTGCTTGCATTAGATTTAAAACTCGAACACTTGCCTACAAAGCCTAAAATGGTCCAGCTCTGTCTTACCTGTCAGCACTGATCAGGCCATGGGTTTCAGCTCACCCTCTTAGAGCATCAAGCATAGCCTGACTTGACCCTTGACTCTTCGAGGTAGAAGACATGCATCAAGACTTTTCTCAGCTTTGAGACCAAAGTGGTGGAACGAACCTCCCCTTCCCGTCAGAACTGCTGAGACCCTCAATGTCTTCAAACAGCGGCTGAAAACCCACCTCTTCACTGAGCACTTAGGATATGTTCATGTTATAAACTAACTTCAAAAAGAATATAAAAAACGGTCTTCTGTGCATGTGTGATCTTATAGGGTCTGGTGGAATACGAACTCAGTCTCTGGTAGAATTAGTTTACTAGCAGCTCTTAATTTGAAGTCTGAGGCTTATGAGTGTAAGGGACATTTTCTTGTGGACTAGAAAGCTCACATTTACGTCTGGATAAGAGTGGCTGCCAAACGCTGTAATTGTAAATGTTGTAGTTTATCTCATAGGAATTTCCAGTTAAAATAAGACATTGGGTTACTTTGTCATTTGTCTTAGACTGGCAGAAATGAAACAACTTAAATGTAAGGTGTGTTTGGTAAACAGTATAATGCCGTTGTAATTAACTGCATGATCATAGAATTGGCTTTAAATATCTTTATTTAGCTGAAATGAAAAAATGCAATATTGCTCTGAATCTTAACTCAACAGAAATGTTAACAGTATGATTTTGAATTACAGTATGGTGCAACAGTGCTCCAAACAATCAGCATTCTTGTTCAACAGCATAGTTAACTTCTGGACATGAATAAGGAACCTGTATTTTTGAATTACAGCAACGCACTGTAGTGGTGAATTGCAGTATTAGTACTGCAAATAGACCTTTATGTTTATGGCATTTAGCAGACGCTCTTATCCAGAGTGACATACATCAGTGCTTAAGTAGTCCACATCTGTTCCTCATACCAGCACAATACTAGTCAAACTGCTGCCAGTCATATACTTAATCACTGTATCTTTTTTTTTATTAGTCCTTCAATTAAAGCTGGCATTCTAAAATTTAACATCTGTTTTATTTCATATCCAGTCTGCCTATTTAGCAGTTAACATATCTATGTCGGACCAATACTTTATATTCTCCAATAAATGAATAAACAAATTTGACACTATTTAGTGTAAGCTAGCAGGTAGTGGTGGTGGCCTAGTGGGTAGGATACTTGCCTCTGCACCAAGAGGTCATGGGTTCAAATCCTGCCTTCAGCACCACCACTGGGTTCCTGAGCAAGACACTTAACCCCCAGTTGCTCCAGGGAGACTGTCCCCTGTAGTTAGGGAATGGAATGGAAGTCGCTTTGGATAAAAGCATCTGGTAAATGTAAGATTTTCTTTTAAGTACCTTTGAACTACTTCTGCTGATAAAAACATGTAAAACATGCTGTTATAAGTCCTGATTCAACAGGACAGCCTCAGCTCTTTACTGCATCCAGTAGGCACAGCAGCCCTGATATGAGTTCGTTTGAGACGCTTTGCAATCAATGCTGTCTTGATGGAGCTAAACAGGCTGCCTCACTGCAGAACTGCGCCTGGTCAGAAACGATCCCAGTGGCTCGTCTGATGTGTTCTATGCAGTGTGAAAAGTTTCTCACCCCAAAGTTTAACGTTCTGCTGAACAAGCCAACCTTTAGCAGCCAGAGATCGATGGAGATGTAAAATACTGTACTTGAAAGCATTATTGGGTCCCTTTTATACTGTAGCTGCAACTGGCAGAAAATCCATGCATTAATTAATACCCGAGGCAAAGAGATTTCTGCATGCTGCTCCAGCCGTCCCCTGAGATCATCCCTATCAAACACACAATCAGAGCCATCGATCAACCGCTTCATTTTAATTATTCTATAAAAAGACTCGTTCTTCTGAAGAGCATGTCTTGTGCATCCACCTCGATGCTCTTGGGGTGTCTGTCCCTAGTAAACAGACGGGATAAGTGTGAGAGCCTCCTGTGCCGTGTAAGTATTGCTTCAATGCATTTGCATGGATGGTTTGTGGGTTCTTACCGGTCTTATATTTTCCCTTTGGACTCACAAGTATCCAGATGCTGAACATTTAACTAATATTGCAGAATTTATAGACTGTTTTTCATGGCAAGGCATAACAGCAGAACGAGGACAGAAAAAGGGAAAAGCCTCCGGGGTCCCACTCATATCCTTGTCCAGGGGGATTACCTGTACAATAACTTTTTTAGCTTGAAATGAAATGCAGATTCAAAATACCAGCTATTACACAACACTCAAGCTGCAGAAAAGAGGTTCACCACACTCATGTTTTAGTGTTTGACTAAATAGTAGAAAAGAGTTTTTTTCCTTTCCTGTCGATCCTGGTGTTACTCATTATATGCAATATCCGCAATTTGCATGTGTATTTGTACTGTAACTTGAAATTAAGGTAACACTTCAGTATAGTGAGATGTTGCAATGCCCTTGTAATATCTTATTAACCCTTATCGAGCCAGTGGCTGGTAATTAACTGCCTGCTCATGAACGCTTAAGCAATGAGCAATAAGTAGGGGGTGAGTTAACACTCTGCTGGGTGTACATTTTTACCGGAAAAAACTGAGGGCCCATTTTTTTTACTTAGAACTAATTATTTTACTACTGAGATATTAATGGGCACAAAAAGAACCCCCAACTAGTGATTACAAGCTTAATTGGGTAAATTTTTAAACAATAGATCTCACAAAAACTTCTTTATTAGTTGATTACTTAAAGCTCCGGGAAAAAATAAGAAATCACTGCCAAAATGTTCAGTTTCTCAGGTTTGATCTTTTATAGGTGTAAGTATTGAATTGAACAGCTTTGCCTTAGTTTTTAAGAACTGCTGACAATATTTCTCCTAATTTCCAAATCAAAATATTGTTCTTTAAAGCACAATTTGAAAGGAAATGACAATATTTCAAAATAAGAGAAATGATGCAGTGTTTACAGAACATGAATTATTAAAATAAAACAAATCTCTTGTTCACTCTTAAACAAAATGGCAATAATTACCTTTGATGAACTTCTACTAGTGTTTTACCATCCAACTTGTCACATTGAGAGAGGAGAGTGTTGATTATAGCAGTGTTTTTTTATTTTATTTACATTTTTCACTTTTTTTTCTCATTAAATAAGATGTGATTCGGGTACTCACTAATCGGTACCTCATAAAGCAGAATGTGCTTGTGTAGGAATTTAACAGACACTGGCCTGGAATGGTTGTCATACTCATAGAGATTTATATATTCTTTGTGCGTTTTTTTAAACCAAAATATATCCTTTTGATGATGTTAGATTTCAGACGTTTTGTTATGAAGACGCTCTCCTGAGCAAAGGTTTTCCACTGCAGATGAATGAAATCTGAATGAAAAGATTTTCTGGTTTTTAGTTGACAATTTTTATTTAGTTGCCTTTTTATTTGAGAAGTGAAAATAATATAACACATATGTTTTATGTTTTATGTTTTTTCAATATGTTAAATTCAGAAAAAAACAGTAATCGTGCATTAAAATGTGCAGACCCGAGGACCTTCCTGAGGCTGAGCAATTATTTTTAATAAATAAAAAGTGCCATTTGATTAGAGTCGTGCAAACTTTTACATATGAGTTTGCATCAGCCTTGTGTCAGGATACAGCACAGGATGCTGCATTGCATTCATGTAACAGTATGATGCATGTAAGACTGGGCTGTGCTTTATATAGTAGGCCTAAGCAGTTCTTTGTATCATTCACTATGTTGACACTTTGCACGGATGACCTATCACACATCTGGTGAAATAAATGGCGTAATTGGCCGTGTATTCCGCTTGCTAATCCTTCATTATTGTTCACAGGCCCTGCAGCCCCATTTAAGTAGACTGACACTGTGAAAGACAAAACTTAGTCTTTTAAGCACATAAAAGTGACCGAAAGAGATTCAGCTGTCGAGGGAAGTATGAAAATACGAGATAAATTATGTATGGTCATTTGAATAATACGAGACCGAAACGAAATGGAAAACAAAGATAAATGAAAACTGGTGTAATTACTGAATGTTCTGCAATTTCAAGTTTAAAAGTCTGATTTGGCAATGCATTCAAAGCGGCACCAGCTAACAAAAGCTGGAAAAAAAAGTCCAAAACGAGGAGGAGGAGGAATAAAAAGACAGCGTGGGGGGGGTCTTTCTCCATTTGATGCATTTATTCAGCTGTGTGTTGGGGGGACTTCTGAGAAACATCAAACACAGAATGGGCCTGGCTCAGGCTTGATTATGCCAATTTGTACTTTTTCTCAGTAATGGGCCATATTTTCTGCCTCCTTCGTTTTTTTGCCCTGCTGTCATCACAAGCTATGCTTCAGAGCCAGGAAATATGTGACATTTGGAGCATTTTTGTGTGACATCAAGATCACAGGTGTGCTTTAAATGTCAGGCTTTTTGAAGGTACCGTTTCTACTGATCAAAATATGTATAAGCAATTACAGCGAACCACCATGCAGTGAGTCAAGAGCCCCTCATCAGGTGCAATTAACCCACTGAAATGGAGTTTTGTTTATCTATGTAATGTCCTATACATTTTACCTTGTTCCTCAGACTAAAGTTAAAAGGTAGGATTAGACTTTATCACTGTTCTTAATCTCAGGCCTGCCTGTCGCATCTTATCTCTTGAATCAGACTCACTATATTGCTATATATAGACAGTGTGGTCTCAGTAACAGTGTGGTCTCGTGCCAAAGGTTTTATATTGGTTTAACCAAAATAACTAGTCAAACTACTATATGATTATGTTAACCTCAATGTTCAGTTGTTGTGTTTGGTTTGAATATCTTTTCCATTGAAACATGGTTGGATGAGTTCTGTGTGGAAGAACTTGACTGACCCGCACAGAGCCCTGACCTCAACCCCATCCAACACCTTTGGGATGAACTGGAATGCAGATCGAGAGCCAGGCGTTCTCGTCCAACATCAGTGCCTGACTTCAGAAATACTTGATTAAGAAATGATTAAGAAATGATAAGAAGATAAGAAAGAACTTTATTTATCCCAAGGGAAATTCTTTTGTCATAAACATGCTCATTGCAGCAAGAGGAATAAAGATAAGACAGTTAGTTGCCCACAGAAACTCCAAAATCTTGTGGAAAGCCTTTCAATAAGGGAGGAAGCTGTTAAATCTACAAAGGGTGGGGGGGCAACTCCATATTAAAGTCTATGTATTTAAATGCAATGTCATTACATAGCTGAAAACTGAAGAAGGCAAGTAGAGTTGAATTGGTACTATCAGTCCTGTGAAGTTCAGACTCAATGTGCTTTTTCTGTGCTCTTGCACCTGCTGGTATTGGGACTTTGACTTGTCTCAGACCCTGCCGTAGGTCCAACAAGTTTTAAAAACTGTTTTTCCACAACAGTGTTTCCACACCAAAATCAGTGCCGCCACAATGACAAAGCAAAAATTGACAAAATGACCCTTGTTCCCCTTAATGAAAAGAAAACCGCTATGACAAAATCACAGAGTAAATGAAATTGTGCAAAAGAGAACACTGGTTTTATTATTTCAACATGGTGGTAGGACAGCCACTGGCTGCCTGATAACCAATCACATGCCTCCCAAAACTCGTCTTCCTGCCCTAAGCATGCGGTACTTCCTTTTTGATCATTACAAACAATAATAGGGCAAAATGATCATCTTACCATAGAAAACATACTGCGTCCCCAGCAACATACAAAAATCTCAAAGAGGGTTCTTCTTTCTCATTTGGATTCGGCCTTGACTTGGACTCGACTAGGTTCCAGAAATAAATGCATGAATGAATGAATGAAATAAAGAAAATAACAACAATTGTTATTATGGCTGCTTCAGTCACATATGGTCATTTTGCAAGCTGTCATAAAAACGGTAGGTAAAAGCAGTAAAGACTGTAGGTAAGGAAATACATATGTGTAACTTTAGTTGTGTGATAAAGGGGGTGTTTTTCATGTCATGATAAAGTCAAGACTACAATTTTATTTAAGGCATTTGGCTGACGCTCTTATACAGAGCGATGTACATCGGTGCTCAAGTAGTCCACATCTGTTTCTTAACCCTGTAAAGCTATACTTAAATCAACGTCTGCCAGTCAACCAAGTTACTGCACCTAAACAACACCTGTCAAAGAGAAGTCAGAAGTTAAGACAAAAGTAAGGAAGGGACGGGGATAAGAGGAGTTTTTTGGGGGGTTTTGGGTTTTGTTTTTTTTTTCAAACGAGAAATAAGCAAGCAGAAAGACTATGCTGGCATACAACGTTTCAAGTCATAGAAGAAGCAGTGCTGGGCTAAAAACAAAATCGCTGTGAGAACACATGATCTCATTACCCAGCTGGAGTCCAGTAAATGGCCATCTTTTCGCCAGAAGTGAGGCAGAGATGAATGCATGACAAAACATTTTTTTTCTCTATTGCTTATCCCAAATGCATTGCTGAAGGCTGTGATTTGGAACAAAAAAAGACACCCATGTTATTTTCATTTGTGACAGACATATGGCTAATGAAGATAGTTTCCTTTAACTTTGCCATTTCCCCCCAGAGTCATTTCGTTTCCTGTCTAATTAAAGGAGTGAAATACAGCAACTTCTGGGCACATTAAAGGAGATACATCTTGATGGGTCTTTCATAGAGAGGTAAAAGATCCCCTGCTAGCCTCGCTTTCATCTTTTGTGAGCCTTTAGTCATTAACTGGACCATATTTCCATCAAACTCCGAGCTTTTAATAGGGTCTTGCTCTGAATGAATGAGAGTGTTGGCAGGCCGGTCTGACATTTTTTTGAATGAGCTCAGTGACAGACACTAGCAGAGCAAATAAAGATGTTAATTCCTGTGTTTATGCCTGCCTCGTTAAGTCAATATTTAGCATTGACTCACATCTGGATATGCACTTCATCTTCTTAAAGTTGGCCAGGCAAGAGACAAAGCACTGAAGAATAGAGAGAGCAGGAAATGGCATCTGACAGTTTCTCTATAAAAGATTCTTTGGTGAAATTGGCCTGGAGTACTGCAGTTATAGCCCATTAACTCCACTGAAAACTTTCACAGAAGGGATGCGAGTGCCTGGGTTTTGTCTAAATGTCGGTAAGTCGCCTCACGAAGACGACTTTAGAAATGTTTTGACATGCAACCACCATCCATCCCTAACCTCATTTAGCTATTATACTTAACTCAAATTAATGGCTCAGTGTTCAACAAACATTTCACAGAATACTAAAAACATACAATTGTTGCTCAAATCCAACCAGCTATGCAAGGTTTAGTTCTTTATAGATGTTCATCATGTTAAACAGCAAAGTGACTGAATACATATGCCAAATTTTGGACAGCCCTGTTCAAATGATTTTTTAAAAGTTTGAATAAGCTAAAAAGCAGAAGAATCTAACATGTGGTCTTTTTCTGGAAATTTATCTGCATTAATAAAGGGTCATTTATTTGTTAAACATTATTATTAATATAGTAGTAGTAATAGCAGCAGTAGTAGCAGTAGCAGTAGTATCAGTAATAGTAGCAGTATTAGTAGTAGGAGTAATAGTAATATTGATTGCAGTAGTTGTAGTAATACAAGTAGTAGTAGCAGTATTAGTAGTAGTAGTAGCTGTAGTAATAGCAGTAGTAGCTGTAGTAGTAGCAGTTGTAGTAGCAGTAGTAGTAGTAATAGTAGCAGTAGTAGTAGTAGTGTAGTAGTAGCAGTAGCAGTAGTAGTAGTAGTAGTATTAGTAATAGCAGTAGTAGTAGTAGCAGTAGTAGCAGTAGTAGTAGCAGAAGTAGTAGTAGTAGTAGCTGTAGTAGAAGTAGTGGTAGTAGCAGTAGTAGTAGTAGTAGTAGTAGCAGAAGTAGTAGTAGTAGTAGTAGTAGTAGTAGTAGCTGTAGTAGTAGTAGCAGTAGTAGTAGTAGCAGTAGTAGCAGTAGAATTAGCAGTAGTAGTAGTAGTAGTAGTAGC
>JBBJLS010000001.1:15503477-15528481 GCA_037577275.1 Bryconaethiops microstoma
AGGGAGAGACAGTGAGAGAGAGAGAGAGATAGAGAGAGAGACAGTGAGAGAGAGAGAGAGAGAGACAGTGAGAGACACAGAGAGAGAGACACAGAGAGAGTGACAGAGAGAGAGAAAGAGACAGAGAGAGAGACACAGAAAGAGAGACACAGAAAGAGAGAAAGGGAGAGTGAGGCAGAAAGGGACCCCAGTGCAGAGGATGTTCTCAGAGTGTAAGGATCGTTTTACAGGCTCTCTGACCCTGGGCTTGTGTGGTAGCCCTGCCTCCTGTGTACTGGGCTCTGCTGCGGCTTCCCCACGAATAAATACACACAGAACACACATAGTGCAAACACATTCCGTACAATATGTCCAACAGAGTAGTTTTAAAAATGGAGTGCTCACATTTGTAACCAAATTTGCCATTTTGCATTAGTTCCTACTTTCCTTGTAACTCTATATGTACAGCCACGTTAAAAAAAAAACATTTCAGGCAATTAATCTATCTGACTTCATTTTCACCCTTCGAAATTGTGAGAAAGTATGAGACGCCACATGGAATGTGACATTGTGAAACTCTGCTCTTATCGTGAAAACTGACCATTTTCATTTTTTTCATATTTGCAGGAAAACAAAAAGTGAAATTTAGCACTGGCCTGACTGAGAGCCTGCATCGTGACAGGAGGCAGCTGAAAGCTGGCCTTTTTTTAAAAAGTGGCACCGTGGCTTCTCTCAAAATGGTGCAGGATTTTCTTGGGGAATTGTGGTCCTAGATGCGTGCAAAAGAGATGCAAACAGTAACAGTCAGGACACCTTGGTGAAAGATGAGGGGTCAAAAGTCAAGTTCCAATTAAGGCCTCCTGCCTTCACACCCCTCCTCCTCTTCTCCTCAAGAATCCATTCTATAGATAAAGGCTGGGATGCCTCTTGGTGATGTGCCGTCTGCTACAGGGAGACGGCGTGCATTAATTCACACCACCCTCCACACACTCTCCAACTCGCCAGGAGGTGGCCCAGGATAAAGGGCTCAGAATATCCCTGGACCAGCCTCAGGCTGAAAGCATGTGTAAACATTTCCCTGAAATCTGGTGCCTGACGCCGTGCCCCTGTGGCCAATCTACTGCCTTCTGTCTCGCCGTGGTATCTGTAATAAAATACTGATTTGGGAGCTGTTACGTAAGCTGTGCAAAAATGGCCAAATCCCATGTATTATGACATTTTGTCCCTAATGCTGTAAAGCCTTGAAGGATTTCAAGCATATTTACCATGTTCCTAGAGTAGCATTAAGAAACTGAACATACAATGTGCAATATGCTTTATTGTTGCTCTTGTCTCAGTTTTAGCCTGAAGCTTGCTTTGACACCCAAGAGAAAACTGCTACATTTTATGGTGCTTTGGCTAAGGTATCTCAATCTGATAAGCAATGGAGGTGGTTAGGGAAACACCCAAGCTGTTCCTATTTACACCATGTTTACTGAGCAGAATAATGCGGGACCCAAATTTCACACAAGCATGTAAACATAGACAAAAAACATTCTGCTGCTGGCTCAACTGTTGAAGTGCCGAAAGGTTTATTTCAGTGTTTCCAGTACTGACACTCATATATTGTATGGATTCCACTTAAATAATTAAATGCTTTTCTCCTATGAATATATACATATGTAGGCCATCATGTTCAGACGGAGGCCTGTCCACACTACTAGGTTATTTTTAACACAGTGCAACCTGCATTTCAAGTCCAATGTGCATTTTTGTTTTTTACCCCTCAGAGAATGTGAGAAACATGTGGCAAGAAAATGTTCCTATGGTGTTCTGAGGTACTCTGAATCATACCTCTGCCTTTCTGCTATTTCCTGCCAAATGTACCTCCAGTCCTCATAGCTATTTTTGTGCACAAAATCTTATTTGGTTTCAGTAGTCCTTGCGAATGTTAATGCTTACATATAATAAGAACAACTTCATCTTGCAACTTTTGGAGCGAAATGTTAATTGCTGATTAAGATTAGATGATTAACATTTATTGCTGATAAATGTTAAATGAAAAGACTGAACGAGACTTATTATATTTTTGTGTTATATATTACAAAATACATTTTGCAACCTGCTTCTGCCAGTTTGATGTTAAGAAGGGCAATTTAAATGAATTACATGGTTGCATGCCCCCCCACCCCCACCCCTCAGTCAGTTGCAAAGCTGAGCCGATGCCAATTCACTATTGAAGCATTTATATGCTTAATTAGCAGGAACTAATATGTCATTCCACCATATTATCTGAAATTCAATAGGCCAGTTCATCCATGTCATAGCCAAAGCCTCTCTATATGAGTTTAGTTTGGTTCATCAAGTCCAAAAGGAACCATGCACATTCCACAAACAGCTTCATTCAAACCTGTCTCTCTTAAAACCCTTAACATCGCATTTGATAGTCTACCAAGCCTGGAGAGCTAATTACATTCAGCTGTGGGTGGCATCTCAAGAGCTGTGACAAATGGTGAAGGCTGAATTGAGAAGACTATTAGCAGCTTTTATGCAAAAGCATTAATCAAAGATTTATAGACAAGACACAAAGATTCTTCATGGGTGTATAAGCTGGTTAGCTGGCACTTAGGTTTTCTAGAAGCATGTATTAGAGACGCAAAAGCAGACTTTTTTTTAGTTTAGTTTAGACCGTTTAGTAAGTTTCATTTCAGATAGCTATACTATTATTTAAACTCCTCGTACTTGGCTTAGATACATTTTTTGAAGAGAAATTTGTGGCAATTATTTACATTATTTAAAGGTTTATTTAAATTCATTTCTTGAACAAAATTACTTCTTTAAAACACTCACAGAAAGTTGGGTGAAAGCGATTCTTCTGTGGCATCACACCAAAGAAACTTTTAGGGGGTCTGTGGAGGTCACTTCTCTATTTCCAGTGTAATCACTCCAAAATCATATTAATTCTACTGAATTATTTATCACTCTATAAAATTAGATACAGATTCCATGGTTTCTTTGCACTCTTTTCTGATGCAGGACAGGCAACTGGAGACAGGTGCTGAGGCAAGTTGACAATTATCAGTGCAGCTATACATGCAGTCCTACACTGTTTATGGATGTTACGGCTGATCAAAAAGGGGCAATAACTGAGGGCCAAAAATAAGTGTATGCAAAGGGGAAAAATTTAATTAAAAACTCACAGAGAAACAATGGCAGACATTGATCAAAAACCTCCTTCTTTGGTCTGGTGGAGTGAAATCTGATGCTGCTTGTGTATGAAGGGACCTTTTCATGAAAGGTAAGGCTGAAGTAATTTTGCTACCTACACAGCAAGCTATAACTGGCTGCTTGTTGTAACTGCAGTATTGTCACCCTATAATGTTTGTTTTGCAGTTTTAGCTAACTAGCTAGTTAGCTACCAGCAGATGGCTAGCTAACTTTTTCTACTTCATCTACTTTCAGCTCCACCTGATTAGAGGTTGCCACAATGGATCAAGAATCTCTATTTCCATCTATCCTCACCATCTTACTCTCTCATACCATCTGCCTGCATGTCCTTCCTTCACCACATCCATAAACCTTCGACTAGACCTTCCTGCTTTCCTTTTCCCTGGCAGCTCCAATCCCAGCATCCTTCTCCCAACACACTCAGAGTCTCTCCTCAGCACACACCCAAACCAACGCAATCTCGTCCAAAAGGTCCAACTCGAGCTGTCCCTCTAATAAACTCATTCCTGATCCTGTTCATCCTTGTCACTCCCAGTGCAAATCTCAACATTTTCATTTCCGCCATCTCCAGCTCTGCTTCCTGTCTTTTCCTCAGCGCCACTTTCTCCAATCCGTACAACGTGGCTGGTCTCACTGCAGTCTTGTACGCCTTCCCTTTTACTCTTGCTGGTACCTGCCTGTCACAAATCACTCCTACCACTCTTCTCTGCACATTCCACCCTGCCTGCACTCTCTTCCTCATCTCTCTTTCATACTTACGGTTACTCTGGACTGTTGACCCCAAGTATTTAAAATCCTTCTCCATCGCCAGCTCTACTCCCTGCATCCTTACCATTTCACTGTTCCCCCTCTCATTCACGCAGAGGTATTCTGTCTTAAGATAGACTGTGAAACACTAGCTGAAGAACAGGCAGTGGAGGTTGATGAAATAAGAGATGTAGCTATGCTTCTTGAGATATCACTACCATTATCTGTATTTTTGTCAGTGCTTTTGCCAACTGCTAGGAGATTAGTTTTTAGCAAATCACAATTATTCATTTACAGGCACATTTATTCATCAAATATGAGATGGCAGTTGTTCAACGCTTCTTTGGTTCCGTGTTCATGGACCCAGTCATATGTGAAGGAGTTATAAGTCTCTAGATTCTTGTACTTCTTCATCTGCCTGGGCCATGTTGCAGGAGGTCTGGAGGATGAGGAAATATGTAGTCGATCACCTCCACATTGGGGACATAGGTCAAGTTGTAGGGAAAATTGCTTTTCTGCATTTTGTATGGATGACATGACATGACATTTGCACTTAATTTGTTCAAGTTGTTCAAAACTTGAAAAGAAGCTAACAAAAGGAGTCCGGGCAGCTGGTGTCATAGTGGCTAAGGAGCTGGCCTTGCGATCAGAAGGTCGTGGGTTTGAATCCCAGGATTGCTAGTGGCACCACTGAGGTACCCTTGAGCAAAGTACCATCCCCACACACTGCTCCCTTGGTGAATGGGTTAAATACAGAGAAAGAATTTCATACTGTGTGCTGTGCTGTGGTGTGTTCACACAGGAGTTTATGGGGCCATTTTACTTTACTTAAAGCTGTCTGCACTTATTCACCTGTTTTTATGTAAGGCCTACTTAAACTACAATAAAAATGCTTTGTATTATATTTAAATATAATGCAGTTAATCCTGACTCTAGACAGAATTACAATGGAAATAATAATAATAATAATAATAATAATAATAATAATGATAATAATAATAATAATAATAATAATAATAATAATTATTATTATTATTATTATTATTATTATTATTATCTCAGATATCAAATTTAGATTTGGACTGAAATAAGAGACATCAGTGCATCTCTAATATGAATATGTTAACTATCGCTCCAAAAATGGATGCAAATTCTATCAAGCAATTATCAAGAACATGTCTGATATACTTTTATTAACCACTTTCAAGAATTACATACATTCAATTTGTGAGTGCTCATGTAATTTTCTTATCACAATACAGACAAAAAAGGAAGGAAGGCACATGAATTATAGCTGGAAAAAGATGAAACATTGTATTTTGTATTAATTATATATTTAATTATTGGTTACAGCAAATGTGAAAGGCAAATATTTATGTGCTAAACCTTCTCCATTACAGATAACTCGCATGTGAATGGAGGATGATTTTTCTGGATTTTGTCCAGAGGTGTAATCAATACATAATCAGAGTAGGAAGTTTTTTAAACAGGCCTGGCTAAAACCCAAGCACAAATAAGGAAGATTATTGCTTGCCACAATGCACCCCTAAAGTAAAAAAGGATATAAAGGAAACTGAGAGCACATATGACATGTTTAGTCTGCCCCCTAGCACCTTGGACTAATTTATTGTGGCAGAGAACATGACTGATTCTTTAAAGCCGCTGGCGTGGCACATGCCTCAGTGGGTGATGTCATGAAGCAAGGAAAGCTGAGAGAATGACACTAGCCACCATTAACTCCTACCATGCAGGGTTAGCCCCAGGGCCACCCCCTCCAGCAAACTCAACTCCACATACTGGGGTCCAGCTGCTGTCAAAGCAACCCTCACTCTTCTCCACTGATGGCAAAGTTCAGGTCAAGTTTACGAAAAAGGTCCAAGATGACTTGTCTATCTGATGCTCCACCCTGTCCTTTTGTTTGTCTTGTCCTTTTGCTCCGAGTCTTAATGTCTTGCCCCGGCTGTCTGGTTTTAGATTGCCCAAATGTGATGAAGTCACAGTGAGAAAGACCGTGAAGAATGCCATATTAAAAATAAATATTACAAACACAAAAGGGACAAAGTCAAATTCTAGGTTGCAGTTGTGAAGCATAGTGTTCACTTGAAATTCAATTGTTTAGGCTTAAAAGACTTTCACGTAGCAAATGTCAAAGTCTTTATCTGATGTCAAATAATCATTACTGTTCAAAGACTAATTAGTAGAGCTGGCCCAAATAATTAGAATATTTAAGCGTTTGCCTGTTATGTTATAAATTGTATCTATATTTAGTATTTGGACAGTTCATTTAAATAAAACATTTTTTCATAAAAAAAACAGGATGTTATATAAAAAGATATGTCAAAACATAAAAAACTACACACACACAAACACACATTTTACATATATATATATATTAGCTTTAGGTGCATATCCTGGTCAATGGCAACATAATAATGGATGATTTTGCTGGCCCACTATGCAGTGCTGTTGCACAAACATCATCTACGTAGAAGGCTAATTGTGATCTCATCACCAACATCTGAAATGTGCCAAAAGCCAACATCTGAAATGTGAAATACAACATGCTGGAGATGCTTGGGGCCCAAACAACTATACAGCTGTATGGCCTTTTCATTCCAATTCCAGAATCATATTTCATGCTTTTAAAGAACTTCTTAATTTGCCTTAAAACTAGAGCCAGAAGCATGAAGTTGGTGCTTTCGAGTTTTGAACGTTTTGTCACCTTTAACTGGAATCACTGTTCTGTCTATGAACCAGCCTCTCACTTTCTTTAGGCACTGTTCCAATGTGATATGGCAATATTCCATGTCTTTTTCACCAAATAAGAGAGTTTGTTTCAAGCAAACCACACAGGTCACATCCCAGCATGAAATCAGTGTGAAGTGGTTCTGCGTATTTTTATTTCCCAGACTCTTTATTAGAGCAAGAATCAGTCTGCCTACACTGTCAGGTTTAAAAAAAAAAGGGACTTCAGAGTATTAAGCACCAGAGCATTATGCTCTATCTACCCCCTGGAGAAAGCCTGAAAGAGGGTGTAGGAGGTTCTGGCTGATATACTAACTGTGCATACAGTACCATGACAGTTGCTGCATACAAAAGCACTGGCTGAAAGGATGGTGTCAATGAAAGAAGTTCAAATTATGAATATGAAGCATATGTAGTTTTACAGGGTCTGGTCACACCTTCTTTTTGTAATGAGTTAATTACATGACTGGAACAACCATGATTAGAATTTCCCTTTTATGTCATTTTTTGTTATTATGGTTTCTTCTAAAGATTTCATTTGCCATTTAAATTGTGTAGTTTCTACTGCTTGAAGGCATTGTTAATGATATCCATCCATCCATTATCTGAGCCACTTATCCTTAAGTAGTGGTGCTTTTCCTCTGGCACAGGGAACCATGCTGTGCCACAAACAAATGTTTTTCCATTACAAATAAAGATAGCTGTACCCGAGCCATACCCATGCTGTTGGACGGCAGGGCCAAAATCAGGTCACATGACTGCATCACTGCTTTCTGATTGGGCACAGTGTTGTCATCACAACATGGAAAGAGCCCATTGTTTTTACTGTCCATGCAAAAAAACAACAGTGGAGATACAAACTAACAACTTGGAAGTTGAGAAATACAAGAACAACTATCTTTTAGGCTGAAGATAGATTTCATTTTTAAAGCTGTGAGAAATGCGAAGGTGTACTAGGACAAGTTACCTGGTTAGGTTTTCATCACACAGCTAAAGAACACTGAGAAAAAAATGTAAAACTCAAACAAGGCTATAAATAATAATAGACCACTGTGGTTTGACTCCATGGATGTGGTTTTGGGATGATGACCAACGGGGAGAGAATTATGCTGCTAATGCATCAGAAACACTGTTACCAGGTTGAGATACACTGGAAAACCAAAGCAAGTTTTGTGCCATCGCAGTATAGTTTAGGTACACCATAGTTCCTGTATACTTAGGGCTGCAAGGGGTGCTGGAGTCTATCCCAGCAGTTATAGGGCAAAAGATGGAGAAATTTCCTAGACAGGGCAATTTAGCTTCTCCAATTTATCTGATATGCATGTCCTTGGACTATGGGTGGAAACCAGAGCACCCGGTGAAAGCCCACATGCAAAAGCCCACACTCCACACAGAAAAGAATCAAATCCAGTATCTTCTTGTTGTGAGGTGACAGCACTTTGCACTGCACCACTGTATCACCCCATTGTTAATGATATGAAATTAGAAAATTAGACAAAGACATTAGAGATTGTTTGATGTATTATACAGTAAAAGAAAGGCACAATACACAATGCACCTTACAACTCAATTCATGCAATACAATGAAGGAAGCTGCACAGTGGTATAAGGCTATGTAGAACACAGACAGAATGTTTCTGAGACCTTAAAGTAACACGATAAAGAATGTATGGCAGATGATTATATGTTTGCTACTCTGACAACACACAGCTGTGTCTGTTATTTGTTGTTTGCTACGTGTGAAGCAGGAGGGCAGAATCTGTTTTTAAATCTGGTGGTCAGTATTTTGATCCAGCTGGGCCTTCTTTCACACTCAAAATGGTGTGGAGGCAGCAATGGCTCCTAAAACAGTAGCATGCAAGTTCAAGACACAATACATCTGATCTCAACAAGATCAAACTAAAATAAAAGGTTCTTTATGGAACCAGATGTTATCCTACCTCATTCCGAATAACTCTTTAGCATTTTATTTGAAGAATATGAATATTTCTTTACTCAAGTGTATTTCTGAGGAATAAAAACTACGTTTTACCCACTTTCACTTCACCCTCAACTCCTGAAGTTTTCATTTCTTTCTGTTCTGCTCGTTCATCTCCTGGGCCCTGTTTCAGAAAGCAGGTTTAAAAAACGATACTCAGGGTAACCCCAAGCTGTCCAACTCGGAGTATTTGGTTTCAGAACGGTTAATAACAACTAGTTCAATCAACGCGGAGTTGCTTTAACCCCAAGATAAGCGCGCGCACCAGGATACATGAAGCCCTGATAAAACGAAGTGCAACACAAATAATCTGTACAGAACTGAGAGCATGTCTGCGATATGTCTGAGAAACATAAGGGCTGAGGATGTTATTCAAATAAATTATAGATTGTCTAGAAAAACGGTAATGTTCAAACAGAAAATCGTCAGGAAATAATAAAATGTCCAAACGCGCTCTAATTACTCTCTCTTTTGTTTTGTAGTCATTCACTGTTTTTGTATTTATTTATTTATGTATTAGTTATTGCATGGGTTTGATTTATTTCTACCGGTACTCTCTGCCAAATGACTGATTATTTTAGTAGGTATAACCCTGACGTCAACGGAGCTGGGTGGCCAATGGAAGCAACTTGTGGGCGGGTCCTGGGACTTAAAAACATGGCCGAGCGGAAGAGAGAGAGAGAGGGGGGAGCAGTAACACACAGATGCACTGAATGCAAGCAACACGCCAAAAGAGCCAAGCTGGGAGGACGTGAGGGTTGAAGGAGCGAGTGCAAGGGAGAAATCACTACAAAGGACGTGCCCGTGAGGAACGCCATCGCTAAGAGACGCTGAGATTGGCATACGAGGAGTGAGGCAGAGTACAGGCGGCTACAAATTTGAAGGCGTCCGTCGGCGATACCCCTCTCCACAGCGGCCCTGGGCATTTGGTGAGTCATTGCCCGGGCCTATTGTGAGTACCCCTCTCGTCCTCACATATTGTTTTTAAAGTCCATTCGGACGGCAGCGCGCTGAACGTGTGCGAGCAGAATACTGGCACAGTGTTTGTTTTAGAGGTGTGGAGGCTCGAGTGAAGTTTGGTTGGGATAGTCGAGTCCCACCTGTGTGAGAACAGATCGGATTGGATTTAACTGAGGACTGGTTTTCCAGGGTTTATTAATGTAGTGTGGACTGCATATCATTTTAGTGCTTATTTCAAGGTATTGGGTCTGGGTACTGTTCCTGTTTTATCCTTTTTTTTCTCCCTCTAGAAGAGGATAAAACAGGAACAGTACCCAGCCCTAATACCTTGAAATAAGCGGTCTGGGACTCGGGGATTGCACAGATTTTTATTGAGTTTCTGTGCAAAACCTTTTCCTTTCCATCGACTTCAGACTTAACCCTGTACACTAAGTCTATCTCCCCTACCAGCCCAACCACCACATATGGGGTCCCATCCCACCACCGAGTCGGTTTCCCACGACCCTGCCTATTTCGATCCCTGCCCCACACCCATTGTCCTGGCAATAAGAACTCTGCCTGTGCAGTGCGGTCATATTCATTTTCTGAGTTGTAGCAGCCCTTGCATTGGGTTGGTGCACAATCTCATATGTGCGTCTCAATCTTGTGTGGTATCCCCTCACCCACCCACTCAACCCCTGGCCCTGGGGTGTACTGCCCACTCCACAACGAACATCCATTGGAGTTCTAACATAATGGCCAAACAGCAAGTAAGTGGGGGCGAAACCAGTCACACTATGAATGGTGTTATTGTAGGCCATCATCAATTCTTGCAGGACCTCTGCCCAATTATCCTGGTTCTCATGGCCTAAGGAGCATAACATACCCAAAATTGTCTGGTTGAGACGTTCAACCCTGCCATTTTCAGCAATACTGTACAGGCTACACAACTGCTTAAACAACTCAGATTCAAAATTGGGACCCTGATCAGAGTGTATCCGCTGTGGACACCCAAATTACCCATGCATACCTAGTGAACATGTCGGTCATGTATTTTCCCTACCTGCCCGATACTTCACCTCATAATCAAAGCTGGCCAGCTGAGCCACCCTCCTCTGTTCAGTTGCTCCCAACTTGGCAGTTTTTAAATGGGCCACTGGATTGTTGTCTGTAAATACAAGGACTTTAGCTCCCAGCAAATAGTCTCTGAATTTCTCCATCATGGCCCACTTTAGGGCTAGCAACTCCACTTTAAATGAGCTATAATTATCATCATTACGCTCTGTGGGATGTAAGCTATGGCCTGCATATGCTATTACCCGCTCTTGGCCCTCTTGTACTTGGGCTAGCACTGCCCCCAGCCCTTGGTGGCTAGCATCTGTATAAAGCGCAAAGGGAAGATTAAAGTCGGCATATGCCAAAACTGGAGCTTGGATTAAGCGCTCTTTTAAGGTGGTGAAGGCTGCCTCACACTCTGCAGTCCAAGTAATGGCCCGTCCATTATCCTTCTTAGCAGCGGGTACACCAGCCAACAATGTTGTCAAGGGCCGGGCGATCTTGGCAAACCTGGCCACAAATCTCCTGTAGTACCTGGCTAGGCCTAGAAAAGCTCTCACCTCTCTTACAGTGGTCAGCAGGGGTCACTCCATCTCGACCCACCACATGGTCCAGGAACTTTACTTCAGGCTGGAGCAGCTTACACTTGTTAGGGCGGACTTTCAAGCCATACCTCCACAGCTGTTCGAAAATCTGCTCCAAATGCTGGAGATGGACAGCAAAACTGGGAGAATACGTGATAATATCATCAAGGTATACCAACAGAAATTCAGTTACCTGGCCATTTAAACAGTGTTGCATAAGCCTCTGGAAGGTGGCCGGAGCATAGCATCCGCTGGAACTCATATAGCCCCAGAGGTGTGGGGAATGCAGTCTTCTGCCAGTGGTGGACCTCCACTTGCCAATAACCGCTAGCCAAGTCTAGGGTGGTGAACCATTCTGCCTGGTTTAATGAGGTCAAGGTCTCCTCAATCCAGGACAATGGAAAAGCATCTTTCAGAGTTACATCGTTAAGCTTGTGGTAGTCGACGCAAAATCACCAGCTGCCATCTTTCTTCTGAACCCTAACAACTGGAGCTGCCCATGGACTGGTGCTCTCAGTATTTACTCCCTTATCCAACATGTTGGACAGCAAGGTCTTCATCTACTTGTACATCATTGGAGGGTATGGCTGGAATCACCCTCTGATAGGTGCTGCATCCCCCGTTGGGATACTGTGCTATACCACATCCGTGTGGCCAAAATCTTCTTCGTCAGATGCAAATACTTTGGGACCATTGCGTCATCAGGTACCAAAAGCTCTGTTTTTGTTCCTCTGTTAAGCCAGCACTATCAAGGTCAGTCTAGAACAGTGGTCTACCACTGCCACTCTGACCACTCCTTCACTTTCTTGATCTAGACTGAGGTCTCAGACCCCATATATGTCAGCTCCATCTACCAAGCACAATCTGGCTATCTTCTGGTATTGGGGGACCCACAGGTCGTAGAGATGTGGATTACACAAGTGTATGGGCATTCGACCTCAGTGGACCCGGCTCACTGTTTGGGCCAACCCCGCTTCATTCTCAGGCAAAGGTTCCACTAAAAACCATTTATCTGCACCTCAGAGTTCGGTTTTAACCTGGCCCCAAATCATCAGCGTGCTTTGGGGAGGGATACGGATCTTCCTCCGGACCACCGGGGTGCACATACCCCAACGTCCCATCTTCCTTCACTTAAGCTGCCACTCGTTGGCACGTCACAAAGGCCTGTTGCCAATCTTCGTCCCTGGGCATAGTCTGTGGAGACAAAGACTGTGGCCTGGATCCAACCAAAGCCTCAGAGATCATGTTCATTCCAATTTTTAATGGGACTGTGAGGTGCTCCGGCTTAGTCAAAACAATACCTCTCTTTGGTATACATACACCAGCCACTTCAACGTCCAATACTACATAGCCAGTGTAGGGGATGTCTAGTCCATTTGCTGCCTTTAACGTCAACATGGGCATGTCGCTCATATGGCATCCTGGAAAAAGCATTTCAAACATGCGCTGATGTATTAGGGTAACCTGTGACTCCGTATCTCGCCCATCAATCTGCAGACTCACCATTGGGCACTCACACAAGAAGACCCCTTCGGTCTGTTGTTCTGTGCTCCCCTCCTGCACCACTTGGACCTCAGCAGCAGAGTTCAGCAGTTTAAGGGCATCCCGACTGGTTACAACGATGGCAGATGGGCCGTCCTTCTTCATCCCACCTAAGACAAAAGGGTTGTGATCTGCCCCAACAAGTCTCAGTCGCTTGCACAGGGCGTGCCGGGACCGCTGTTGCTCTTGAGGAGTCTCATAGCTCCAAAAGCAGCCGTAACTATTGCAACACCCCTTGTGTTATTTCACGAACTTGCTTTGTCACTTCACCCAGGATGTCTTTCTTCAACTCCTCTTTCCAATCCATCCTAGAATTATTAGAGGCACATAAATTACTTTCTCTAGCACAATGAGACTCATACCTCACTTGGGAGTACTCCTTGTCCAATAGACATGCTTCCTGGTAGAGCTCTGCAAAGGACCCCTCTGGGTTTCTACATGCAAAGGTCTTCAGTGCACGTACCAATGGCCCATCTTCCAATCCCAGGAGAAGTTGTTCCTTCAAGACCTGTTCTGAGAGGGCTTCCTCCGGGTCATGCCTCTGCAGTCTGCAAAAGAGCTCCCTTAACCTTAACACATAGGCATTTAATAATTCCCCAGACCTTTGCCTACAGCCAAAAAACTGCACACGTAATACAGGCAGTAGCGTTTCTCCCAGATATAAAACATCCAAGCGCTCAAATATCTTCTGCACTTTATCCCTTCTGCCCTCATGTATTACCCCCATCTCCCTCTTAGCATCACCACCCAAAGCACCCATTACAATCTGTATTTTTCTACCCTCAGATATTTCCTGGTCATCAAGGAACCCTTGAATCTGTTCCTTCCATTCTGAATAATCGATTTCACTCCCTGCTCCCTTAAATTTTGGAATCCAGGGTGGTCCTGGAAAGACCGGTACCATCATCATATTTTTTTTTTCAACTTGGGTGAGATACTACTTGCACAGAGCAGGGGCTAAAACAAATACACACTACAATAAAAGTACAAAATTCCAGTGAAGTTGGTTGCTCAATGTAACCCAGGATCCTGCCGACTACGCCAGAAAAGTAAAAAAAAAATTAAAGAAAAAAAGAACAGGATAAAACAGGACCAGTACCCAGACCCAATACCTTAAAATAAGCACTAAAATAATAAGCAGTCCACACTACATTAATAAACCCTGGAGAACCAGTCCTCAGTTAAATCCAATCCGATCTGTTCTCACACAGGTGGGCCTCGACTATCCCAACTGCCTCTTCACTCGAGCCTCCACACCTCTAAAACAAACACTGTGCCAGTATTCTGCTCGCACACATTCAGCATGCTACCGTCCGAATGGACTTTAAAACCAATACGTGAGGATGAGAGGGGTGCTCATAATGGACCCGGGCAATGACTCATCAAATGCCCAGGGCCACTGTGGAGAGGGGTATCGTCGATGGACGCCTTCAAATTTGTAGCCGTCTGTACTCTGCCTCACTCCTTGTACGTCAATCCCAATGTTTCTCAGCGACAGCGTTCCTCATGGGCATGTCCTTAGTAGTGATTTCTCCCTTGCATTTGCTCCTTCGACCCTCACGTCCTCCCAGCTTGGCGCATTCACTCTTTTGGCATGTTGCTTGCGTTCAGTGCATCTGTGTGTTACCACTCCCCTTTCTCTCTCTCTCCCACTCCACCATGTTTTTAAGTCTCAGACCCCGCCCACAAGTCGCTTCCACTGGCCACCCAGCTCCGTTGGCGTCAGGGTTATACCTACTAAAATAAGAGAGTACCGGTAGAAATAAATCAAACCCATGCACTAATTAATACATAAATAAATAAATACATAAACAGTGAATGACTACAAAACAAAAAATACACAGCAATTCATATCACATAAAATAAAAACACACCACTCACAAAAACCTCCACCTGGTCACATGCTTTACCATCTCTCATACCTTTTCCTTTGCCACTTTAGTTTTTCATTTCAGACCAAAAACAAAAAATCTCAAAAAGAGAAAAACAGCACCTATCAAATGTCAGGTGTTATAATGATAAATACTGGATATACTAAGAAGTTTCACTTCACTGTTCTTTTTTTTTGTTTGTTTGTTTGGGGTTTTTTTTGCAATGCAACATTTACTTCTTAATATCTGTTCATTTTGTCTTAGCTGTCAAAACAAGTGCCTCAAAGGGTTCTGCTCTACTTAATATTGTTTATTTCAACAGTCAGTGTGTTTTTTGCTTTGTAACTTTAGAATAAATACACTGTAAAACTTTCAGGAAAGATGATGTGTTGGGTAGAAGAATACAGTTAGAACTAGGTTTGGTTTCAGATTTCTAGGAGGTCTGTAGCCATCAAAGAATACCTGATTTAATGAAAAACTGATTATCTGAACTAGGTTTTGGATGATGACCGTAAAACTGTATAACTGTAAACTGTCAGATGCCCAGAAAGATTCAGTCACATGAAATTCAACATGACTGGTTAAGTTAGAAATCAGATTTTAATTAGATTTAAAACCACCTACAGATGTGGCTTGAAACTGACTGGGTAAAGTCTGATTTATGCTGCTTTTTGCCATTCAGACTGCAGAAGACCTGCTCAAGACAGACAGAATGAAAAATCAGGGTTGAGCTACCTGTCTGAACAAGACCTGAGATGTTTGCACAGAACTGTATATTCACTATCCAATGTCCACTGTTACTGGTACCAAACGAACAGGTCCGAAATTCAGTGACATTTTATCCCATCTTTTCAGCACCTGGTTGTACACTGTGTGTATTTGTCTGCAGTCTGACCCTTATTACTGCAGCATTTCTGTAGATTTTTATCTCTTTGGTCCAACCCGGAGCAAACGAGCAGCACTGTTTTTTCCTTCAGTCGTTCAGAGATGCTTTATCATGCTTTCCTATGCAAAAGTACTGGGAAATCCATTTTACAACTAAACTGAATAAAATTACAATCTGCATTTGAGCCTTTCCAACCCATTCTAACCTTCCTAACTTCTTTTTTTCAGTTTGGATTCAGACAATGTCTGGACACCAACCCTGCCCTTTTGGCTCAAATGATCATACATACCCAAAATCTAATCAAGTGAAGGGAAAAAAAATAATAAAAATTTGATTTGGGCATCTACCCATGCTGTCTAAACATGGCCTAATTACAGCTGTTCTTTTTGCATTTTCCCAAGCTAGTGCCGTTAATTCATTAGAATCCACATTTGCATTCATGCCTCATTAAAAATTCACAACGTGATTTTTCATCTCTGCCTTCAAACATGTCTGTGGAGTTTTTGTTGTCACTTGATCATTTTTATATGTAATTATGGAGTGAGGCTCTGTTCTCATCTGCGGGCTAGCAGGAGCATTTGCGTCTGTCTCTGACGGCAGCAGACAGTGCATACGGCTCCTAACCTCAGAGGAATGCTGTGTTAATGAGGCCTGTAATTAGTGCAAATCATAATATGCAAATGGTGCTGCATGCAAAGGCAAAATGCATTCGGAAAGTGACGCATGGCAAAAGAAATAAATAAATAAAAGAAAATGAAATAAAGAGCTGAAGTCGGGACGGAGTTATAAACGCGTAGATTTCGAGGGTTTCCGTGCCTGCCATCATGACTCAGAATCTGTTAATCCTGTTTAGCATGCACTGTACGTGGCGCTCTCACTTGAGGATGTTTCCCAAAGTTTGCCACAGCTCATTTGTGCACAGCCGCTCCAGAGACTTAGCTGAGACTCGGCTGCAGTCTCTTAACAAGCCAAGCTTGTCAAGGGCTTATTGAGGGGAGCAGATTCTCCTACCGCCAGCACCGTGAGGAACAAGACTAATGGCAAAAACCAGCCAGAGCACATGGACGATTTAAAACGCCAGATATCTGCTGAGCATCGGTGGCTATGGGGGCAAAAACTGAATCATTATTTGAAGATAAAAACCAGGGAGTGCTAATGGATTACTACGGATTATTGCTTATTAGTGAACAGATATCACTGTATGCAGGGCTGACTGAATTGTAAAGCATTAGATTACAAATACAAAGCCGATGATGATGATGATGATGATGATGATGATGATGATGATGATTATTATTATTATTATTATTATTATTATTGGCAACCCTTCACAATAAAATTAACCTTATAATGGCTTTATAAATGATTTGTAATCAGGTTCTTTATCAGGTTGTAGACAATTTACAAATCATTAATAAGCAGTTATAAACAAGTTCTAACAGTTGTCATACATTGATACCTGCTCATTATTTGGCAAGATCTCAGGTCTTTCCAGTTGCTGAGCTTCTCCCTTTTTCAGGGAGAATGTTAAACTGTCCGCTTCATTGGATATTTTTTAACATGCTACTACCATTAAAACACCTGCCCTTGCCAAATAGTGAGTCTGCAAGTTGTTTAGAACTGCTTATTAATGATTTCAAAACTGTCTACAACCTAATTAACAATCTGATGATGAATCATTTATATATTAGAGTAGTTATATGTAAAGTGGTACCTCCTATTATTATTATGGGTATATGCAATAATCTGTACTGCTTGGAGTACCTGTATATCTTCTACTTTTGCTTCTATTTAAGTTCTAGCTTTTTTTCCATTACTGTTCTTTGAAACTTGCAATTACATTTCACTACATTCTGAACTTCAGAGCTTTTTATTCCATTGCTTTTCACAGAAAGCCACAATCGTTTGTTGGTATGGAGACTGCAGACTCCATGAAGTGGGGGAATTTTTTTTATAGAAGCTATATAAGCAATTCAAGCAACAAAAAACGCAAAAGTGATACTTGAGATGCTGTAAAATTGAAATCTATTTTAGTCTTTCCCCTCAAGGGCGTACTCTGTAAAAGCAGATGTGTATCCATAGATGTGTATCCAACAGCTGGGTTTCAGAGAGGCCAATATGTGCGTGCGTGCATGTGTTGGATACAGAGGAGCATTTATATGCATATGAAAATAACAGCTTATGAGTCATAAGAGCATGCAAAAGTGAAAAAAAATCAGCGGTTAGATACAAAGGAGAATGCAGGCCATTTTTGTTAAGATTTCTTTTCATGCTGACAAAAGATTTGAACTCAAAAGACAACCCTTTCAGGAATCACATTAGATATGACATCACTTCAGGAGGCTCTTGTGTCCGACCTCCTTCACTTAGTCTTATATCTGCAGCGCCATAATTACAGCCTCACTGTCCTCTGGTCATCTGCTTTCATGTAGGTGGTTCTGTAGTGCATTAAGTAGTTTGTTCTTTCGCAAGGTCACAGTGCCACGCATCCACACACACTCCCTATTCATTCTACAGTCAGCCTCACACGGCTCTGGGGGCTGGAATGTCATTTATTTTTAGCTTCAAATGAGCAGTGTTATTTCAGTGTGCTTTTGACTCAGAGTGATGGAAGTTGCAAATGACATGACCAATGTGCTTTTATTCCGAATTGCAAAGACCAGAGGACTTCCAAAGGGTCTACTTTTCAAAAAATGGATAATCTTGAGCTGGCACTTAATAACTACATATTCTCAGACCATAAACCTCCATTATGGGGCGCCGTTTGTAAAAACAGCTTCACAAATTTACAGGTGTCTTTTTTTCAACATCTAGCGCAATTTTCACACAATTTTCACAAATTTAGAGTTAAATGTGTTAAAAAACTAAATGTTGTGATCTAAATCTAAATGTACCACTTTTACAAACAGCGAGATATGCTAATTGGCCACGCCCCTTGATTACAATTGGCTGTTACTTAACAGGGGGCTGGACTGCATGCTGTGATATACCCTCATCAACATGAAGGATTTGCCTTAAATTACACAGGTAAATTACACTTGAATAACACTTGAAACCTACTTGTTCCCATTTAGGTCGTTTAAAAAGTACTGGGTTAGCAGAAAAAAAGGGTTTTGACCTTTCCTTCTGGGTTTTCACCTCGGTCTAGTTGACTGCTGGCCACAGCACCAAACAGTGGAAATTCAGTATATGAACAAAAGTATTGGGACCTCTTAATTAATGGATAATTAATGGACAATCATAATGTTTCAACATACCAAAATATTTCAGACAACGCCATGCTTCCAACGTTGTAGAGACAGTTTGGGGAAGAACCTTTTGTATTCCAGCATGACTGTGTCCTAGTGCACGAAGCAAGCGCCATAAAGACATGACTGGAGGAGTTAGTTGTGGAAGAACTTGACTGGCCCACACAGAGCCCTGACCTCAACCCCATCCAACACCTTCGGGATGAACTGGAACAGAATGAATGGGCACAAATTTCACACAGAAATATTCCAAAATCTTGTGGAAAGCCTTCCAAGAAGAGTGGAAGCTGTTATAGCCGCAAAGCTATATGCAAAGTCTATGTATTTGAATACAATGTCATTTAAGTCCCTGTTGGTGTAATGGTCAAGTGTCCCAATACTTTTGTCCATCAAACACTGATATAACTCACAAAGCCATCAATACTGAATAAGACTTTTTAAAAATTTCATATGGTCCTGTGTTCTGTAAACAAGTTAAATTGACAACAAAACATTAAACATTTAAAACGATTTATGTTTTGAACTTTGTTCCATGTCATCACTGTTGTCTAAGTGAGCAGGAATTCCGGCTGCATACTACTGAACGCATTTCTAATGATGGTGTATTTTTTAAACATACCTTTTAGTATGGAAGTATGCCGTTTGGGACGCAGGCCGCCTAAGACTCTCTGTAGGCTAAACGTGGATTGCAGGCTAACAGTTCCCCCTTGTGGGGGATGTTTGGACTACTCTGACCTACCACGTTCAGAATCAGTCAGGGAGATCTTTATTGATCCTGGAGGAAATTGCTTATGTTATGACTGCACACACACCCAAAGACAAGAAAAACGATCAAATAAGAAGTCTAAATAAGTTTACACAAAATCGGTAGAACAACCTCAACATGAAATAAACTACGCTATAAACACAAATGCTGGGTATAAATATACTATAAATAAGTAACTTACAGTTAAGTGAATTACTAATAACATAGGTGGAAGTCAGGAGTACGTTATTGCACATAGTAGAGATCAGTAGTATATGAGTACATTTGCAATAGGAGTAGTAGTGATATTCACATGGTAAGACTATTGCACATAATAAGATTTTGCACATACTGATAATGTTTTAGCACCTGATTAGAACATTGCACAATATTGCACATGGTAAACTATTGCACATCATAGCAAGATAATAATGCACATAAAGAAATTGCACAACAAAGTAGCATCGGATTATTGTGTGGATGTGTGACAGAGGGAAGAGTTGTAGAGTCTAATGGCGGTGGGAAGAAAGGATTTCGTGCGGTGTTCGCTCGAAACTTTATGCTGGTCTGTGGCTAAAAGTACTTCTTAGTACAGTCACCACACTGTGGAGTGGGTGATCAGCATTGTCCATGATGGACTGAAGTCCAGAGAATGTTTTCTTTTCAGCCATGGTTCCCACACTGTCAAGTTCCGCACCCAACACTGAGCCAGCTTTCTTGATCAGTTTGTTAAGTCAGTAAAACAAATTGTTCAACAATTACTGAACCCAATCTCAAAACATGCATTTTAATCAATGATTTTAACAGAGTAATTAAATCTAATCAAGTAATTGTGACAGCCCTAGATTGAGCTTTACTCTACTTTAATAATGCCCTTTAAAAGAGACGCATGAAAATTATTAGAAACAGTTCATGGTAAGAGATTTTTACTGATTACATATGAAGAGTTCTGATGCAAAAGCCTCAGTCAAAAATTAGATAACGATGTTGCGTGAATGCTCTCCACATGTAGTATATGTAAATCAAATCATTTTGCTTGAAAAAACATTAAATACCACTCTCCGCCTCTGAAATATCCATATGTTGGCAAAATCCTTTAAACGCCACTTCCGTTTGGCAGCAAAAGTCGCTATGTTCCGAGAACCAATCAGAACGCAAGATTGAATCATGTGACACCACGCTGAGGAGCCGGCTTTTTTGTAAACAGAGTTTCTGAGCCGGCTAACACAAAGCATTTTGCCCCGTAGCTCGGCCGGGAAAAACCTACCGCCACGAAATTTTAAAGGGACCCTCAGGTCCCTGAGACCTTTCGAACGTGACCAGTCGCGAAGCACTCCTCGCCGGGAAACCCGAGTAACCGGCAGGTGAACCTACGCACCCAAACGTACCAAACTCCACAGGCAGAGAAACTCACATATTCACCTCACACCGCACTGTTCTCTCTTTCAGATTTTATTAACCTAAATTTCTTGAATCTGCTTTTTATGTTTTTATATAATTTTGTATTACACTTTAATATTTATTAAACACTTTAAAACTTCATGTTTGGTTGAATGTTTTGTTTGTGTATTGTGTATAGGGTGGGATTAGCTCAAGAGCACAGGTGCCATCCTAAAATGCGTTTGGATGTATGAATGAACCTAACCCCCACCCCACCCCACCACCACACTTCCAACCAAAACACCCCTTTGCTTATGTGTGTCATCATCATTTTCAGTGTTTCCAGTTGCATCTTTGGTGATTTAGCAACTCTTTGTGTGGAAGATGTGGATGTAGAGGTTTTTGCAAAAAAAAGGATCTGTGGATTTAGCTGGTTTTGATGCAAACAAAAATATTTTTTGTTTAAAATCAGTATTTGTTTAAAATCAGTAGTTGGCTTAAAAGAATAATTTTTTTGCGCTAACTAATAACCTTATCATTGCCTTTAAAATTAAGTTGCTGAGCTTGAACATAGGAGCCTGATAGAAAATGCTCTTTTACAAGAAAAGTGGTCAGGCGGATTTAAAGGGTTTTGCATCTGAACTCTTCATATTTGTCATTTGTAGTCAATTCGGTAATCTATTCAACAGTGGACATACAACTAAGCTTTTGTTATCTATCAACACTAGGGATGGGTACTGAGAATTTGTACTAAATTGGTACCAGTTCCGGACTGGTCAATAACAAAATATCGATAAACTCCTGGACAAGTGGTGCTGCTATTGGTACTTGATACACAGCTGGCATTTTTAAAGTGTCGATGCCAAACTGGATCAGTAGAAGCGACGCTACATGAGGTGTCACCAGACGTTTATTGACCAGACACTTACAGCTATTGCTCCTCCATCATTATATATACAGGAAGCTCAGGAACGCATGTAATTTTGAGGCCCAGATAGCTCAGTCAGCTGCACATCAGTCTTTTAATCTGAGGGTTGAGGGTTCACATCTCTGTTTGGGCGGTCTGCCAAGATGTTTTGGGGCCGTTGGTGGCCTAGTGTTTAGGGAGTTACCCTTGCTATTGAAAGGTTGTGGGTTTGAATCCCTGGACTGTTAGTGGCACCACTGAGGTACCCTTGAGCAAGGTAGCCTGTTGTCTTTATTCTTTGCACTAAATTATTGAGTAATATCAATAAGAATATTGATAAGTATCAGTGTTGATAAGCAGTATCAGTATTAACATCAGTAACAGTTAAATGCGAATGATACCTTTTCCTAATCAACACCCTCAAAACCTAGAAAGAAATATTTTGTGTAGCCTAACTCTAATATTAGTATTAGTACAGCCCAGCGCTAGGCCTGTTGTACAAACCAGACCATTGTTTTGTACTGTCTGCACTGTTAACATCTTTTCTGCCTTGCATGTGTGTGTGTTCTTGGGTTGGTGGAACACACAGATGGTGGAGAACATAGTGGACACCCTGAAGACAGCATTTCCTCGTTCGGAACCACAGAGTCCCACAGATGATGGAGAACCGGACACAGACGGGAGAATGCCAGACAGCAGGAAGAAGTACGAGTGTGTCTTATGCCTCCCCTGTTACACCCCAGTAAAAATTACTGCTCATATTACAAGCCGTTTGTGAATTTATTTCAGGTCACGACTGAGATTTTCCAGCATAATAGCCCCTAGCCCACTCAGCGTTCCAGAATTCCAGCCCAAAATCACATACTGCTTCAGTGAGGAAAGCACAGTAAGGAAATCACCACAGATTCAGATCAGAGTGAACACAACCTCACCTGATCAGATGTCATTCAGTTCATACTACACCTTTGAAAAAGGGATCACTTGAGTTTTCTTTAGAAAAGCCATGCTTATACACTATATGGACAAAAGTATTGTGGACACAGTTTATTCCAGTATGACTGTATCCCAGTGCACAAAGCTTGCACTGGGATACGTGGCTGGATGAGTTCGGTGTGGAAGAACTTGACTGGCCCGCAGGGAGCCCTGACCTCAACCCCATCCAGCACCTTTGGGGTGAACTGGAATGGAGATTGTGAGCCAGACCTTCTCATCCAACATCAGTGTCTGATCTCATAAATGCTCTACAGAATGAATGGGCACAAATTCTCACTCCATAATCTTGTGAAAAGCCTTCCAAGAAGATTGGAAACTGTTATAGCTGCAAAGGGGGACCAACTCCATGGTCTATGTAATTGGATGCAATGTCATTAAAGTCCCTGGTGGTGTACTGGTCAGGTGTACCAATACTTTTGTGTCCACATAGCATGTATTGAACATGACAACTCAAATACATTTGAATGCTTAAATGGTTCTTTGGTTGGTTAAGTGTTTTTTTTCTCAATTATGAATTATCATTAAAATGGTTCTATGTAGCACCAAAAATGAATGACAGGGATAAAGTGAGTAGAAATGTAAAAATGACAAAATGCTTCAAATAGTCAGTTTTTAAATAACAGGTGATGGACTGATATAGGTAGAACTTTTGCAGCCTATTGTGCCTCTTCTCTCCCATTTGTCTCTGTGACACCTGTTTGGTTGTGCCTTCACTTTAGGTCTTTAAAGGTCCTTCAGGCATAGAGGGCTTTGTGCTGGAGCAGGAGAAAAAGGTGGATAGAGAGCTGAGGAAGGACTTTGGGGGAAACAGAAAAATAGGACATGAGGAGCAGAAAGAGAAGGATGGAGACAGAGCGGGAGAAAGGAGAACACGAGGGACAGGTAAATCAATAGATGGTACTTGTACATTTTGATCCACTTTTCCGTTTCTGTCTTCTTTAGTGCACTAAAACAGCTCATATGGGTGAATATACTTGCATATGAAAGAAATAGTTTAAAAATTCAAGTTAACACAATTTTTCTCTTGTGGCTGATGTAGTTAATCAGCTGAGACAAATCTTTGCTTCTTTAGTTTTACCTTGGATCTGAAGGTAAGGCGAAAAAATACTACTACTGATGGATGAGCCCTATCAATGAGAGTTTGTGAATTTAATCACCAGTGATGCCACAGCCATCAGTGGTTGGGGGTCCAAGAACGTATAATCGAATCCACTCTCTCTGGATGGGCTGGAAGGCCCCCATGTCACCATCATTTTGCCAGCACAGGTGATTATTAGCTGTCATAACATAACACTTAACGTTCATATCCGAGTGTTAAACTGACCACTGAAGTTAGGTTAGTGGCAGTCTGAAAAGAAGCAATGGTACCCCACATGCCTTCATAAGAGGAAGCACATACTATCCTCACCCTGTGTTGGTGGTTCTAGCTAGCAGGTGGAGCTAGACTTGACTTAATTCTGGTGAGGAAATTACAGTTTGAATAGATCTGAATTACATCTGTAAATCAGTTTTATAGATTACATTGTCATACAGTGAAAAGTGTATTTGAGTGGTTTGAATCAAGTATGTGATTATTCATGCAACCGGTTTGCGAGACGCTAACTGACTGTAGTATTAGCTTTCTTTGCTTCTAAGCTGTATTAACGTGGTAGATCCAGGCAGCTAACATGTCTTGACTGACTAATTACATGTGGGAGAAAGAAGGGCATGTGTGTGTACATTCAGTTGTGTAACTTTTAGCCCAAAGTACAACTGCATAAACATAAAAAAAGGTTTTACATTTCAAGTGCTTTTGGAACTATCTGAGCCTTCTGAATGCAATGTTCTACATTAACCACATGAGAGTGCTGTCACTCCACCGTGCAGGCATGTGAAGTCAGTTAAGTTGCAAAAATATGAGGAGGACAGAGGGAGAGTATATGAGTATTCAAGAAAATGACTGGTGGCTTTTTTTATTTCATGATATTTTATTGTGACTTTGAATATGCACTGAATTATTGTCACACTGGAACCCTATAAAACCCCTTACATATAAGACAAATGGATATCTGTGATCATGGTATCTAATGTTTTTAGCAACTCAATATTTATGAATATAAATCGTAAGATATATATGTTTGGAGACACACACACACACACACACACACACACACACACACACACACACACACACATATATATATATATATATATATAT
>JBBJLS010000001.1:15528581-15543697 GCA_037577275.1 Bryconaethiops microstoma
GTTATCTTTTTAGCCTCCTCTATGCCATTCACCACGAGAAAGCTTCTGATCACATTATTATTGATTATTAACCAAATATTCTATGGGTGGTGGATTCTCTATATAGCAGCGACACTGACAAGGTAGCGGAATAGTAGCGGTTGTGGAGTGCAAGTAGATCAAGCATAGCTCAATTTCTGGGATTTTTACTCCAATTAGTCTTAATTCCATTAAATAATCCTTATATACATATATACATAATGGTAATTTAATTAGCTGAACACAGTTCATTCTACCTGTTTTAAATGACCACAGTCACGAGTGTGTTATTTGGCTTCATGAAAGCATCCTTATGCAATGTTGTCCTCAGTGGAGGTCGGTTCCCTCCTGAAATATGCAGGGCCATATGGCTCCACATTCATAGAAGTTGGTATTTCATCCTCATTTCCTCTCCTGTCGTCTTTTTTGGCATTCCCGAGAGGATGGGGTACATTCTTGACAACTGTTGCTGGGGTTATTAATTGAGCCTGTGCCACTCGTAATGAGCAGGATGTGGTCTAAAACCAGAAAGGACACTGCGGATTCTCAGCCTCAGCTCAATATTTCACTTTAATTACTCTTAGCATCCTACCTGACTCAAGGATACTGCGTGCTAATTAGCCCAGGCCCCTGTGGCTATGAGAAAACAGGGAGAGTTTTGCTCTTTGTTGAGAAACGCTTCTTCTGAACGTTTGCGAATAAAAGTCTGCCACATACCGAACAGAGTGCAGCCCACAAATGCATTCTATAGTGGCTTTAGTAATAGCCGCCATGGTGGACAAGCTTCACAGAATACTAACCAAAATTTCATTGATCATAATTAAAATTGTAGCACATTTGTTAAAAATTGAGTGTGTGCTGATAACGTCAAATGGTGTTTATTTTATATGTGCGAAAGGTCACACGATGTTAGAATATTACCCTCAAGGCCTTTTAATGATTTCCAGGATCTAAGAAAACATACATGTCTGTAGTTTTAAGGTGATTTTTATTCAACAGGATCATGTTTTCATTTAAGCTCAAAAACACTACAGTACTAATTTTAATTTGTTATTAAGCTTTAGTTGGAAACAAAAGGGTGAAATTCTTGAAATGGCCATTGGAAAATGATCCAATCATAATTTTTTTTCTCTGTAGTATCATGGTAGATGTAGCTAAGCAAGCTCTCCCACTGGTCTTCAGGTGTGAAATCCTAACATGACATATTAACCACTCATTTTAATTAGGAACTTAGAGAAGAATAAGCTGTTTCACTTAGTGTTGGAAAACCAGTTTTGTAAAGTAAAATGTTACTTAAGGCCTAAATACATTACTGACTACATACGAGAGGCTGACTAACCAATGGGTTCCTGTCAATATACACTAAAGTTTCAAATTTAGTTTATTCTAAAACATGTATCTATTAATCCATTATCTGAATTGCGTATCCTTAAAGGATTGCAGGGGGTGTTACAGCTTATCACATCATACAGAAACATACAGAGGAGCTAGCAGAAAAAAAACATTACCACAAAAATAATGTTTTGGTTGTGTTCTGACATTTACGGCTTAAACTGAAGATCAAGTTTTGCCACTGGATATGAGAGATGCACTTTTTTATGTAATCGATCTAACGTTGTTATTTCCAACCTGTTCAGTCTTGTGTAGCTTGCTTGTATGGTGTTTCGCACTGGAAATGTAATATTATGTAACAACCGTAAATAAAAAATAACTGAAAACACAATTTTAATAACTTGCTGTAGATGCTTTGATTTACATTAAAATATATATCTCTTAAATTTGCTTTCATTTTCCCTAACCCTAAGCCTAACATTATGTAGTCATTTATTAATTGCTTTTAAGCTATTGGGTAGGTTGGGTCAAAAACACTACAATTTCTCATTAGCCTGTTCACATGGATTTTTGTTCAAACTGGCTACTGTTGCTATGACAGAATACAAGTGTGGGCAGAGTATGGATCGGCCCATTCTGAAATGTCCTGAAATTTCATAATGCAAACTGAATGATGTAACTCTCTTACTCACTCTCTGTCTTCTTTTATGAAACCAACTTACGTAAACGTGTGACTGAGATGCTTTCCATAAATTCAGTCTCTTCTCTGCCATGTCACCAATACACAAAGCCTGCCTTAACGCACACTCCATAAAGGACATGGCCCATGTCCCCATGCCTGACAGCCTGTGATTTGTATTCATACTCCGGCCCACTGCTTCGACACACATGACGAAGGCTACAGAGGAGGGAGATGGTTCATTTTCTGCCTTCTGAGCTTAGGAGTGCATACCCGCAGCCTGGACGGGGAAAAAAAAAAGCCCCACGTGAATGTATAATTCACACAGTACTCTCGTGAGTACCTCAAAAAAGAAGAACGACTGAAGAATTCAAGGTAGGGAATTACACTGAGCCAAGAGTGATGTCCCCAGCAGTGGAAAGTCATGAATTTCCACTGTCGCCTCGCGAAGGAAGAAAGAAGGCCATGTGGGGTATAGCAGGCCTGCTTTGTGTCTGGAACCGATAAACCTGAGTGTAAATTTGAGAGTGGGGGGAAGTAATCTGAGTCCTGTTCTGGAAGAGGATATTAAACACAGGGCACTCAGCTCTAAAACCAGAGCACTCAGCTCAAGTCATCTATGACCAAGTGAAAAGAGTTGAGTAAAAGTGCTTTCAAATTGAAAAGGTTCCCAAAGAGTTGATGCTGTATTTGAGCCAAGGCCTCCGTGCTGCAATGTAACAGTATTGAGTGAAAGATATATATACTCTTACTGTTGTGACAAGACCTTGTCAATCCAAAAGGTTCATGCTTTATGAGAAGAAAAAACACACTCTTACCTATACATATTTTTTAATTAGCCCAAATACAGAAGCATAGATAATTACAAAGGACTAGTCCGATGCTATATGTTTAAAGATATATGCTTATTTTGCAGTGTTTGTCCATTCATTTTGAAACACAATGACAGCGCAGCTGGCAGATGGTGTAATAAATATTAAAACTGGCAGGTTATGATATATGGAGTCAAATGCGTTTACTTCTGGTAGCAAGACCAAAGACAGTTTCCACCGTTCTGTCTCAAAATCAACCTGAACTGGCATCTGAATGCATTTTTCTTTCTTAATGTGACATATTTCTGACTATTTAATTGGGAAATAATTGTGGCAGGGACAGAAATGTACTCATCTGTATTTGATTAGTTAGTGAAAAGAAGTCACCTTGAATGGAATCAAAGCATAACCGGACAGTCTGCAGAAACTCTCTGCAGAAACTCAGACATTACTGGCATTTGCTTAGCCGAAAATATAAAGAAAAATGTAAAATTACAACATTTTATTGCACATTTTCTGAAACATAATTACGGTTTTGTGGAATGTTTCATTTTAATTTGTATTAAGTCTTTTTTATATAATATATTCATTTTTAATGGATTTTTTCCCTGTTCTTGTAAGTTGCTTTCGTTTGCAGAAACTCGTCTCTGAATTTCTGTCTTGGAGATCTTGTTTATTTGCTTGATTTGGTATCATGAGCCAAATGATCCAAACATGTGGGCTGTGGCATTAAACCAAAAGCCCTTAGATTATTATCTCAATAGCATGTACAGCATGACACTCAACAAATCCTGAAAGTGCAACAGTGAGTGGAACATGATATCCAGTTACACTATGCTTCACTAATAAGCCTTGCAAATTTTATCCTTAGGCTAGTGCCACGCTCATTAGAACAGTGCGAAGAGAGAGCCTTGTGCTGGCCTTGTGCTGGCCTTGTGCCTCTGAAAGGGCTGGATTTCTGCCTTCCGGTCTGTACTGCTGAATATCATGCGGTGGAAAGGCTCTGAATATAATATAGTCATGGAGATCCTCCAAATATAATGTGGACATTACAGAGCTGAGAATGCTCCACGCTGTAAGGCAATTAATCTAAAGCCTGGTTTATTATGGATTATACATCAGAACAACTGTCGAAAGGAGATATTCTGAATTTTATAACACAAGAACGCTGATGCTCTTTTTTTCACTGTCAGTGCCAGTCTTATAAACTTCACTTCTGTGACACAAAAGTACTTTTTTATAAAAGAAGAATCAGCTATTAAATTTTTTTTCATATGGATGGCTGTGAATCTTTCTTGAGAAATGGCATATCACTCATGAGCTGGAAACTCACAAGTTTTTTGACTAAATAAAGTGAAAGATATCTTGGAAATGCTCTGACCATGGGAAGGTTTGTACAGCTTAAACCACACTTCAGATAAAGTCTGAATAAATACCAAAGCCTCAGTCTGTGAAGCTAAGCAAGAATTCTTATAGAAAAAATACACTGTAGCAACACACTTATTTATAGATTTGCCATTATTTCACTTGATGCTTTTAGATCTTTGCTTGCTTGTTCTGCACCACCACAGCTCTGGTTTGGAGGTCCAATGTCCGGCACAATTTCATGATTTTCCAGTTCAAACACACCTGTTCCTCATCTGTTAACTAGCAGATTTATTAGAAATGTTTAAGTAGGGAAATCACCATATTGCGCTTGATACTGGACCAGAGCTGAATACCTGAACTACACACTGAAGCAGATTCAACTAAAGACAAGTATAATGTGAAAGTGCAGAATTTTGACCTTCACTATTCACAGAATTATAATCATAAAGGCTACACTGCAAGTTATAAACCTGTCGACTGCATTGAAAACAGCAAGGCCACTCTATATATAAAGACCATAAAATTATAAAGGTCACGGAAGAGTTATGGTAGAAGGTTTTATGGGTAGATCAAATGCTGATGAGCAATTGAATTAAAAGGAAAAGAGAACAAACAGATTTAAAGTAGAAGGTTTCCAAACCAAATTTAATTAAGATTGCCAGTTTATATCCAAAGAGCATAGCTTGTACTTGTCATAAAGCAGACTGAATTCAACAAGCAAATCGAATGGAAATCTTCAGAAGATGGTAATGGTGATCTGGGACAGGGGTTTCTAGCTTTGATCTTATGGAGCCCTTGCCCTACACATTTTATTTTTTTCCTCCTCTGACACACCCACACCAACCCAGGAAGATAATGTTAATTAACTAGGTTGGATCAAGTATGTTGAAAGTAAAGTGGCCCCTTATATTCTCGCCTGAACACACCTCTGCACACAGTGTCAACAATGTGAAATTATTTCTCTGCAGTTAACCCATTCACCAAGTGAAGCAGTGGGCAGCCACTGGTACGGTGCCTGGGGAGCAGTGTGAGAGGACAGTACCTTGCTAAACGGTACCTCAGTGGTGCCACTAGCTGTCCTGGGATTTGAACCCACGAACTTCTGATCGCAGACTAGGCCACACTAGGCCACTGGCTGCCCCAAATATCCTGTGAGACCACCCAAACCACGACGTGGAAAACACAAAATGTGATTAGAAGAGCCAAGGCTTGGAAACACTGGTGTAAGATTTGTGCAACTGACGCACAGACAGATGTAGAATTAAATATAGAACGAGTGCAAGGATTCTTGACATGTATATTACTTGATACAGATAAGCAGTTAACATCCTATCCTGTTCTGTGTTATACAAAAATGCAGAGCACCCTCAACTAACCTCGATATTGGCCCAAGATTGCAAGAAAGAAGATCTTAGTGACTTCGATAGAGGGTTCCTTACTGGATGCCAAGAGCTTCAGTCACAAAATCTGCTCCACTGGCTCGTGTTTTAGTGGGAAGCTGTACTAAAGTGACCTGTGCATTTAAGTCTATTCGAAAGATGTCAGTGAACATGGTTAGAAAGTGTGGTCAAGAGGACACTTTGAGTGAAGGTGATGCTCTTGCATTAGTGCAATATTAGTGCAGCTCAGAAAACTGAGATGACCGCAGAGCTTAAACCCTCATTTTTCTCAGTGGTGCAAAGAAACACATACACTGATCTACAGAGATATGGAAAAAAGTGATCTAGTAGAATGAAACAGTAGAATGACTGCTTGACTGCTGTAGTACTCATAACCCATAACATAAGACTGTGTCTGCCTTTGTGGCTCATCTGTACTAATTGAATTGCAGTGCAATGACTGAGAACCAAAAGTGGCATTATTTCTACACATAAACTTCGAAGTACTCTAAATAGTTCACAATCTGTACGTTATTGGTCTTTTCATGTTTAATTCTCAGCTTGTATATCAGTGTATATAACTCTAAATTATAGCATATTCTATATTTGCACATTTTTGGATGACACTGTAGAATTGTTGATGAACCAAAATTGTTGATGAACCTCACGCAAAGTAAAATATCAGTTTCGATGGAATTATTCATGATATGGACAAAAAATATTACATGGCCCCAAACTGACAAATGCTCCTGATTTCCATTAATTGCCTCACCCCAGTTACTGATGACATTACAGAGCTGTGAATGCTCCATGCTGTAAGGCAATTAATCTAAAGCCTGGTTTATTATGGATTATACATCAGAACAACAGAGACAGATAATGTAACAGACTTGGAGACAATCGTGTGCTAATTCCTGTGTAAATGCTGTCATTCTACTGAAGGATTAAATTAGTCAGCCATTGACATGGTGTGGTAATGGCTTGCTTTGATTTTTGGCCAAGGATGTGAAATATTTGATGTTAGAGGGAGGGCTTTCAAGGGTTTTCGGTATTAGTCATCTTATTTAGCAAAAGGAAAGGAGCAAGGACTGGCATGACCCAGAGGCTGGGTGTTCTCTTGGATACTGTTTTATAGATATGCAATGGAAATGATGTTTAGGTGCTGTTCGAAGGCACTGGAAATGAATTTCAGCCATTTCCAACCATTCTAACTTACATTGTTTTATGGGCAGGGTAAGACCAACTCTGTGCCATAGTTTATGGACCCCCCCCGCATTTTGAAAGTGGATACTGAGGACTGTGCAAATACAGGGCTTATCAGCATGGTGGGGCCACAGTATTTCATCAACAGGTCAAAAAGATCCTTCAGATTGGAAGCATTCATGAGGAAATGGTGTTGGGGAATAGTTATTGATGGGTGAGAAATCCTCTCTGAGAAATAGGATTACGGCTGAACCGTGACATCTGCAGCACAGCTACTAGAGCGGTGTGCCTACAAGCCCAGCACACAGAGCCCAGATGGAAAACAAAGGCAGACAGATTTAGTGTGTCTCGTGTAAGCTCCAGCAATTTCACTGAGTTGTACAGTGCATTTCAGGCAACGAACAACGACAGTGAATCGGAGAAATATCCCACAGTTCCTATGACATTTGTCATACAGGTTCCATATATTATCTTTACAACCCCTGGCGTCCTATTGCTTAATACAGACTCTTAACTTTTGTCAGAAATGTACTGGATGAAATCCATCATTTCCCACACAGGAGACATTTTCAAATTATTAGAAGGAGAGGGATAGCATAGAGAGCCAGACAGCAACGCTGATAAAGTTATTCTTGGGCTTTCATGGTGATGTAATATTACTGGTGCAGTCACAGTAACTGCATGTGATCGTATTTGGAGATAAGAAGGTCATCTCCGTTAAAATGTGCTGGTCCAGATGCATCATAATTCTCTCAGATTTTGTTTTAGTCTTTTTTTACTCTTTTGTCAGCAATATATTGTATGTAAGGGCCTATACTCTACATATTTCTTATATTTTAGAGATACTTTTGATATTTAGGTGACTTTATGTACCAGAAACTACTGAACTAAACCTTTACCTCACAGTTTGCCAACCTTTGGCTATCCCCTAGAATTAAACAGGCTGCTGCTGTGCCTTTAAGACTGATATATAAATGACCTTCATTTTGATTCACAGATTTGCTTCATTTGAAAAAAGGAGTCCAGACCGAAAAAGCAGTCCAGGCCAGGGCTAACCTGCTGTAGGCTGAATGGGCAGATATACCTCATGTATTGGATTTTGTGACATCACAAAGTGGGCATTAAAATGGACTATTTTGACATATTAGTTTTTTTATATGAACTGTATGGACAGTCTACATTCTAATGTTACATTCTACATTTGTTTTTCATTGATGTTGGCCCCTTAAGTCTTTGGGAGACATTTAGTTTTTTAAATGCAGATTCCAACGGATAAAGTAAAAGAGGCCAAATGTGTCCAAATGAGATAAAGATTAAGGTCAGGTTACAAAACACAGCACTTTTAGGCTTATGTATAAGGAAAGGAAACCACATGATTATCGGTGTGAGAAGAGATGGGGGAGGAAGAGGGTGGTTATAATATACCGCAAATTCGCACTGTCCTGATTTCATACTTGAATAAATAAAGAGGACTATAACCTTCAACTCAACCTTCACCGTTTTCAAAAGTGTGTTAAACAGCATGGGTGTGGAAAGCAAAGTTGTCAGGTCATCTGTGTCCATACCCAGATGAAAAGTATCTCTATACTGGAACGTGTACATGCCTGTTTGTTTTCTTGCATGTGTATTTGTGTGCATATCATATACAAATGCGGGAGTGGGACTGCAGTGGTGTGCAAAGCTTTTCAAAGGTCATTAGGAAATATGGAATCTGCAAAAGCCAACAAGCGGTTTGAAAAGTTTGCCCGTTATTTTATTTCATTATTCATTTTCAAGGCGAAACGTTTGTTTACAAAAGCCTGGAATTGGAATTTAATCATGAATGGTTTGTTTTGATTCAGCTGAGCATGAGAGCACTTTTCCCTTTCATTGCTGGCATAACAGTTGGCAAAAGCAGCTGAAGCAAAAGACATTACAAGGACAGTGGTGTTTATACTTTTAGGATGCAATGTAGTCTCGCTTCTAAGAGGACACTCTAATCCTTAGCCTTTTAAAATCGAGGTCAATGGCAGATGAAACAACTGTGTCTTGTGCTGCGAGGCTCCGGCAGCAAAACGGAAACAGATACCGACCTCTGTGCACTGGTTTCGGCAATCAGTTGCTTTCCACTGGCACAGGGAGCCCTGTGCGTTACAGCGTTGCATTGTGGAGCTCAAGGACGGGGACCTTGGTGTCATTCTCTTATTTGTTCCCCCTTTTGAAATGCAAGACTCACTTCACAGAAGCTCTAATTAGTGAGGATGAAAGCTGCATTAGCAATGTTAATGAAGTGTGCCTCTGGAAGTGCATCTTGTGAAGGGCTGTGTTCCTCCCTGAAGGGTTTTACTCATAGGCCATAGTGGATCCTTCACCAAACTTACAGGGGCTGGGAGACAAATCTCAACTTTTCTTTCCTTCCTTCCTCTCTCTCTCTCTCTCTCTCATTCTTTCTCTCTCTCTTCTCTCTCTCTCTCTCTCTCTCTCTCTCCGTTTACCCCCCGCCCCCCCGCCATGTACCACACACAACGCTGTAGGTGGAGTTGAATAATCAGCCTCAAAGGGAAGCGTCTACTTTGCATGCTCAGAATGCGTCCATTTCCAAAGATGATCACGTCCCAGAATCACGAGTCCCAGAATTATCGTGTCGTTAAGAGGATTTGACATGAATGTGAATATGTTCCAGTTAGCACAAACAAAGTACTGTTTATGAGAAAATCATGGTTGCATGATGACACAAAAATATCAAAGGTGCAAGAAAATGGTGCCAAAAGCGTTTTTGTTGTGATGTGAAAGACAAAAACCACCTGGTTCCCTAAATAACTTTTCAGTGGATGGAAACTCCAGGAATGCTGTTCAACATTGTCTCTGTGAGCTGCACATGTCTGATATGCAGACAATAATTTCTACACATATACATTTAATACTCCAAAGAATCTTTATTTTTAAAACTGCAACAGTATATTTTCTGCTAAGCGGGTGATAATGAGAACAGCTTCAGAACAGCTTCAGTCCTAAATTGTGTAAGGCTGTATTGATCCGCTCTTTAACAAGAAAAGACAGTTTCAATTTTCTTTGAACCCTGCTACATAACAGGGACATATTAAGCCATAAATATATCACGACAGATGTCGCATGCTTGTCCTGACAGATTATGTCTATTATTATAACAGTAATGTTGCCATTAGCGTTAAATGTCATGACAAATGACAATGTTCTACAGTACTGTGCAAAAGTCTTAGGCACCTGAGAAAATTATGCTTAAAAGCTGTTTACTACTGGGCAGTTGTGTTAAGTTAGTGTTAAAACACAAACATTACAACAAATACAAACAACATTAACACAAACGGTGGTTTTCTGTAAGGCAAAGTGCTCACGTAACTATTTCTAGACCTCTTTCCTCATGGAAGCCCAGTTTTACTTGCAGCTCCATCAGATACCTGGTTTGGCTCTATTTACTTCATTACATTAGATTAGGTGTGTTGCTTATGGAATTTTATTAATCTGGATCCAAACCTCTGCTCTTCTAACCAGCTCACAAAATGTTGACTGCTTTTTAGAAAAAAGAAACTTTTTTTACTGCTTTCTTGTTTGTTTATTCTAATATTCGGCAAAGATAAAGACACACCTGAAGGGATACCCTTTGATACTTTTTTAATTCCAAGAAAGGGAGAACAAAGAAAATAAGAATGTAACTCAAACAGTTCACTGTGAACCTGTATACTTCACAAATTTCTCTCCCTCCAGCGAGAGTCCTGACAAAGGCTTGATTCTTCTATGATCCAGTGTGTAAACAAGGTACGTTTTTAGACTTAAGGCTAAACATGTAAAACACAAACACACAAAGAACACATTCAGACAGCCAGGTGGTAGACATGAGGGTGAACAGAATACGCTATCCGCGTTGACATGGGCTTAAGGTAGTAAAATGAGACACAGGTGAACATTATTACAAATAGGGAGATACCAAACTGACATGAACAGGAGGGAGGAAACCCATTCAGACATGCTGGAACAGTTAAACTGTTGCCAAAAGTTGGAAGCAAATGATTGTTTATCTTTGCATGACAGGGCATTCATTTTATTCTTCACTGGAACCATGGAGCTGAGCCTAAACCCTGAAAAACAGCCCCAGCCCATTATTCCTCCTCCACCAAACTTCACTGTTAGCACTCCGCATTCCAGCTGTTAGCGTTTTTCAGATTCATCCATCACACTGCCATGTATTGAAACAAGATTAACAAAGTGTTATTATATTTGTGTGCTGCTACTCAGGGATGGAAGCCCTTTTTAGGAAGGTTCAGATACACAGTTGATTCCAGAGGCAGTTTAGAACTCAAAAACAAGAGTGATTTTTAGTGTTCGCGTGGTGTGCTTATGCATTCACAGTAGTGTTTCTGTCTCTATGCATTTTTGTGTTTTTCTAGATCATACCTCCGTGAATAGAATGCTCCATACATCCTCTGTCATTTGTCTAGCCAGCACCAGAAGGGGCCATGTGCGTTGATTCCAACATGGCAAGCTGATTGCACTGTTTACTCTGTTTTCTGTCCCCTCAGGCCACACTGAACGCGTCTCAACCACAGAACACAGCCCAGGATTCATGGGATCAAACCTATGACTCTGAACCCACTACCCCCCACAGCACTGCCCTCCATCTTTTATTCATGAAGTAAAAACATAGATAAAGCCATCTCTCTGGCGATTTAAAGCTTTGTGCAATTAGAGTCAAAACATCTGAATTATTCATAACCTACTGCATTTCTCTCCAGTATTAACATACACAGGGTTTTGGTTAAAGCCACACTAAGGCTGAAGATATACAAATGGTGTGAATGCTTGGAATTAACCAGATAGAGGATGAAAATACCCCCATATGTCCCATACAGGTGGCATAGGATAACGGTTCATAAGCTCTAAAGCGACACAAAGCATACAGGTGCACAGTGTTTAGGAAAACAGCTTTGTTGACAGAATCTATTCAGAATCTCTTTGCCTGTTTAGTCTGAGTTGAATGCAAGGTCCTACCCCCCACTCCTCCCCCACCACCAGCTCTTACCCATAAAGGAACAAAACAGTTTCAAACCTATTAATGTTTGCGCTGTAATGTCATCTTCTAGTAGTAAATGACAACTATCAGAGTATAGACGATAGGGTTTAAAAATGTTTTTTTAAATCAATGTAACCATTCAAAATTGGCCAATCAAATGTGGCCGAATATAATTAACTGAATTAATCCTCCACTGCCTGGAGGATTACTGAAAACCTTCCCTTTTACACTATTAAAGCATTTCTAAATTTTCAGAACATACCAGAGTGAAAATTAACAAGGCTTCTCTCATCTGAGTTTAAACTGTGGCACCTCCTGACACCAAACCATCTCATTAACTCCATCTTAAATCCATCTTATTATTATAGAGGCAACTCATCTGTTTTTTTTTTTAAGTTTATAAGCACACCAAGTTCATCAATCAAGCAATCAAATAAGAAATTAATGAATCAATAAAAAATGATATGACAAAGCTTACATAAAATATTAAAAAAATAAACAAATAGGGTGATGCCAAGATATTTTGTATAGTTATACAAAAGGCTTAAAAAAGATTGTTGCTTAGTTCAAGATGTCTTAGCAAATATCACTAATTTACATGCGCTTTACATCACAAGAATACATTAATGAGTCTGCTCTCACGCACCCACACACACACACACACACACACACACACACACACACACACACACACACACACAAACTTTGCTCATGACTTTGACACATGAAATACCTTTGAAAATAAATACATGCACATAAAAACATTTCATAATGTTCATAATGCACATAAAATAATTTGAAGAAAACCAATCTCTTGTTCACTCAAACAAAATGGCAGTAATTACATCTAGTAGTGTTTTACCTTCCAACTGGTCACATCGCAAGAGGAGAGTGTTGAGTGTTTTTATACTTTTGCTCATTAAATAAGATGTGATTCAGTTGATCACTAATCAGTAACTCTTAAATTAAACAATTTCCTCCGGGATAAATAAAGTTTTCTGATTCTGATTCTGATTCTGATAAAGGAGAATGAGGTGCTTCTGTAGGAATTTAACAGACACTGGCAAGGAGTCTTTGTCATACTCAAAGATGCTGATTTAAAATAAATTCCAATGGTCTCTTATTTTTTCCAGAGCTGTATATGTGTATGTGTGTGTGTGTGTGTGTGTGTGTGTGTGTGTGTGTGTGTGTGTGTGTGTGTGTGTGAGAAAGGTCAGAGAGAGGGGAGGATCCTATAATGTGGTCCAGCTCTACAGGAGAGTGGCAGCTTCAGCAGGGGAGGTGAGAGTTAATGCTCAGCATGGAGAGGACACAGCGCTGCAGCCAACGAGTCACAGCGCTGCATGCTGGTGGTTTGAGGTGATGTCTCATGGCTCATTTGCTGGTTCAGTAGCCCATGGGTGTGTGGGTGAGAAGCTAGGTGTTGGCACTGACTCGCTTGGTGTACACTGTAATGACTATGCTGGCTTTGACTGTGAGGCTCTGAAATGTGGTCTCCTGTTCCAAAAACACACACACACACACACACACACACAAACACACACACACACACACACACACACACACACACACACACACACATAAAATCGGCCTCCAGCCTCACTGATAAGAAAGAACATTTCATTATTGATTATATTGATTTATCAATCATTGTAGATACTGAATAATTAGTGTGATTGCAGAGTGTCCATTTCACACCCTCGACCGCCAGCTGCCCTCCTCGACCGCCAGCTGCCCCCCTCGACCGCCAGCTCCCCCCCTCGACCGCCAGCCACCCACTCGACCACCAGCCACCCACTCAACCGCCAGCACCCCCTCTCGACTGCCAGCTGCCTCCCTCGACCGTCAGCCACCCCCTCGACCGCCAGCTCCCCCCCTCAACCGCCAGCTCCCCCCTTCGACTGTCAGCCACCCCCCCCGACTGCCAGCTCCCCCCTTCGACCGTCAGCCGCCCCCCTCGACCGCCAGCTCCCCCCTTCGACCGTCAGCCGCCCCCCTCGACCGCCAGCTCCATGAACGCAGCTACGAGTTCAGTCGTCCTAACTCATAAATGGTTTAGTAAGAGCGGGTGAATCCCCCTCCGCCATGATCCGCCCCCGCAGACCCCCCACCTCCCCCCCCAACCAAGGTGGCGAAGCGGGGAAGTGACTGCCTCTGAATCAGAAGATCGTAAATTTGAATCCATGGTGTAAACAATTGTTTTTGGCCATAAAACCAATATGGAAGAACTTTCTATGAGGAGCTTCTAGAGACTGACATCTCTACTGTGAAGAATTCTGACTGGAGGAGCTTTGAGAAGTTTCCAGAGTTTGCACACACCCACCCATACACACACATGTACAGATATACACACACTCACACACACACACACACACACACACACACACACACACACACATTCGCACACACACACACACACACACACACACACACACACACACACACACACACACACACACACAAGATTCTAACACTTCTAACTGCTGAACACTGCAGGTTAATGAAGATTCAGGATTACAGTCGATACACAGTCACCTTTACACTCAGTTTATATTGTTTAACACACACACACACACACACACGCTAAACTCGGGCTGCAGCCCAACAACTAACACACAAACACACACAACCAACAAACGCACACACACACTGACGCTGTAAAACATATCTTAACATTTTCCACAACTTCTGAATCACTGGACACGAGTCAAAGAGACACAAAAGGAGTCACGAGTCAAAGATAAACGAGTCACAGCAACATCAAGGCGAGCTGTCTGTACCACCACCTGCCTGAAACTGCAGCTCTGCGGTGCCACCGGAGCGGAGCGGGTACCAGAACAATTCACAGCACATAGTAACGGACGGTTGAATTTTAGTGTGGAACGCGGGCGAAAAAACTCACGGCGATGGGAGAACTATTAAAAACTCCCCTCTGAAGGGTTCAGAAGTCACCAGCCCAAGTCCATCAGGACACTCGCGGCACGGCTCTCATACCTGAACGAGCTGCTCGGCCGTGGGGGAGATATCGGCTTCTTTACGCATCACACCGAAACTGCCCTTCAGGCTGGTGCTGGCGTCATGCTGCTGCAGAAGAGGCATCAGGTACCGCAGCGTCAGCAACACACCAAGAATCAGGTGACTGGAGTGTTCATCATCCACAGGTACCACCAGACCTGAGAGAGAGACAGAGAGACAGACAGACAGACAGAGAGAGAGAGACCGACAGAGAGAGAGAGAGAGAGAGAGAGAGAGAGAGGGAGCGAGAGAGAGAGAGACAGAGAGAGAAAGAGAGAGAGAGA
>JBBJLS010000001.1:15543797-15555851 GCA_037577275.1 Bryconaethiops microstoma
CACACACACACACACACACACACACACACACACACACACACACACACACACACACACACACACACACACACTTGAATCCAGGAAAAAAAACCCCAAAAAACTACTGTATGGGTAATACCATTACATAGATTACATAGGCTTTAAAACTGTCCCCTGTCCAAATGTAAGCATGGCTTAAATCCATAGATATGATAGATTCCCAAACCAGGCAGTTTGGCTCATTATTTTACTTCTCATTTAGACAAACAAGCCATCTGTGGCCCACATTATAAATCTGAGGACAAAACACACGCCCACACACATGAAAAACTACACACATGCAGAAATTCACACATTATTTTTCAGTCTCCTTATTTTACTTTATCCTTAATTGTGTTTCAGTGACTTTACATCAAAGCAAAAATCTGAACTTCTGAGATGCTGGGTTTGTGTGAAGCAAGTTCTGTTTCCAATATTTTGGAAGCCTGCAATTAACATTTTCAGTTTGTCAGTCAAAATCATTATTTTTGAGTGTAAATTGGCAATGCTATGTGTCATCTTTACTCCTATAAGGGTCCATTTTAGAGAAAGAGGTGTCTATAAGGTGTCTATAATAAAGATTGTCCTTGTAGTGGACAACCATATCTGTTTCAGCATTATTAGATACATGATAATTACGGATGTTTCGTATGAAATAAGGGGACGGTAATTATGATGACGTGCAAGGATCCTATTAGGAAAAAAAACCGGATTGTTACACCCTCTTTCAGCTTATAAGTACAAGCAATTATATAAATGATTAAAGGATGAGGGATACTGGCATCCACTTAAATCACATGGTTCAGTTGCACAGTCCAAATTGGACAATTGGCCAGTGGTCTGTTCTTTCTTTCTGTATTACTGCATTGCTGCCCAATTTCTTTTCCGTCCAACCAAACACAGTGGGCTGTGGGATGGGGGGTGGTGGCGGGGTTGCCATTTGATGGATAGCAAAGAAAATGCTTGCCGATAATTTGAGCATAAAAGCGCCTGCCACCATTGGAGTTCTATTAATCTCCAGTGGTGTGACACAGAGCGTGAGCTGGAAGGATAAAGGAGCTTATGCCAGCAGGCATCGGGAGAGCCACTCAATTGTTGTTGGAGCGCGTTTAGAGACACATCAATCAGGATTGGCCGGGCTGTGTTTTTGACCACTGCTTACAGCTCCCTTCTGTTAGAAACATTCTTGATAGGGGGGTACTGTAGTATGCTAACACGCACACATTAGTTCTGAGTTCACTTTTACTACATTCTTAACACTAAAGGTTCCTAAATGGTTCTAGACTTGGACATAGGACATGACAAAATCTTTACAAGGCTCACAATCTTTACAAATATGCGGACTTGCAAAAGGCTCTTTAAGGAAAAAAAAGTTCCTTAAAGAACCTTTAGAATTTCCTTAAAGAACCAGTCCAATGTGTGGAGGCTCGGCAAACTTCCGAAAAGGTTGTTCATGCTTGTACGTGTCTTTAAAAAAAAAGTTGGTTCATGCGTTTGGTCGTACAGGCCTGGAACATTTTAGTGATTTTGCAGCTTTTAGACACCTACTTCAACTCATGAAAGCTTGTTAATTAGATGATTAACTGGATCAGAGTGTGGGGATTGTGCAGAGTCTAAAATGTGCAGAGCAAGGAGGCCTCCTGGACCTAGGTTTGTTCCTTGGTGTTGCTTCAAAGAACCCTTTTATCAGTTTTATTTACAAAGTGTATAGGAGTGCCCAATATACCTCTTAAAAATGATCACACAGCAAAATGCACTTCACATCACCATATGTCCATTCATGCAGACTCAGTACTAAATATATGCTCAAATTAAATATAAAGCACAATTATACATAGCACAGCTGATCTGTAACTTCTAGTTCAGCATTCATTACCAGAGTCAGAACAGTTCAGCTTCCATGTATGAAAACCATTTGAGAATGGTTAGATTACCTAATGAATATAACTGATAGAACATATGGAATGTGCATATCAATTAGTTTTATGGTGTCCTTTTATGCATGTTCTCGTTCAGAAACCAGCTTGCAAAGTGATGCAATTAATATGCAAATAGAATTTCTCACATAAGATATGTAGTGAAAAATATTATTAAAATTTATCGCTCCCATTTGGTTATGCCAGTACAACTTATTTTATCTATTTAGTATAATTAATTGGATATTCTTTGCCCCATATTCTTCAGGGTAATGTTACATATCCTTGAATATGATTCAAACTAGTCTACCATTCTAATTCACTTATATTTTGTTAATGGAGTTTGTATTCTATATGCACTTCTACTTTGCAGAAGTTTTGTTAAAGACTCTGAAGTATGATGACATCTTGAAATATATTTATTATGTACATATTATATATATATTTTATATACATATCGATCGTTAGAGGTTCACAAGACATTGGCAGCAGGTCTTTTAAGTCCAAAGCTTTGAGATGGTAATTTGTTCAGCACATCCTACAGCTGCTCAGTTGGATGAAGATCTGGAGAATCTGGAGACTAACACCTTGAACTCTATGCTATGTTTGTTTATATGGTGTAAAAGACAATGTGATTCATCATAACAGACCACCTGCTTTCATCGCTTCATGGTCCAGTTCTGATGCTCGCATGACAATTACAGGTACTTTCAGAGGTAGACAGGAGTCAGCATGGGTACTCTGATCGGTCTGTCACTACCTGTGTTACACCTTTTGATCATAGCCAGCACTTTGTGTTCTTCTGTGGATCTGATGGTCTAGCCTTTGCTCCACATTCATTTCAGTGAGTCCTTGGGTGCCCATGACCCTGTCATATCCTTATGCTCTGCTATTTTTCCTGCTTCCTCCAACACGTCCACTTCAAAAACTGAGGTCGCTTCTTAATACGCTTTCTTATCTGTACTTGCGTTCTCAAGGACTTGTGAAACATCATCAGTCACGGTCTAAATACGGTTCCAATTCAAAGCCAAGTACAGGTACCTGAAAGTGTCCTCAATTTGTGGACAATCGTGCACCAGGAGGTGTCCTGTGTGCACTTGGGGAGCCAAGTTTCTCGGACGGCTACTTGATTCTAGAACACAAAACATTTAATAAGTAATAATAATTTCTTATTAAACTTTTTAGCAATAACAACACTACTACTACTATTGCTACCACTACTACTACTAATAATAATAATAATAAATGAAAACCTCCTTAATGTATTTTTCCTATGATCTCTAATTGGCCATTTTTCAACTGCAACTTGGAAAAAACATTCCTACATTTTAGTTGCATTTTCATTAATGCTGAAATTATTGCTGAAATAAGGCATTGTGGGAGAGCACGCTCTAGAAGGGTGGCAGAGATGGCCATGACACCCGCGGTGGTGGATGGTAGGCATTATGGGAGCTCTCTGCTGATCTTCCCGCTGTGGAACTTCATTATTACTAATGATTCCAACAACTAGGTCACACCTCGCATCACCACAGGTCTTTTTTCATTCATATGCATGAGGCCCATTTCCCATCCCCGAGATTGCACTGTGCCACTGTGCTGAACTGGGACAGCTCTGGGTCTCTGCAGTGTGACCAACATTAACAGTACTGGTGTTCGTCACCTTCAAGGGTCAGAACACATCCCATATAATCACAGCCTATTAAACAGGTCCGACTCCATAATGCGTCCCTCCTGCTACTGTTGTCAAAATATCATATATCTTCCCAACCAGTGGCCATGTCTTCTAAAATGACACCAGTGGCTCCAGCAGCTCACATACTGACTGACATGCCAACATCATGTCAGTGTCACTTCAGTGCAGAGAATGATATACTGCCCAAATAATACCTGCTGACTGGGGGTGCTGTGAGCGTCCTAACCATTGATGAGCTTTTTTAAAGGGGCTTATAAATGATGCAGAGAAACAGTTTGACTACATTCAGTAAACTACAAAGTGCATCTATATGACCGGCAGAGCTGATGAAATGAACAAAGAGAGAAGATACAAGGTAGGTGGACTTAATGAAGTGGTTTGTTGGTACATATACACGTTATACAAGATAAATTACACTAAGGGCGACCTGAAAATTGTAAGAAAGTGCAAAGGGGGTGGATTTAGGGTGAGCTACCTCTTGCAATACTGATGGCTCTATGCATTTTCCAATCTCCTTCTTGTTGCAGATGGAAGTAAAGCTGCATATTCAGCTTAACAGAAAATAGCCACATTCATTCTGGGAGTAATGAACTTCATCCGTCAGCTTGTGAAAATGTATGTATATACAGACACACACGTATATATATATATATATATGTATATACCAGTCAAAAGTTTGGACACACCTTCTCATACAACAATTTCCTTTGTTTGGCATTTTTTCAATCAGATTCGTGAGGTATCGACCTGGAATGCTATTTAATTAACATGCGTGCATTGTCAAGAGTTAATTAGTGGAATTTGGGACTATCAGTTGTGATGGTCGGGTTGGTACACAGTTAGTAATCCTATTCCACTACGTTTCTACTCCACATTATGGCAAGAACCACTTAACTAAGTAAAAAAACAGGTCCATGATTACCTTATTACAAAACATATTCTGGTTTGTTTAACTCTTTTTTTGTCTACTGCATAATTCCATGTGTTCCTTCATCATTTTGTTTGTTTTCAATATTAATCTACAATGTAGAAAATAATAAAAACAAAGAGAAAACACTGAATGAGAAGGTGTGTCCAAACTTTTGACTGGTAGTCTGAGTGTGTGTATATATATATATATATAAGGTTGGACTGAACCTTGAATTTCACTCCTGTGGCCAGTGGGTACAATAAAGTAGTAACAGAACCCTGTCCTTGTGCCTGTTATGCATCGGCCTCTGAGCAAAAAAAATGAAACTCAACGTCTCTAACAGAAAATGCTGGAGATTTTTTCTCTACTGTTCAGTCACCTATGCCTTAATGAGCCATGTTCAGAGTTAGATAACTGTGTGTTGTCTCTGTGTAATGTTTTATGGTCTGCTGGGTCATTTCTGTGCTTTGAATAAGCTCTATTTATATTTCAGAATGGTCCTATCCTATCAAAATGCTTAGAAAAACACCTCATAGGTTCTGGTTTCAACTAGAATTCTGATTAGTCAGTGTCACAACAGAATATATAACATATTTTCATGAATTCATTTTTAAATGTAGTTTTCTTTTTTTTTGTTGTTGTTATTGAGGTTTTCTGAGGGTGGGTCAGTGACAAAGGTGGGTGGCCTTAGGCCCTCTGGGCTGATTATACCACCACATCTGGCTGCTGACATTGATTTATTAACTGCTCATATTAGAAACGGTTTATTTAGTCTTGGGAAATCAATGACTGAGAGAACGTCTGATGTGTAAGAGACCTTGTTAACAAGTCTGTTCCAATGTTTTGAAGCTCATAATCAAAATTCTTGTTTTCTGTGCCCCATCAACCTGCCGGATCTATCATTTTCCAGGACCTCGTGATTTACAGACTGCACTGGAGATGCGTGAGGAATAGAAAGAATCTTCTTCAACTGGTTAAGGACCTCCTCATAATGTGAAGGATCTATACCAGCACAAATAACATGCACTGCAGTTACATTTTCGTTACCTGTCAATACCACTGAAGAAAATCCATATTGTGTGTGACACCACAGGCTGCATATCACCCAGCACTATTGGCGACACTGCCTCAGCATCCTTGGTGCACTCCCTGGATCGTTACCAATAAAGCATCAGCTGCGGTGTTTTCCGCCTCCTGATGACGAACTTGCCACCCTCTATGCTACAGCAGCACAGCAGATGGACTACATTAGGCTGCTACTCTCAGCCCTACGCATAGAATTTGCCATGGCATGCTCCTAATTGCTGCTTTAAATGCCTGTCATGAAAGGCCCTAGGAGAAAGTACAGGCTCTAAGGGCCTAGCGATTATGGGAATGAGAGGAACCACTGCCTTCCGCGTCTCGTATTGGGATCTAAAGTCTCCACAGGACTCAACAATACTCAAAATTGTTTGATGAGCGCGCTGAGCAAATGAAAAGCTCTCGTTGAATGACATTTTCTCCCTAAACACAGGCAGCCTCTCGTACTGTATTCCGGCGAACATTCCACCGAGGCGCCGAGCTGGACACGGATGAATATTTAATATTTGTACACTGGCTCATGTGTGAATTATAAATCGCGGTGAATTATGAATGGACATTCGGTGCAGGCATTCTATAAATCAAGTGTGAGCGATGTACCACAGGCCAGTTACTTCTGTAGTGAAGGGACAAATGACAGTTAATCATTTGACATTTTTGGCAGCACGGTGGCATTTTTTCTCAAGGCATTCTCAAAACATGGGCGGGTGATGAAGGCTTCCGCAGCTGCACTCGGCCAGATGATTCACCTTGAAAAACCCTCGCGCTAAAACAAACCAAACACTCACCACCTGCAAATGTCATTCACCGCTAGAGCCGAAATCAATGCCTTTCCAATCAAAGCGCTCCTTACGAATCAAGAAAGAATGCTTTCAATTACATGCGTGGCACAATCACTGTAACTGTCGAACAGCAGGACAAATTCAAACTTGCATGGCAACAGCTAAAGCTAAGGAAAACATCAAATATTTTGAACATATTGGTGATAATCTTTTTGGAAATTGATCATTAGGTTACATCGTGAACTAAATAAGCAAACTAAATACCCCCCCACAATGAATATTCAGTGCAATATGTAAACAACAATCAGGGAATTTAGTTTTTCTGAATTACTTTTAAAGACATTTCAGAGCAAATGCACAAATGTTATCATTTCAATAACAATTGAAATTTGAAAAAAAAAAAAAATCACAATCAAGCTATTGTGCTGTCTAGGTGTGGTTTCCATTCTTATTTTTAAGTGGCACATGATCTGGCATATGTTGCTTTCGTAGCCCAACAGCTTCGTAGTGGAAAATGGTACAATTGAAATGTCCTTTCTGAAGACATTCAGAAACCATCTCACAATAAAGACAGCTACGACAGTTCCCAGTGACATGTTTATTTCAACTGTAGATAGGCTATGTAATTTACTTGAAAGCTGATTCTACATTTAAATCGGTGTCTCTGTGCTGGCTGCTAGGTAAAAAGTGGATTACTGATATGTGCCTCAGTCTGAGGGCCTATCATTTGCCATCTTTCATGAAAACCATCATCAGTGATTCAAACTAGGTATCTGGGTGCATTTCATCAGAGTAATGTGGGTGCAGAGGGAGAGAGGTTTATGCCATCCATGCTTAGATTACTGGGGGTTTATTCTAAAATGACTTAAATTTGCTACAATTCTAATTGATAGAAAGTTACTCAAAACCCACCCCTCACACAATTAAAAACATTAAACAAATAAATAAATTATATATATATATATATATATATATATATATATACACACACACACACACACACACATATATATATACGAAGTAATTCTTATTTAACATTTAAATTATGTTTTTTGGAGGTATTCTGGCAACATAAGGAGTGATCTTATAAAATATATAATTAATCTGAAACCTGCCAACATGTTTTGTTTTTATTTAGTTTTTTTTCTTTCTGGGCCTCAGCCACACCATTAATATTGCAGTCTGGCCTGCAATATTTTATTTGGGTACCAGTGTTGTGCAGGTCACGATTTTGTTAGAGGGCTAGGGTTGTAGGCAGTGATAAAGTTCTATTGGAGAACTTGTATATAAACTTAAACTGAATTGATCATTTTTGTGTGAGCATTCCCCCAACACACTAAACAAATGAACTGTGATTTGCCATAAAAGGCAAGTGCAGGTGGTGGGAGCGTATTTTTTACGACCAAACAAGGGAACACCAGGGCATGCTTTTCTCTTCTTCTAGCTCCACATGAGAGCTGTATTGTTTGAACATTTAACTTCTAAGTGATACTCATGTGGTTCTTCCAGCACAAGCTGCTGCTAAAAATGGCAAGCAAGCAATAAAAAAATATTGAAGCAATACTGATTTTGGCACATGGACTGTGGAACACATTTTTTCACCAGGCATCAGTGATCCAATTGATAAAATTCAGAATGTCCAACCATTCAGTCATAAAGAAGCAGATATCAGTTTTATTTTTATTGCTTTGAATATGATTCATGTATATTAGAACAAAGTAGGGGTAGGACAACACACCAATCAGCCACAACATTAAAACCACTGACAAGTGATGGGCACAACATCGATTATCTTGTTACAGTGACACCTATTAAGGGGTGGGATATATTGGGCAGCACGTAAACACCCAGTTCTTGAAGTTGATGCATTGGAATCAGAAAAAATGGGCAAGTGTGAAACTTTATAGCCAAATTCTGGGTTGGAACATCTCAAAAATGGCGAGACTCGTGGTAGTTAGTTATCTACCAAAAGTGGTCCATGGTAGGACAACTGGTGCACCAGCCACAGGGTCATGGGCACCCACAGCTCACTGATGCACGTGAGGAGCGAAAGCTAGCTCATCTGGTCCGATCCTACAGAAGAGCTACTGTGCCACAAACTGCTAAAGAGGTTAATGCTTTTGCTTAAAGCTCCTACAAGCATCAGAAGTGGACCATGGAGCAACGGAAGAAGCTGATCTGAATCATATTCTATTTTACATCATCTGGACTAGGATGCACTATGAGAAGCAGAAGAGCAGGCGAAGGCAGTGTGATGCTCTGGGCAACGTTCTGCTGGGAAACCTTGGGTCCTGGCATTCATGTGGATGTTACTTTGACATGCACCACCAACCTAAACATTGTTGCAAACCAAGTAGACCCCTTTAGGCCCCTTTAGTGGTATTCCCTAATGGCAGTGGACTTTTAGTACGATAATGTGCTATGCCACACTACAAATAGCTTGAGAAACATGACAAAGAGTTCAAGGTCTTGACCTTCAAATTCCTCAGATCTCAGTCTGATCGATCATCTGTGGGTTGTGCTGGACAATCCAGTCCAATCCATGGAGGCCTTACATGGCAACTTAAAAGATCAGCTGATAATGTCTTGTTGCCAGATACCACAACACACTTCAAGAGATCTTATTGAGTCCATGCCTCGATAGGTCAAACCTGGCAGGTGGTTTTAATGTTAGGGCCAGTTTGTGTATGTAAGAGATACATCTGGATTTCATACAATGATAAAGTGCAAGTAAAAAAAAAATGACTTAAATATGAAAGTAACTGAGCTCTTTCAGATTTCAGATCCAATATTGCAGTTTCACTGTCTAGTATGTAGTTACAGGTCTGCAGAACATTACACGTATAATATCTATAAATCAAATCAAACCTCAGAATTGAAAATCATTTCAGACCAGAAAATGTGTATTGTCACACCTATTATGAGCACTGAGAAGTCTCAGAGTGTTGCTATTTCATTTTTTTAAACCATACTGCTCAGTTCCAGTAATGCCTGCACTTTAAAATCAAATTGGCACTTCGAGCAAGTTTCTTATTTAATCTATGCACTATTTTACCTGCTTTCACCATAAAGTATGTCTTATTGATTGAGCTTTAATTACCCAACCCGCTTACCTAATTTGTTGTTAATTTGCTCCTCATAGCAATCACTTTTGACTGGCGAGAAGCCTGAAGCACAGCTCGTATTTAACCTCCATCTGGCCCTGCATCACTGCAAGGGACTGGGAAATAGTATGACTTAGCAATAGCTGCACCATTGAAATAAGGGTTTAAAGCCCATTTTGTAAGCGCTTTACGCCAGAACGTCTCACTTATGATCACTAGCGCAGATCTTTTTTCAAGCTTACATCTCATGGGCATGAGTGAGGAGCTCTCTTGTTTTCTATGCAATGGAAAATTTGTAGTCATGTTCTCTCTTATGTGCTTAGATCTAAAATGCACTTGATGACTATGTGAAAAATGAATTTGCCTTGGGGTTCCTAAACCTCTAATTTTTGTCAAGGCTTACACTGTATTAAAACTGCATGGTATGTACCAAATATTAATATTGCGATTACACTGCTACATATTACAATGTATTACAACGTGAGTCAAACAGTTATTTATGTATATCAGTCTTAAAGGAGCAGTAACAAAAAATACCCTGTTTAATTCTAAGGGCTAAACAGAGGTTGGAAATGTTAGAATAAATTATACTGAATTACGAATTATGTTCCATACAAACATCATTAAAAATGAAGTAGAAGGAAAATGTAGTATATGGATCTGTTTAAACACCTTGGTAAAACAGTGTTTTTAGTGGCTAAATACTGGCTAAAATAACTGTTCTTTTGTCAAAGTACACCAATTCATTAACCAAAACTCTCAGTAACACTCACCTGGAGCTGTGATTAGTCTGTGATTGGTTACAGGCTCATCTGTATATTACTTCTCCGGTCTCAGTATTGCAATGACCAATATCACAATAACGATTAATAGATTATCTATTGTGCAGCTCTACACCAGATATAGTTAAATATGGTTATGGTTAAAGTAAAAGGATGCTCTTTTACTTTAAAAGGAAATAAAAGAAGCGTAATTTAAGCATTATTAAAGTCACCATTACTAAAAATTACTGCAAGATGACCAAGTACAGTAGGGGTCAGACGTGTCTTCCTATGGCATTCAAGAAAGCTCATTCATTTTAAGGGGAACAGTCACTTTGGCTATTTTTAATGTCAGAAAGTGCCAGAGTTTGAAAATAACGTGGCCTTTTCCATCTAAGCCTTCTCAGTGAAGGAAAGCGAAGACAAACTGGACCAGTGATGTCAGTGGTCCTGTATCTAACAGATAGAGGACTCAGCTCTCAAAGACTACCATAGCAGGAAGACATGCATGGTCTATACACTCCCCACGCACTCAGCCATACCCTTTAAACTCACACACACACACACACACACACACACACAGAGAAACGGTGTATCCACAACCATGCACTAGCTCTGTCCCTTCTAACTCACAACAGAAACATCAACCAGGAATGCAGAACTAGCCACAGTGGTGGTTGGAACAGGCTATATATATATTTTTTTTTTACATGGCACAGTCTAGCAAGTCTAGGGGAGTTGGCTCTGAAGTGACCGTGAAAACATATAATTTGAACCAAAGTTCAAGTTTGGAAGTGACAGAAGAGAGAAAGTGCAGCTGCACTAAGGGTAAAATCCACAGTGAGGTCTATGAAAGTAGCTCATGTATGCAAAATGAATTTACCTTCCTATATTTCGGTTAACTTTACTGAGCTGAGAGAAATATTTTGTAACGTTGGCAAGTGAGAGCTCGTTCTGGCAGCCGAAGCAGTGCTCAGTCGAAACACTGCTCAGACAGCCCACCTCAGCTCAGGATTTTCTTTTATTCCTTGTTTCTGTCGAACGTCCATGGATATGCCACGTACCGCTCGGAATTTGATGCTGGCTCAAAAGTCTAAACTTTAAACCTTCTCAAAATCTTTCAAGTGTTTTTGAACACATGCAAATGATTCTCGTAACAAATAATGTTTCATTGTCGTTCCGGTTATTTATAGCATCCACAGCATTCTAACTGGTACATTTTTCAGGATTGCAGATTTAAGACTGTTTTTTTTTCCTGCACACTTGTTGGCATGTTGACTGACTCTGTGTAAAAGTGTTAATTAATTCCACAGTAAAAACAGAAATGTGTACTAAAGTTGCTAAATGACTTGTTGATGAGCCATATGCATACCGAGTGTATACAGTAAACGTCCCAACATTCACGGGGGTTATGTTCCAAGAGCACCCGCGAACAGTGAAAAAATGCAAATTTGTGATGTGGTTTAAAAAAATGCCTATAAATGCCTATTTTTATAGTGTAAACCCTAAATATGCCCTCAAATATGCTCCCAAAATACTTTAGTTTCATTTTAAGCTCAGCTTAATACAATACCCTTAAAGAAAATGTAACGGTAAACCCGTATTTGTACTGTCCAGTGTACACTGAACTCCACTGTACAGTACAGTGAACTTACAGTGAATGTAAATACCGATATTAACCCTGTATAGACTGTACTGTAATTCATGCTAAAGTGTTTTCTTTGGTATAAGCAGGTAAATACAGTAATAAATTCATTTAATTTACTGTAATAAAAATACAGGGCTTTAAG
>JBBJLS010000001.1:15576414-15589355 GCA_037577275.1 Bryconaethiops microstoma
AGCTATTGTGTGTGTGTCTGTGTGTGTGTGTGTGTGTGTGTGTGTGTGTGTGTGTGTGTGTGTGTGTGTGTGTGTGTTTGCAGAGAGGAGCGTGTGGAGAGTTGTTGGGAGAGGGAGCAGGGCAGGATCGCTAGGGTTTGGTTTAGATGCGGATTACCTCTGTTCTAGTGGCTCCACTGGGAGATGAGAGGTAAGAAAACGAAAGAGGATTAGTGACATCCATCAGGAGCGACAGAGAGAGAGAGAGAGAGAGAGAGAGAGAGAGAGAGATGTGTGAAAGGCAAGGAGGATGTTTACTGGGAACAGACACATGGACGCTGAGAGCTGAGGAACCTCACAGAAACATTATGTCACCGGCAGCTGAGGGCATCAAGGTAAGGAACACACACACAAACACACACACACACACACACACACAGTAAGGTTCCACATCGCTCCATTTGCCTTCATTCCCATCTCACTATTCCAGAAACAGTAGAAATAGTGCTAAAGTTGCGCAAAACTGCTTTTTACGCGCATTTACGCATCTATTAATGCTGACTTCAGAGAGAACGGACGCAAACAAGTGATGACAACAGACGTGCATCGAAAAAACTGCCTTTTCACCCGCATCTGGACGCGTTTCACGCACATCTGAGCACGTTCTGTGCAAACGTGCCTTCATCAAGCATTGCTGTGTGACACACTTTACTACAGATGCCAGAATGCAGATGTTCTGCCTGCTCCAGCTCCTCACGGGCAGATATTAAAGCGAGATTAAAGGTCCCCAGCTGCGTGGAGCTGTGAACTGGAGCATGAGGCTCGCAGTGAAAAGTGCACTTCACTTCGAGAAGACAGGGATGCGTTCTTGCTGGTCTCCAACATTATTCAGTGCCATTAACATTGTGGCTTGACATGAGGGTGCAGCCACACATGCACTGAGAAGATCACGTCCTTAAAGTTGCTCCGAAGAAAAATGTTGCCAAGTGTCAGTCAGGGACACTTTGAGTCAGTAGCATTCAGTACATTTACAATGTCATCTCTACTGTGTCATCAAAGCCCTTCATTGTGATTCTAGTGACATAAGGAATCGGCCATGGTAGACTGTGATGGTACGTCTAGTCTGTTGGATGTAATAGTTTTCTTCTGGCTTTGTTGGTTCATGTTTAAAAAACTGATGCAGTGATTTAAACGCATCTCTCTCCCTCTCTCTCTCTCTCTCTCTCTCTCTCTCTCTGTCTAGATAGACAGATAGATAGATGTGTGTGTGTGTGTGTGTGTGTGTGTGTGTGTGTTTGAGACAGAGAGAGAATACAGTGAGTATATATTTATTTTTGTAATTTCTGTGTACTGATATGCTGATTGGCTGTCTAAATGAAATTCTGTAAGAATGTTATTTACATCAGTGCATCATCTTGATTGGTTATGAATACACAACTCTAACGAAATAACACTACTTTCAGAACCTCACACTTAATTGTGTTAAGTCACTCACACTTTCAATTTATATTTAAAAAGAAGGTATGAAATATTGACAAATTATAGCTACATTTTACAGATACCCAGCCTTGGTCATAAATGCATCACAATATTTGTTTCTTAGTTAATACTTAGGTAACGTGGAGCAAAGAGAGCAGCATAAGTCCAGTTTAGTATAATTTAGTATGCAAAACATTGAATATAAGCAACTGTACTAGTTTTAATATTATTTGTAAAAAAGAAAGTGCCGCTGCTGTTGCACCAGCTTGTAAAACATGCATTGATAACTGTCTTGTATTGTAGAGCATCGCAATATTACACTATTTATCATTATTGTGATATATTACATCACAAAAGTCTCAGGAGGCTTTCCTGAGCATATTATGGATATTGTGTGTTCTTAAAAACACTGAACACCTGCATGTTTTATTACAAACAGAGCATAATTAATATTATTAAATTTGATGTAGTGCGGTGAGTGGAATGTTAAATATTTGGTAGTTTTGATGTAAATTTTTAGGCGTGGGTAATTTCTGTCCATTCCAAACAATCAGATGTCAAAAAAATTACGTTGCGATATAATATGACAATACTTTAAGACATTTCACGATACACATTGTGTTTCTGGCGTATCGCCCACCCCTGTCTGTGAATTCTGTGTGAGCTTTATTTTCCACATTTATATTCCATAATTATATTTTATATTCAAAAATAGATGTGTGTTTTGTGCGACCTCTTAGTACAGCCACCACTAAATCCTCCTTTCAGGCAGTAATGGAGGATTACTAAAGGACTGCTGTCAGAGAGTCAGTTTTCAGCCCTGTGCCTTATGGTGTTAATCAAGATCGTTTTGTCACAGTTGACCTTTCAAGAGCTTATATCCCTCCCCTGCGCACATTAGGTTAAATGAGACAAGAGGCATTGCGCATCGTTGCTTTCTGAAATGAAAAAAAAAAAAATCCCAAAATGTTCATTTTTCTACACTGTTTAAAACCAGCCCTTTCTATTATGTGAACAGTGATGAATGAATCAATAGAAATTACTTTGAATAATGTCTTTATATTAACATACATTAAAATATTCAATTTGTGTCTTCGTTTGTAAGGGTCCCATTTTTTTTTTTTTTTTTTTTTAGACAGCAATGACATGCTTCAGTGTTCTCGATAGTTCAGGTGGCTTCTTTACTGCAGTGAACGCTAGCAGTGACATGAAAGGCTTATATCTAAGCTTTTTATGAAAAAAACGTATGTGTTGAATTCAGTGGACTCATCTTCAGCATGTACAAAAAAGTGCTAACTCGTCAAGGTCACTTCCATGTTTTTTTATTAAGCCTCAACATATGGATATCTGATCGAAATAAAGAAATTACTGTTTACGTTAAATCTGATTTGCCGTCATCATGGAATGCTCGACAGCCTCAGAGACGACTTTTCCTATCTTCTGTGTGTGTGTGGTTTTTTTTGGTTGGTCTCTTGCTTGACCAACCAAACATGATAATGGAGTTAGCCTTCCCTCTAAAAGTGGGTGTAAATAATAAATGTGCTTGGGAGAGCTGATTGACTGGACCTCAGTGCGTGAGGTAGAGTGTTGTGCTTTTAATAGGCACGGGGGTCCCAGGAGGTTGGCCAGTGCACTTTTGGCTCTTTCATGTGCCTCCTTGGTGACAAATTCTCAGAATGGGCCTTACAAGTACCTAATAAAAAGTGCCGGTGGGCTGAGATTTGGTGAATAATTTAAAAGGCTTTTGTTCTTAAGATCAGCAATGCTGGCCTTTCAGTGGGCTGCATCACCAGACAGACTAAGCCTAGTCTTGGACTAAATCACTCTCTCCGTGAGAATTTTCAATTAAAATTCTCCCTGTGTTAAAACTACGTTCAGTAAACTCAGCCCGTCTTTTCTCTGCCTCCACTAAATCTTGTCAGGGTCATCTTGCTGTACATATTTCTTGAGGCTGGCCTAAACAATTCACATATTCCAGTATTCATTCCTTATGTTGGTGTTCTCAATTTAGTGTTTGTAGCTTCTTGGTTTTTCATGCTTTCCACTTAAGCTGAAACAGATGTGTAAGACGTCACAAGAGCCCTCGAAGTCAACGGGCGATAATAAAAATCCCCAGTGCAGATGTGCAATAAGAGGCTGATTTAACAGCACAAGTTTCATGCATTGTAAATATGTATAGCAGTGCTTATTGTTTCGTATTAATAAGGGTGTTGCAAAACCTGTTTTCTGAGGTGAGGTACTGAAGAAGAGGGGCTGTGGTCACTCTCAGGGAAACACAAGTCTCACCTCAGCCTGTATTTCACCCATAACGATGCTTTCCTTAATAAAAAAACTGAGCTAATCAAATCTTTGATTTAAAAAACTCTTGCCAGCAATAACTTTAGCTATTTTGGTAAGGGGGCTACAACTGCAAATTCTACAACAACACATTGCGTGAGTGGACTTCAGACTGTTAACATACTATCTACTGGGTTTAACTGCAGGAAGGCACACTTAAAATAAAAAAATATATATATTTTGATGGTTATGTTTATACCACTAAAGGCTTGTAAAATGCTGCTGGGATTCCAGCTCTGTTATATTACTTACTAAAGTGAATCATCTGGCCTCAGTCATTGTACTGTTCAGATCTGTCTTCTTCAACGACTACCAGGCCATGACTGAATACCTGAAAATATTTGCCTGGTGCATTATAATTAATATCAGAGCAATTAGGAGACAGCTGTTATCTTAGAAATGGAGCACAATCTCTGCATCATGCACAGAATATGTAGTAACTACTGATTAATGTACCTGCAAACAGCAGGCAGAACACACTGCAGTCATATCTATGCACTTCAGGTGAGTTTTTGTGTGTGTGTGTGTGTGTGTGTGTGTGTGTGTGTTTGTGTATGTATGTGTGTGCGCGTGCGTGCGTGCGTGTGCGCGTGTGTGTGTCTGAGAAAGATGTGTAATTCCCCAGGTGGGTCTGCAAAGCACTCACACAGGCCGCTGTTAGTCTCTCGTGTCAGAACCGCAGCCACTCTGTTTTGTGCACACTTCCATTTGAGTTTAGTGGTCAATAAAACAGTGTCCAGGGGCCGGCGTTCGCCATCGTTTCAGCGGGCATTTATCGAGCGGATTTTAGTTATTGTGGCTTGTTTATGGCCCTGCCATAAATCTGCAAATGTAAATGGGGCTCAAGCAACACAAAACATAAATAATCCAAGACAGTCTATTCCTAACAAAATTTTTAATGCATCGCCCAATAGATTTGCGTGCCTCCCACCGTGCCTTCAGGGTGCTGTAAGGGCTTCGGCGTGGCCCAGCGAAGTAGAACACATTTTACATGGGTCAGGTAGAAGGTGGCTGTGCTTACTCCTGCATATGATGACAGCTGTACACGTTTTCCTCTCTCCAAGTGTAGGCCTTAAGGTGTAAAGTTGCTCCCTGTTATGTGACAACATTAACACATAACCAGGAGGGTTTGGACTTGGTTAATATAAGCATAATTTCAGGCCTGTCGTGGTTTACGATGTGCTGCACATTACTGTGGCCCTTCTTGTTCAATTAACGTCGTTCATTGTAACCATAATGACGTCGGCCATAGTGGAATATGATTCTAGCGCTGGATCCTATGATCTGTTGTATTTAATACTTGTGTTTTGGCTTCATGGGATGCAGTCAGTATTGGTGACTGTGGAGGAGGGTGACAAAAATGAACATTTTGATTATTGATTATTCCTATGAATTAATAAGCAAATACTCCCTTAATTGTGAGCCACTATAGGAGATAAGCAATAGGCATAAATTATTGACATAATTATGAATATGAAGGTTATCGTTATAGCTCTTTAGGCTTCAGCATCATTTGAACCAGGCAACCGTTTGAACACGTTTAACATATTTACAGAAAGAGCTGTTTTAACCAGTTTTACTGGTTAATGTTTGTAACCCGGTGGAAGCACAAGCTACTTATGTGCAGCTGTTTTCGGAAGTAGCTGCTAAATAGTTTTGAATGACCAGAACTGATATGGCTTAGAATATTCCAGTGATTCGTGTTCGCGACATGGTGAGCTTCAGTGCTGTTTGAAAGGCAAAATCCAGCTCATTTGTACAGAGCACATATGTTGCGAGTTCTCAGGGAACCGGTGTAGTTTGATTTTTCACCAGATGGTTTGTTTTCAGCTGCTCAAAAGTTGAGCTTATTTAGAAAGGTAAGTCAGGCAAGTATGTTGTATATAATAAGCTGTAGACAGAGCACGTATTTTGCGAGCTGCATGTTCTCAGGGAACTGGTGTAGTTTGATTTTTCACCAGATGGTTTGTTTTCAGCTGCTCAAAAGTTATGTTGAGCTTATGTAGAAAGCTAAGTCAGGCATGTATGTTGTACATAATGAGCTATATACTACATAACAGGAGGGAAAATCAAGCACTGGCTAAAGAAATAAATAACATCATATTTTGATGTAACTTGTGATGCCACAACATCTCATCACATTGCCCTCACATTAAAAAGCTCTTCTTGTTGTGATGGTCGTTTGACCATGTAATCTACATTGAATCTGAATTCCCTTGACTTTCCAATCTGATTTTCCAATCTTCCAGCATAATTCAAATTGAATTTATTTTAAAGATGAGTGCCAGTGTATATAATGCATAAATAAATCTATGAGTCAATACAAAAGTCAATTCAATATTAAATACTGAAATAACCCACCAGACTGAATCACCGTGTATAGAGTTAAAAACACACGCCTAAAAAGATTTTTAAATGATTTACATGTTTCCACGTCATCACTGCTTTCTAGGTGATCAGAAATTCTGTCACTCTTGTGTGCTTATTTGATCTGAGCGCTTGAAAATGACTTGAGTGCACATAGCGCCCCCTTGTATAGAATGAACAGACTGCATGGCATGCCTTTAATATGATCTGCAGATTCTCTGTTTATCTTTCACATTGAGACTTATTCACTGCTTCATCAAGAATGTAAATTTCAATCATTTTTTTAATTGGGCAGTTTATGACATTTGTGTAATAGACAGCCTTATTACATTACAAATTGCCTGATGTCTATGAAGGGGTTTATGATAGCTTTGAAACATGTTTTCAACATAAAATGTTTTTTCTATACATAACTTCATGGTGGTGCTGTATATACATGGAACTATAAGGCAAAATAGTCCCCAAAGAAAATGTATTTTTCCACATTTACCATTAATTTACCACTTTCAGTATAACATACAATAACTTAAGACATGTGTAGGTTAACTGGTCTCTATGAATAGTGAATAAAATGGCTGAATAAAATATTTGCATTGCAAAGAATATAGACCATTGTAACGACTCTATAATTTTACAATGCACCATAAAACACATTGTTTACTTTTTATTTGATTGATTTATGTGTATTTCTCATAAACTGGTTTGGCCAGTTTTCATGGACTGTTGTTGGGATTTGGCTTTCTGATTGTATATCACTCATAGACTGGAGTCTGGAACTCATCTAGCCGGTCCTGCCTTTTTTGCATTAATACGAAAAACAGATAAAATGCTGACCAGACACCTGCAGGCTACTTTTAAACTTTGATTTGTTTTGAGTATGTGCATAAAAGAACTGAATTACATCATCATGCAGAATTGCCTGATTTGTATTTGCAGCACCTCTGACTAATGTGACCGTTACCTCTACAGCATTTCTCATCAGTAAGACCTGCAGATCATTTTTATATTTAAAATCCGAACACCGTAGGAAGGCTGATCATTTACTCTGGTTTGAAAAAAGAAAACAAAACAATGGGATCAAATAGGTTTTCTGTCCCGACTGATTGAAAACCTAATCTTCTCAAATGTTATGCTCGGCTTTCTGTTTTTGGAGTTGGCCTAGAACCATTTTCCGAGTGAAAGAAGACAGATTGGGGTCACTGCAGGCCATCGGAGCAGCAGGTCACCTCTCATATGTCTGCTATCCTACTGCACCGTACACCGCCGGGCAGAGAAAGTGACAGAATGGCCTTTGGAAAAAAAAGAATGAAAAAAAAAAAAACACAGCAGAGAACACAATGCAGGGCAATGTCTGTACAAAATGTTAAAGACAACCTGGTGTGTTTTTATACAAGGTGGAGAAACAAAAAAACAAAAACTCTTGAGCTAAGAAGAGTGACTGGAGTTGTGTACTTTTATGGAAAAAGCCATCAGCGGTGTGCGCCCCGGCAGTCCCTCAGTAATACTCAGACTAGAGCTGGCTTGTTTCTCCATTCATTCTGTCAGAGAGGGGCCACGGGTCCTTCTGTCACTTTTAAATATGACAGTTTTCATTGTTTTAGTGTGGAGTTTTTAAGTGCAGTGACATTTTAAATGGCATTGTTGATACCCGCCCACCCACCACTCTGTTAGTTATGTTAGTAAGTTAGTTATAATTGATGCTTAGTCAGGCTCTTAGTCCGTCAGTGTGAATTTCCCACATATTTTAAGGCCTTTGCTGTCCTTTTTTGCAAAGAAATTGCATTTTTCGGAGCCTAACCAATTTATGAGGTTCATTACAGCTCTGTAGGATCATAATTATTTATTTAAAATGAGTTAATCTGTTAAAAAAAATTAATTAGATTTATTCTCAGTCAAGCAGCTTTGTAATTACTCTCATTTTAGTGATAACTGTGCTATCCACGAAACGTTAAAAAGCAATAGCATTTTCAACCTTCTCCACAAGGGGGGCCACTAATGCACAAATGGTTTTTGTGTGCATTACTGAAAGAGAGGAAACCCACAACATCAGGATCTCACAAAATATACTTTATACATGGTTAGAAATTTCATGCAGGTAGTAAAATGAAATATTTCCTCTTATAAATCACCAGTCAAAATAATTGCTAGATTACTTGATTAGTAAAATAATCAGAAGCAGCAGGCCTATTAGGATTAGCACATTTTAATAAATAAAATATTGACTATTGAAACAAATCTTATCCTGACCTCAGAATCAGATCTACACACCTTTAGGATCAAATGAAGGCTCTCTGTGAAATACGGTTCAGTATGATGGCAAGAAGATTCCAGCACATTTAAATTTGCCACTGAATTTCCTCAGTAGCTGAACAAACGGCGGATGAAAAAAAGCATAGTTTTTCCTTATTTTTTCTGAGGCATGATTCTTTCTGCTTTGTTCGGGTCTGATATAATGAAAAGAAATAAGAAGAGAACGTTCAAGCACAATAGTAGCTGCCAGGCACATCCTGTTGAGGTTCTGACTTCTGAGGTATTGACCAAGAGCTTTGGATTCAACGGGATGGGTTTTAAACAGAATGTAAATAAGAATTCCTTTAGGAAATATGTGTTACATATGTATGAGTGCACCACACTCTTGGGCAAGCATGAACTGTAGAACGGAGGCCCTGCCTGTGTCTTCCCTTACCACTCCTACATTGCAAGTTGGCAAAGGCCTTTTTGTGGTCCAGAGTGGCCATAGTGATATGTTTGCTTAGCCTTAGCATAAGAATAGAACGCAGAATTGTATTGTATTTGGATTCTTCTGGTGCTCTCCGGCGCTCCTTTTAAGAATAAGCTGTAAGCTTCAGTGAACTGTTATGTCGCAATATTCCATGCAAAGTGATGGGAAAGTCACAGTAAGCCTCTGTAAATAGAGAACCGGGCGAGAGTTGAGTAATACTAACATCAGTGCACACAACTTACAATGCAGATGCTTAAATGACACTATGGGGATACCTAACCTTGTTCTATTATTACAATGGTTTGCAAATTTGGAATACAGCCCTCTTAAATTGAGATAACTGTAGGAGAGCTGTTTAGCTGCAGTATGCTGAAACATTGCGAGGGTAAACGTCTTGGCACATGAGCCCAAGGGCCAAGGGTCAGTGCCATCAGCCTGTGCAGCGGAAGTAAGGCCGCCGCGGTATTAGCAAGGTGATAAGATGCTGAGGAAGCTAGTGAAGACAAATGGGCACACAGTTGTAGACCCACCTGCACCGTCCTACCTACTGTTGCCTACTGATAATCGCGCAACCTCAGTGGGGTTCCTGCCAAACAAACGGGGATGAAACGAGCTGGGCCAAGCTGTTGTAGTCCAAAGTTATTTTCCTTTTTCTACATATCCTGCCATGGGAAAAAGAAATACATTCTGTATTATGCACTGGCCATGTCAGGTTTGGTGAATACAAAATAAAACTGCCCTGGGCTCTACATTATTATTCTGAAATGTATGTTTCCTTGCGATATTAATATTGTTTAACAGCAGGAGAACAGCACAGCTAGTGGGAAGATATAGCTGTAATGAAGAACACAACCCATACTTTTCTTAATTATAATAGCCAGTGAAACAAGTAACTGTCTAATATAGGCCAGTTTTTAATTAGCAGCCCTCCTCCCTATGGCTAATGAGTCTGTGTGAATAACCTCATCCATAATTTCATAAATTCCCCGTCTCTGAACACTTTATACAACTATAAACTGAACCTCGGTGTTTAAAACAGAATCATCTGTTTGTTGAAAGGCTGTGTGTGTGGCGGGGCAGTTATTTGTCCTGTATAATTCAAAGTATATACATAAACATTCTGTCATCTCCTATTTAAATGCTTCAAGAAGCAAAATTGGTTACTATTGAGTTCTTTGAGTCGGGTGAGGTGTCTCAGACGCGCACAATGCTATTTTGATCGAGCGCTCCGTGGCTCGGACTGATTTCCCCAAGTGATGAAGAAAGTGGAATGGCAGTGAAGGCTATATTATTTTGACTTCATGCGTGTTTTGCCATCTCCATCTTGGGAAGGATAGAGCTGTCAGAAGCTGCAGAATGCCCCTGAGCGCGCACTGGCAGTGAAGGGAAAAAGCGCCAGCCGCCAGTCACTCACTGCTCCTCGGCTGCACAATAATGAATCTCCAGGCTGATTGGCATTCTCGGCAGGCTCGCGGCAATGGTTTCCCCTGGAGTCGGCAAGAATGCCCGCCGCTGCATCCTCTGCCTTTATGCAGATCTGGGCCACGTGCCAAAACTGGGCCCAGAACAAGGGGGCGAGGGGTTAAAGTGACAAAAGCAGGGGTTTATTTAGTGGAGCTGGCTTTTTTTTATGCAGCATTGCACAGAGACCAATTATCCCTGGGGGGAAGATTTTCTCCCACTCTGGTAAGATAAAAGATTGGCAGCCTTGTCTCTGAGTATGAAACAGAAATGAAAACGAAGGTGCGGGGCAAATACTCTAAATGAATAGCAGTAAAAATAAATGTAAAAAGCTACATGAGGCCATGGAAAATTGGAGGAATTTTCTGAGCTTCTGCCGTCTGTGATGGCTCGAAAGCTTTTTGCATCACATCTCGTGCAGCAAACAGAGTGCGCGTTCATATTTGTACACAGCCTGGTGATTATACTGTTATACCCTTAAAATTAATCAACGATGGGCTGTTTTCCTCAGCACACACATTTCACGTGAAACAGACTAAGAGGAGAGTTACATGCGGCTTGGCTCGACTGATTGCCGGGAGTGGGGGGCACCGGGAGACAGCCCACCCCTAACTTCAATTAGGCCCTCATTGGATTTGAAATAACAAAGTGATTAAGATTTGGAGAAGTTGAGTGTGCCAGTCATTCTCTCAATCGTGAAAAATGCCATCTTCCAGATGAGTTTCGCCAAGGCTGTGTGTGTGTGTGTGTGTGTGTGTGTGTGTGTTTGCGCGCTAGCGTTAATTATCATCCACATTGTCAATCAATGAAAATGAGTGCAATTAACTTAATAGGCCTGTGTGACGTTCAGGTCCTGGATGGGATTTTGTCAAGACACTACAATTATTCTACGCTCCGACTACCCTAATGGTGACTCAACCTGGGTGTGATAAGTTAAGACCAGTAGGCTATTTCGCTCCTCCGATAAAGCCACTCTGCTCCATAAAGAACGAGAGGAATATAGAGTAGAGGTGCCAGCTTTGCCAGGCAGACTTCCTCTCACCTTAATGGAGACATACAACCAGAAAAACCCTGTCCGTGCCTGATCCGTATTTTCCCTCTGCTCCCCCACTCTCAGGTTTATCACCACATATATAGAGAAAAAAAAAGAAGATGTGCTTTGACTTATAACTATCTGCTTTCTATTTTCTCTTCAGTTTCTCTGAGCCGCCGACGAGGAGCATTCTCAGCCTCGGGTACTTCTGTCAACAGAAAATGGAGTACAACTACCTTGTCTTCACTCAATCCTTGCGCGAATGCATTTTACTGCTCTAAAGCAAAGCGAGATGTGGCGACGGATTCACAAGGCTCTGTTTTTAAGCAGAATGTAAATACGGATTCCTCGAGGAAGTATCAAAGTTACGTTACGTAACCCAACTCTGGTGGCTTAGCGCAATGCCAGCGTGAGATCATAGGAACGGGGGCCACTGTAACGGGAGGGCAAGATGGCAAAGCCCTTTTACAGACTCCAGCGCTTTTTGCGGCGGACTCAGCTGTTATTTCTGTTTCTGGGTGTGGCCTACATCATGGCAGGAAGCGTCCTCTTGCTGCAGAGATCTGGACTAGTAATTTCTCAGCGTGGCAGTAGTGGTAGTTTTCTCATCCCGCCCTCGCTGCCGTCGCCTCCCAGGGCTCTGGAGCCTCCTGCCCTCAGGACAGGCTATGGCATGATGGGTCCTCGGTTAAGCATGAAAGGCTATCAGGGGAGTAGGTCAGAGGACTGGTCTGGACCACAATGGCTGATGTCACGCAACCAAGAGATCCGACACCTGCGCAGACGCTGGTTCCACAGCCTCATGTCAGAACAGGACACGACCAGGGTGGAGAGAATCAGTCCGAAGAGGAAAGTCCGACACAAAGGTAAACCTCAAGAAAGTTTTCATTGTGTGAAATGAGGGTTAGCTGTAAGACCCAGCACTTTAATATGATAAGATAATATCAAAATAACCTTTTATTAGTCCCACAGGGGGGAAATTTGCAACAGTAAAGTGGACAGAACGAGAGAAAGTAGAAGCAGGATATCCAATAAAAACTATGAAATAAAACTATATAACATATAAGAAGTGTGTATGTATATATGTATACACAGGGGGTCCTCAAGTTACGACAGAGATTTGTTCCTACGACAGTGATGTAACCCGAATTTTGGTCTAAGCTGAAACACACAATAGCCTAAGTTAGTAATGTGTCCAAGCATAGTTGTGAAATCTACAAACTAAGAAAAAATGACAAGAAAATGGGTGTAAAAGAATTTGTTCAGGAGCCATGATAAAGGCCAAAAAGTCGTCAAACAAAGCAACATAAATGGAACACTTGCGCTTAGATAAGCAAACTTCCTCACTCATACGGCACGTTACTACGAATTCTGCGTATTCTTCGCGACGCTAAACTAGTCTGCCCACGTTAGCGTCGTAAACTCAAAACATCATATGTCGAGACCCTCATAACTCGAGGACTCCCTGTCCTCACACACACACACACACACACACACACACACACACACACACACACACACACACACACACACACACACAAAGTGGGGCAAAAAAGAATTTAG
>JBBJLS010000001.1:15606553-15621285 GCA_037577275.1 Bryconaethiops microstoma
GTGTGTGTGTGTGTGTGTGTGTGTGTGTGTGTGTGTGTGTGTGTGTGTGTGTGTGTGTGTGTGTGTGTGCGTGTATACCTCCATAAAGCGGGAGATGGTTTGGATGGCCTGGTCTGTCTCATTGAACACCTCTCTCCAGGTGTATGCTGTGCCAGGGGGATGTCTGTCTTCTGAGACTTTGGTTAAGAACCTGGAAATGTCTTCCACCTTCCAGTCTGTTCCTTTCAACTTGGTGTTAAAGAACCAAGCGCTTGCATTATTCTGGAGCAGAGTCTGTGAAGGGAGAACAACTTTCAGTCAACTTTTTTAAAGTTGGATTACATGACATTTAGATTGGATGTACTATAAGTAACCTATGCTATAACCAATAGGACATTCATTTAACCACTTAAATTCTTGCTGCTGTGCTTTTAAGAATGGCATGTAAATTGACTTGTTGGGATTGGGTTGCCTGTATATCAGTTATAACTTTTACTTAGTATAACTATTAGTGTAAATGGGCAGGGCTAACATGCAGCGGGATCAACAGTAAGATATATATAAATACATTATTTTTTGTGGCATCACAAAAACTATACAATATAATTTGTGCAGTATGTTTTTAATTATAGGCCATTAACATGACCTTAAGAATAACTAAAGGCTGTACATTATGCTTTACTTCATCATTACTTTGCACAAAATACTAAAAATCACAAAATACTAACTTTTTGCAGCCTTTTTGAGCACCCAAATATCGTGTGTCCCTGCTGCACTTGAGGGGACTATCAATGAGGTCCAAAATACCCAAGAGGAAATCATTGCATAGCCAAACACGTTGAAGACCATGTGAGCTCAGACAATGAGGTTATACTGCATTACCAACACAAGCCACTGTGTGGCACTCTGGATTTTATAATGGGGTACTGCTTTCATATTGTCAAAGAACATATTCACTGGGCAAAGACAGAAGTCTGTGTGTGCGTGTGTGTGTGTGTGTGTGTGTGTGTGTGTGTGTGTGTGTGTGTGTGTGTGTGTGTGCATAAGTGAAACTTACTCGGACAAGGTCCATTTCCTCACTGTTCTCCATGAAGTTCCATAGTTTTGGTCTCATCTCCTCCCACATCCCCCCGAGGTCCTTCAGTACACCAAGATGCTGAAATGTCTTATTGACCTGAGAAAAATAGGGAGAAAGAGAAGCAAAGACAGGGAGTGAACAAACAAGAGAGAGAGAGAGAGAAACAGAGCGACAGAGAGAGAGAATAACTATGGTTTCATGCATACAAAAGCTCAGCTAAATTCTTAGGCTAAGGAACCGGACCATAACACGATGTTCACAAGAGTCTTTTAAAAGACTAGTGCATGTCTACTTCTGTTACATGAATGCCAGCAGAGCCTAATGTTATGAAACAAAATGCCTACAGTAGGGCTGTAACGGTACATGTATTCGTACCGAACCGTCACGGTACATGGGTCATGGTTCGGTACATGATGTCGTACGGAGAATACACGGTACGACGGAGAAGACATGACTGGAGTAATATGGAATCACAGAGGGACCAAAAAGCGCAAGTAAATCATAAACCTGGGTCAAAGTGTGGTGCAATAGTGCCACCTACTGGCGTAACAATTCTGCTGCCTTACACATACATGAAAATATAAGCAAGAGTGTGTGTTTACTGGTGTGTTTACTGTTTATTTAAAATAAACGAAAACAAACCAAGCCTCATTCTTTAGAACTTTTTGTTACTTAACTTTGCTGTATCGTGAACCGTACCGAACTGTGATGTCAGAACTACAGTGTGAACCGAACCGTGACCTTTCTGTACTGTTACACTCCTACTCCCCATCACTGAGCCTCGGGCACCCATGACCCTGCTGCTGGTTCACCAGGTTTTTCTTCATTGGACCACTTTTGGTAGTTAGTAACCACTGCATACTGGGAATATGCCATAATATCTTATGTTTTAAAGATGCTCTGATCCAGTCATCTAGCCATCACAATTTGGCCCTTGTCAAAGTCCTTTTGCTTGACCTTTTTCTTGCTTCCAACTCATCAACTTTTCACCAGCTACCTAACATCTCCCACCCCTTTACAGGTGCCATTATAGTGAGATTATCGATGTTATTCAATTTACCTGTCAGTGGTTTTCATGTTGTGGCTGATTGGTGTGTGTAAATCCATTTGTGACATCACATTTCTAAATATGGACTGCTAAGTGAATGGTACATTTTGGAACTTTGACATTACCCTTCTTGTGGATAATTGAGTTATGGGCCCTTTAATGATTGTTTTTAAGGTAAAAGTTTAGCCCACTTGCTGTAGTCACACAGTGTCCTATTTCTTGATAATAATCCTATGTTTAGGATTATTGGGGGGGGGGGGGAATAGGTAGGGGATTGACAAAACACACATTATTCTTGTAGTCAACATGACATTCAGTATTATCAGCTATTCCAGTACAGAGGGCGGTTAAGGCGCACTGGTTTACCCCCCACCATGGAGAGAATGTGTCCTCTGAATGAATTATGAATGAATTCTAATGGCTTTCCCCACTGTGATTTCCTCCATGAATTGGACTGAGGTCATCACTGAGGTTCATGCCTGGAGAGACTGTGACAGATTAATCTGCAAATGAAAAGGATTTTATTTCTGTGCTTATGTTGTATATTGTATATATGTGTGTGTGTGTGTGTGTGTGTGTACGAGTGTGTGTGTGTGTGTGTGTGTGTGTGTGTTTGTGCCACTTGCACACTGCAGTGCCTCTTTTTTTTTGTCAGAAAACCTCAGTCCCATTGCTCTTTCAGTGATTATGTTCGATGAATTGCACCTTTTACTTCACTGTAATATGGTCAGAGAGGAATACTGATACTACATCTGCTGTTCTGCAGCACAAAGGAAGTGAGTAATGGCCCAGATACGCCAAGGACATGAATTCACAGATTGGTAGCAACAGATTGATTCCAAAGATCCTAAAGACTAACAGTGGGGCAAATGGTTGAATGATGTCAAAATAAAATTGTCTCAAATATGAGCAAAACAGATCCTGGTCTTAAGGGAACGTAGGGAAACGAGCCTATTTTTTTGATCCTGATTAACTTGTCTTGATGCTACTTACTCACAGTGTTGTGGAGCGGGGCCGGCCCCCATGGTTTTACTGCTATAGTGATTAACACACTGAATAAAATTAATGAAGCATTTATGTGTCTTTTGCTTTCAATGATCAATTTTTATGAAGGCAGCTTCTGTAGGACACAGTTTTCTACTTTCTCGTGTAGCAGTTTTCCAAGGGGTTGTTCAAGAAACGTTTAGCTTGGCACCCTGCCATTTGTCTTTTTCCTCCAGACACGAGCTGCCTGGAGCAAGATGGAAGCTCCTTAATTACTCTTCTATCCTTCAGCCCTTTGGAGAGTTGAAACATTGAGGAGCTTTACCGTTTTCCTCCCTGGTGTGACCGAAAGCTCGTGGCGCGCAGATCTTTCGCTTAGAGTCCTCCTCACGTAGTACCTGATCCTTTATGAAGACACCTCATCCCTTAACCTCAGTGTCTGGCACTCTATACACATTCCCTGAAGAACTGAACTGTGCTTTGTGAGCTGCGCAGCCCTTTTGAGTCATGCACAGAGAAGATTTCACATTGTTCTTCAGTTTCGCAGCATTTCCTTGAAGGCTATTCATCTGACAAATGGTTTATTGATATTTTTTGAAATGAGCATTGGCTACCGTGGTGCTTGTAATCATCTATTCATGAAGCTGGGCTTGCTGAAAGCCTTTATCTATGCTAACAGCACAGTTCCAGGCTTAGTTAAAAGTCAGTGGGTGCATTTTACTATGCATGGCGTGTTCTGGCCTGCTGACCTCCCAGCTGGCAGGCATGATACCTCTAGGTTGTCACATTCCCTCAGGTACTCTTAGAGCCGTGCTCGCTCAGGCTGGGATGATGCCACTGACATGAACTAATTGCCGTGGCTGCACCTGAACAGATGGGTTCTTCATATCTGAACCTTTACTCCTCGGATCACGCATGGGTTTGAAGAGCATATGGACGTGGCCGGGGGCGCGAATAGGGGGTCTGCCGCATCTGCATCGCATGGGGGTGTGAGACACAGCAGGTGCAAATGCCATAGCTTAAAAATAAATAAATAAACTTAAAATACAGTACACAGATAACACTAAACGTAGATAACCCTGTTCCAGCTATTGACAAGGGAGACAGAAAGCAAATGGAGAGCAAAACAATGATAAAGGGAACTTTTTCATTTAGACATCAAAACGTAAGTAACAGCACAATTCATGGGGGGTTGGGGGCTGTAATGCTGGGGTCATGGAGCAGGATGTGTCTGCTGAGCTCAGTTTAAAAAATAAATTTAAAAAACCCCACACATACACACATATACACAAAGAAAACAATACAGAGGTACAAACACAGCCAAGCAAAGGAAAGCACTAACAGAGAACCAACTAAGGGAGGGAGGGAGGGAGGGAGGGAGGGAGGGGGAGAGAGAGAGAGAGAGAGAGAGAGAGAGAGACTATAAGCACATTCTGAACATGGGATGAACTAAAGATTCTTTATTCATACAAGTACAACATGTTGTGAAGTGAGCCCCTGAAATGTCTATGAGACTGTGATAAAGTTACAATAAATTATAAAGCTAAAGGCTAAAACTGAATAATAAAAATAGGTAAAAAAAAATTATATCCAAATAAACATTACTGGTGTAAACAAAAACTTAAATGTGAAAACAAGATCTGAAGTGTGCAAATGTACAGAATAGAGGATGTACTGTAAAGTGCAGTGTTCTAGTTGCTGTTGATGAATACAAACAAAAATAACAGACGTCAGGTTAGATACAGTGAGTGAGAGAGTGAAATCAGGCCAGCTGGCTTATATATACTGCCCACTCATTTTCATTTAGCTGGTTTAGTTGTAGCCAGTTGGCTGTACAATAGCGATGTGAAGTCTAAGGTTCATCTCAGTCAATTTATACAGGCACTGGGCAAATATGATTTCACACAGGCATATTATCAGGCTAAATGTTATTTTTGGTTCGATTGAGTGTGCAATATGACATAAGTTTGGGACACAGTAAGCTCTAAATCAGGCCTACTGATGGCTGTACAGGGGTCCTCGAGATCCGTTCTTTTGACAGTGATGTAACCCCAGTTTTGGTGCACGTCGAAACACACCCTAGCATAAGTCACTCACTGATCCTAATATAGTTGTAAAATCATCAAAACACAACAAAGCCACAGAAAGAGGAAAAGGAAAACTCCTACTGTGCACAACCAGACTAGTTTGCCCACATAGTCCGTAAGTACGGTGCTAATGGTGTAAGCCGAGTGGAAGTGGGCGTTGTAAACTCGAAACGTCGTATGTCGAGAGAGTTGTAACTTGAGGACCCCCTGTATATCTATTTATCTATTTATTTGTACACAAAACTGGTTCTCACATACAGCTGGAGAAATAGGTAATTGTGGCTCTGGATGTGGTCATACAAAGAGTTTCTTGTCTTCTCTTATTATATATATTATGTTGGCCAAGAATATAACATAGGGCACTTTTCCATAGGCATACAGGGACTATGCTGTCCTAAACCGTACTGCGATGGCACTGAACTTGCAGCATGCTTTGATTTTCCAGTATATCTTAGCCCAGAAAAGGTGTTTCTGATGCATTGTTTGAGTTCTTTTTATTTTTTGTGACGAATACCTAACCCAGCTGACTTCTTGATGACCTGATACACCATGTGTTAAACATACATTTGTTAGTGGGTTTTTTTTTGTTAGTGTTAGTTGGGGGGGGAGGGTTGCATGAAGAGTAAAAATCAATGACCTGTTTCCATGTTTTGATGAATATTTCAACCAATCAGAAAGCAGTTAAATTGTCGACCCTGTCGTCGAGCAGCACGGTGACAGTATGGGGTGCAGCTCAGGTACGGGCCACTTTAGCTGTAACGGAACAACACCGTTCCTTGTGCCAGTGGAAAAGTGCCAGTTGTCATGGTGAGAAAATGTCCCAGTAATAAGTTGCATAAACCTGCCTAGAAGAGGACACCTGATAATTATACTCTTCTCACAGTGAGGAAGATGGCTAGAGACGCTGGATAGAGATTTGCAGAAGATTAAGGTTACCAAGTCTCCAAAACTTCAGTTAGATGCCATCTACATACCAAACTATTTGAAAGACAGGCCAAAATATCATAAAAGGCATCTGCAATTCACTGGAATGCAATCTGAGGTATATGGTCAGGTGAAGCCAAAAATAGAGCTTTTTTGGAAACAAGCACTAGGTGGGTTTCGCGTAAAAAGAAAGGTGGCGATGCATACAAAATCAACATTGTTAGGTATTGTACAGGATCTGTCATGTTTTGGTCTATTTTTTTCTCCAAGGGTCTAACGAACCTTGTTAGGTTACATGAAATCAGTGCCATCACAGCAAAACCTAAAACGTGGTCATGTTTGTATCTACAGGCAGGACCATGCTGGCGAACACAGGCTGGACAAAGTTTAAATACAGGCATGCCGATAATTGTGAGGCAAAGGGTTATAAATGATGCACCCATTTGAGTCGAGTAGATGTAATGCTTCTAGTTTTCAATGCACCATTTAAAATATTCATTGCGACTTATTTCCAGAGTAGTTTCGAAACTGCATTGAAATGTTATGCTCCAAGTTCCATTCAGCTGAATGACGTTCTAATTTTCTCTGTAATTGAAAAAAGAGCACAAAATGTTCTGAAGAAAAACCCCATTCATAACTTGATAGGGAATCTCTGTGCAAGAGCTGCCTTGCATTGGAATGTAATTAATTTTATGGTTTGTTAAACAGCACTTTTTTAAAAACGTGGTGCATTTTAGTGCAACTCGTTCTCGAAGGAAACAGCCAAGACAAATGTACTTGTAGCTTGATGACACAGTGCTTTATACCGTAGAGCACTGTATTTTGTGAAGGAAAATACGCACCACTCATTTGTTATTGTTAAACATGCTGTTACTCGACTTCTAACAATGAATTACAAATCGAGTAGAGTAAATGTCACGGCTGCCCCAGTGCCTTCGCTAATCCTGACGATATAGACATGCTAATAAGCTGTTTAAATGACCTACGAGCTATGAATAATAATTAATCTGAAGCGTAATTTGAATTCCAAAGCAGTTTGACCAGTCCAAGAGGGTAAACTTAATCCATAAAATGTTCAGACCTATAATCTCTCATGGTCCTTTTGCCCTTCATCACTAAGACTGAAGGAAAGTTTTGAGTGAAAAGCAGGGAAAGTCATAACAGATCGAGCGCCAAAGTGCAACTCTACCAGCTGGTGCTGAAACAGGGAGGTTCAGGGATGGACGCCCCAGAGGCTCCAAGCAAAGCAGAAAACATGTAGTCGTGTCAGAGAACAAAGCAGGGATCAATGCGTTCTCCAGGCCCGAGCTTTCTCCTGAGTGGAACCCAACAGATTTCTTTGCTTGTTGTTGTTTAGAGTCTTGTTTGGGTACGTTGTTTACCCTTAAGGGCCAGTAGAAACTGGGCTCATGTTAATGACGCACGTCTTGATGCAAGCGGAGAGTAAAAAATGCTCGTCTAAGACGATCTGTCCGACCCATCAGCATTGCAGATTTGTTAGTCTTGTAAAATGTAATGGAGACGTCTTTTTTTTTGTTGACGGACAAGGCTCCTACCGTCACGCAACACCAAGCTTCCAAAACCTTCCAACTTTCTGATTACAATCTGCTCTGTAATCTTATGTGACATGCTTATCTACACAAACAAAATGAAAAGCAAGAGGATAATTACAAAACCACAGCCAGCGTTCAGCCTGTAATGGTAATGTGACAAGGCACTTTGATATAAGGCGAAACGTGTGGGACACGGGGCATGTTTAGAAGAATGGCACGCCTCTCACTTGCAGACACATTCTGTTTGTGTCCAATGTGCTGTGTGACCATTTAATTACATGCTGACAAGAGTACATGCACGCAGCCAAACAAAATTAACTGTGAGCAAAAACAAGCGACACACACCCACCACTATATCCATCACAACAGGCCATTTGCAAGATATAGAACAAAGGTTCATTCAGGGGGACCGTGCCTGCAGGTGGTTAATTGTCCATTTTAGAGACTTCAGCTATAAACAGGGCCAGCACATTCATACAGGCGAGGTAGGCACTTAAGGAAGTGCAGCAAAACTTCTGATCCACCTTCCGCAATTTGATTGCCCCCAAATGTGCTCCTCAAAGCCATTGGACTAGAGCACCACCAACCATTTCCTGTAAATTTGAGAATGCCTAACACTGCTGGTTCAGAGGGCCATCAGTAGCTGGTGGATTTGAAATGCAGAACCAACGCACCATGTTTTGCGTTACAGAACCACAGAAACCACTCCCCCTCATTGAAATATTTGTGAATGGACTGAATCTGGAGGTGGCGAAACTCTTTTTGGCCTGTTTTGCCCATTTACTGACCATGCAGAGCCATGATTCAAAGTTTCAATAAGGCGTATTAATGCTCCGCCCCTAATTTTTAATGATGGTTGTTTTGCTTGAGAGTGCTTTTGCTTTAGCTCCCACAAACATGAGTAAAGAATAGTAGTTTACAGAATGTTCCACTTACCCCGTGAATAGTCAATCCGCTTCGGTGTCCAATTTGTGCTTTAGCGGAGGCACTGAGAGGCTAATGTAGTCAAAAGTCACCCTCATTTTTCCATAAATACATCCCCCAACATCTCTCAGTTCTTTATCAAGGTGACACAGATTTGTTGTTTAGGATGATGTATGCCATATTGTGAACTATAGACGACACAAGGTTTGGATCAAATTCCTCTGTATTCACAAAGGCCATTTCCACAAAAATGATTCCAGATTAGCACTCTGGAAGCTCCTGGTTTGTCAAAAAACGCTGAGCGCCATGTTCAGCAACAAAATGATGTTCTATTCATTTTTATAGCTCACAGTATTCTGACTTCTAATGGTAATGTAGCATTTACCTTGTAGCACCAGTTCTAACTAAAGAGTCATAATTTAGACACCAAACATGTCTTCTCTGATCGATAGCATCTGAGGTAAGTGTAAAATTGATTTTTTCAAACAAAATTGCGCAGACTCCGCAGATTTATAATTTTACATCCAATTCGCATTAGCCAGTGTTCCAGCCAGTGCACTCCTTTTGAAGGTCTCTCAACAACAACATTTACACCTGTTCTGAAAGGCCGAGGATAATCGATACAAACCAGATGCCACAATTGGCTCAAACTTCAAATAAAGCAAAATGTTTAATCAGCCGCTCTTGTAATTCCCACCCACTTTGCAAGCCACACCCTCATTTTGGGTGGCCCTCCCTCAACTGCCTATGTATGAGGAACAGCAGTGCATTTTGTGCATTGCAATACAAACTAAGATTAATTCAAATTAGTGCATATGCTACTAATTTTTACAAATGGAAACCTCCCTTCATTTCTCAACCAGTCCCCTTGGAAAACTAAGACCGTTAGTTTAAACTTTCAGCACTCCATTGATCCTGTATAATGACTTGAAAATGCTCTTTCACACTAGCTTATGTTGAGACGTTAAAGACATCTAAAAGTAATTGTGTATGGTTTATAAGCCATGTAAAACAGACAGGATTTCAAAGTCACAGCCTGTGGTCTCAATGTACAGCAGTCTGGTTATTCCTCTTGGAGAGTAACTGTAATGGCAGAACATAAAAAATACCATTAATTACTTCCTTCCCTCCTTCCTTCTTTCCTTCCTTCATTCATACATTCATACATAACATCTACTGCTTCCTAGCAGAGATTCTATTATGTGTCTCCAGTCACTGTAATAAAGCCCCTTATAACTCCTAACTACACAAGACACTACTAGAAAACTCAATATTTTATCAGCAAACGGGCTATGTCTTATTGATAAAGGAAGAATAAATGCATGTCTCTTAGAATTTTCCAGAAATTGTACTTCATTTTCAAATTTAAAACTTAAAGGCCCATCACTCACTTATTATTTTGAACCCATTGTTTTAGGAAAGGAATAGTAAGGAGTCTTTACATCATGTGGAGATTTTGTAAACTTTCAAGTTCTTAAGGTCCTTAAACATATGGCATGTTGCACTGTTTTTAAAAGTAATTTTTAAAAGTTCTGTAAGTAACAAAGTGTGATTCTTCTTCCCCTCCAAAAACCTTGTTTCGGCTCGATTTGCTGCGCAACAGTTCACCCGCACCCCACTGAGAGCAAGTGGAGTAAAGAGAGGAGAACCAAGGGCATAGGATTGATTTTGACACTGGGATGTAGAAGCAATCCAGATGGGCCCCTTGCAAAACTAAGGAATTTTGCATAGTAATAGTAATTATAAGTTTTATAACGGCCCCCATGGTGGTGCAGTGGGTAGCTGTTGCCGCACACCTCCAGGGTTGGGGGTTCAAATCTGGGTCCTGTGTGTGTGTGTGTGTGTGTGTGTGTGTGTGTGGAGCTTGCATGTTCTCCTTGTGGTTGCGTGGGTTTCCTCTGGGTCTCCGTTTTTTCCTCACAGTCCAAAGACATGCGTATCAGGTGAATTGGGGATTATAAATTGACTGTAGATGTGTGTGTGTGAATGGTGTGTTTGAGTGAATGGTGTGTATGTGGGCCCTGCAGTGGCCTGGTGCCCCGCCCAGGGTGAGTCCCTGCCTCGCACCAGTAGACCCCGAGATAGGCTCTGGGTAACTGCGACCCTGGTAAGGATTAAGCTGTTACAGAGAACGAATGAATTAAGTTTTATAATAACTAATAACCGATGACTGACAAGGAGGCAATTTAACAGAGACTTTACTGTCCTTCTATACTACTGTACTATTACCATAGTGCAATTGTCAATATCCCTCATACATCGACAACAGACTTAAATAACTCGTAGTGCAGCAGTGTAACCTCAGTGCAATGCAAAATAAAAATCTACAATTACTCTTATAGGCTAATCACAGCGTTACAAGCCAAGGCGCCACCTACGAGCCTGCCTCTCCTGCTCTGTCTGAACTATTAATCCATTCCTTATGAACATTGAGGAAAAGCTTTTATGGCCTAGTTGTGTATTATTATTACCATTATTCTTGACTGTTCACATTTGCAATTTAGTAAATTCCCTTAAGTGACTTACACTTTAATTTAAAAGTAGCTCCTATTGTCCACCGTTCCTTTTCTGGCTGCTGTCATGAAACACAACCCCCAACACACACACACTAATGTTAAGGGTTTAGGGCTGCCATTCGTCTCATATTGAGAAATTAAATTCACTGTCCTTTACTGAATCTAAATAAAGACATCATCTTTCTTACTTAACCTACAGTCTTCTGAGCTTCTTACAGCCAAATGCAGCTCCAGCCACATGTCTACATATACAGTCTACATATTTATTGTAATACTGCACAGTCTCAGACATTTCAGGGGCACATTTCACTACATGTTGTACTTGTGTAACTATGTATGTGACAAATAAACAATCTTGAATCTTGAGAATGAGATCTACTAATTCCTCTGTGTACCAAATACATTGATTAGACACTGATGGACACATTATTCACATTTTTTTGACCAAAATGAATTCTAGGTACAGTTTAGTAGTCACGGGTAGAGACATGTCTCTACAATCCCTACCAAATTCTACGTCCTTGAAGAGAACAGCACAACCATCAGATAGTTCATAAGGGCCAGTGAGCATGAAGTGATGCAATGAGCAACTCTGTCACTCAGTGGATGTCAGTGGACAGTTGTGCGTTGAAAAGTGGGTCATCCTGAGGTGCATGCTTTTTGCACACACACATAAAACACGCCTTCACACACATACATATACCACTCATAGAGACATCACTTCCTGTGTTCTGTCTCAGTTTTGCCTGGCTTCTTTCAAAAAACAAATGTAAGATGTGACTTTCTGACTTTTTTTCTCAGATTATTTCTCATTTCTAATATAGTCCATATACACCCATCAGCCACAACAAATACAAAACTGACAGGTGAGGTAAATAACATTGATTATATTCTGGCACCTGTCAAAGGGGTGGGATATACTCTGTGGACAAAACTATTGGGACACACCTGTTTTCAGGGTTTGGGCTAGGTGCCTTACTTCCAGTGAAGGGTGTAATCTTCAGCATAACAAGAAATTTTAGACACTGCCATACTTTGTGGACACAGTTTGGGGAAGCACCTTTTATTTTTCCAGCTGAGTTTGGTGTGGAAGAACTTGACTGCCCGCACAGAGCCCTGACCTCAACTCCATCCAACACCTTTGGGATGAACTGGAACGAAGATCGCAAGCCAGGCCTTCTCATCCAACATCAGTGTCTGACCTCATAAATGCTCTACATGAAACTAAACATGGTGAAATGGCATTTAGTCATTATGCACCAACTTTAAAAAGCTGCTCAAAACAGCACTATTCTCCATTAGTATGTGCACTATTGCACATACTAATAAGATAATAATGCTCATAATGATAATGTTTTAAATCAAATTGGAAATTGTACAACAAAGTAGCACATTTTTTTTACTGCTGCAAATGCAGCTACGTAGTTACAGACTCGTCAGATCAAAGCTCAAGTTTTCTCTCACACTTCCAAAGACAGATACATCAGGAGGACTGGAGATGCCAAAGAGTGAATGTGAGCTTGAATGTATTTGTCTGTGTGTTTGTCCAGCAATGGACAGGCAATATGTCCCTGCAATCCTGACTAGGATAAGCAGCTCAGATAATGAATGAATGAATATTAATAAAAATGGGAAAGAAATGTAATTTTTCTCCATTTCTAAAGGTTGAAGAAGGTCGAGGTCCAGTCAGAAACATTCCCAATATGCTTAAAGTCCTCCACCATCCTTTCCATCATCCTCGTCAGGCTTCATGTGTATCCTAATTTCAATTCATTTACTATGGAAATTCCACTGAATCCTCAATCATTTCCATCAAATGAAACTCGTAAGCGTCACAAGTCCTGAGCATGATGGAGCTGTGGAGGGCTTTAGACCTGAAACTCTTTCTGAGGAGGCAGCTCCAGATAATCTGTCACTGGCAAACCCTGGTTTTATCAAACCTATCATCATTCATCAGAAAATAACAGATCTGTCACTCCTCTTTCTATCATAAAAAGTCGCAGTCGTTTCCATGAGAAGTTCTCCAAGTCGTCTAATTGATGCTGTCAAGATCGAAGCACAAAACATTAGCTAGCATGACTCACAGACAGGAAGCTCAAAATGGAAGCAGATTAAATGCAATTTTCAATTCTGCCAGAGCCAGCCGCGGCCCCATGCTGAGCTTCTTTCTCTTCATCTGCCGCTTGCTGCAATTCAGTGTCTCGTTCGACCTTGAGTTCTCTGTCTTTCTGCTGCTGGCTCCTGGGGGGTCGGGGATGTGCTCTGCCTCAGGTGGCCCATGATTGTGCCAGCTGCTGACTTGATGAGTGTCTTGGAGGGGCTGGTCACTCTGACCCTTTCTGCTTGACTGGGTCGAGTGACCTGAGAACAGTTTGGCACTCTGATAGCAGCACTAAAGTTTCTAAGACAGCTGGATCTATTAATAAAATAAAAGCTCAGGACTGGCATGTCAATTTGATAGTGATAATTTGAGCATTAGAAGAAACCAAGATGTTCTGTTCTGTAGATGCATGAGATGATATGTGTCACGCTGGTTCCCCTTCTCCAGGCACGAAAGGCAGGCGCACACACACCATTCATAGTAGAAGTGCTTCATGTCTTTATTTTTAACAAGAACAAAACAGGCATAAGAGCCTAACTTAACAACCATGGATTTAACCAACAGAGACAGGAGAAAACCTAAATACTGTGAGGGTTGACCCATGCTAGCTGAACTCAAAACCCAACCATCAAACTCAAACTCTTTCTTCTAATGACACCCAGCTGTGACTAATACCAAACACAAAAACCCATCACCTACTTCATAATAGAAGTCCCCATTCAAACCCTTCAAAATACTAATTTAAACAACCGTCACAGACCCCAGACCTGACAATATGCCATGGGACTGACAATTCTGGTGTGTTTTAATCTTTTCTGCATATCTCATAGACCTTGAAGCAAAAATCTCTGAAATTGTTACTTTATAATGCAACTTTAATGTGTATTATGTCCATTTATATATATATATTTATTACACATTACCTCACTTTGGTGTCCAGTTTTTGCTTTTCATTTTGTGTTGGAACGGAGAGGCTAATGTAGCTTGCAAAGATTATAAGTCTATAGTCAGCGACATCTTTACGATAAATACATCCCCAAAATGACTTTCAAACCACATCCATTTATTCATTAAGCTGACTTATTGAAGTGATTTAGTGATTTAGGATTTAAGGAATGGGATGAACTGATTTGGAAACAGATTCCTGTATTCATGAAGACCATTGCCTTCATTGCACTCTTGAATCTCCTGAGTTGTCTAAAAAAGCTGACCACCATGTTGGGCTACAGAGTTATGTTCTGTTAATTTTTTGTAGCTCATAATATGTCACACTGAATCCTGACTTCTAGTTTTAGCAGCATTAACCTTGCAGAACCAGTTCCAACTACAGAGTCATAATTTAGACACCAAACATGTCTTCTCTGATCGATAGCATCTAGGGTAAGTGTAAAATTGTGTAAAATTGATTTTTTGTTTAATGGGAAGAGCATGAGTAGGTCAAGTGCTTCGTTTACACCAGGGGTCTCAAACTACCGATCTGTAGTTCCCAGCTACCAGTTCACATGGTTCACACATTACTGTTTATATATACATATATA
>JBBJLS010000001.1:15641163-15656971 GCA_037577275.1 Bryconaethiops microstoma
AAAGAATTTCATTGCACAGAGAAAATGTCACTTTTGTTTTTTCTGTACATATGACAATAAACGCTTTGAACTTGAACAGTTCTGGCAACTGTCAAATATGGCCCTTCCACCAACCAAAAATTTTGATTGAAGATTCAAATTATGGTCCTTATCTGAGCATCTTTTTTTTTTTAACTGTAGGTTAATTTTAGAAATGTGTAATTTACAAATTCACACTGTGCAGAAGTCCTGAACATATATAATTATGTATATTGTTTGCATATATATTGTTTGCATATATATTGTTTGCATATATTCTACTGCACACTGCATATATTCTACTGCACACTGGGCAGCAGGAACCTAAACATATATAATTATGTATATTGTTTGCATACATATTGTTTGCATATATATTGTTTGCATATATTCTACTTTAAGCATAAACAGCTTATAGTTATGAATTTCTTGTATATATAGAATTTCTTCTTTGTAAAAATCTTGTAAGCTAGTTAGACGTTTTTGTTCCATATTTCTCCTTGATGCTTCCAATTATTATAAATGTGAATTGGTGTGTTTTATCAAAAACTGTTTAGCTTGTGCTGCTTTTTTTTTTTTACAGTGATTTTACAGTGGATTTTACAGTGAGGCTTGGAAAAATATCATGAATAAACAAAGATTTAATGTCAATCTAAAATATAAAATCATTTCAGATTTCTCTGTAGAATTCTCAATTTTCTTAGTAAGCTATGAGGAACATATTATGTAAAATCATTTACAATAACTATCACCCGTTAATTTAATTTGATTTTGTTATGGATGCTAAAAAGGGACTTTAAAAAACAGTCATGGCCAGAAAGACTCAGGATAAAACACTGGGGCTGTTTTCATGGTATTGGTTGCGTGAAATGTGTTTCAGCATATTTTTTTGAGCTTTGGTGGGGACTCTCTGGTAGCTGTTTACAGAGCCAGCTGAGACAGAATAGAAAGGTCACCGTGGCACACAGACCGTGCGCAGGTATGCGTATCATACATACTGAGCAGGGAGCATTTTTCAGACTTAATACATGATTTGTGCTGAAAAGTAATTCCTTTACAGAGCCTGCCTTGCATTATTTTCCACGCTAATTGACCCACTTAAAGTCGGCAAATAATTTTCATTCCAAAATTTCCACTTCAAGAGTTCTGTAATTAGCATTCCTTATAGGCCTAGTAAAAAAAAATCTCTGAGCACTAATTGCACTCGATTGCCATGCTCTGCTCACCAGGCTCCCTCCACAAACTCAAGGTGATAAAAGACCCTCGACAAGAGTATGTTTTTGATAAAGTGTCAGTCGGAATGAAGTTTACCAGGCGTCTAATTATGAATCTCATTTGTTCCCTGAGGTTTTGCTGTTGCAGTCCAGTCTAAAATCATAATCTGGTTCTAAAATTTGATTGGCCAAGCCATTTTTGGAGCCATTGGGATTGTATATGAATTCTGCAATAATAAACAACTGTATTTGGTTGCTGTTTGGTTAATAATTGCCAATGACATTGCTTAACAGCCATGGTCTACAGTTACCTATGTTGCTTCATGGATAAAATCCATATTGCTATTTAATAGTACTGTGTTTTATTATATTGTCGTCATTTTATAAAACCAGTAAGACCATGGGTTACTGTTTTTTTTACTGTAATTTAAAGGATTGTTCAGACTAGCTTAAATGTCTAACACCACCCCTTAAAAGGGACATTCCACGCTAAAACAAGACTTTAAATGTTATCCATCATGTTATTCAGTATTCTGTCACACAGCATTATATCGCTCAACCTCACCAGTTGAACTGGATTCACAATTTTAAGACACTTTCAAGTTTTCATTCATTAAATGTTCTCTAGCATGAGTTACACAAATACATTAAACAGCCTTTCCTGACTGCTAACTATGGGCTAAGTTAGCAAATTAGCATTAGGGCAACTGTTACTTTAGCTGCTTAGCAAATTCATAAAGAAAACAGTGATTCCACATTTAGTCAGTCTTTTCAACCGGAGCTTATAATCAATACTTTAGTTTATAGCTGGTTGTCCTATACATCTGACATAACATTCCTGTTGCTCCATGCTAATCCATTAGTGATCCTTTTTCTCCATTATACTGATGCTTTGAAAACATGTACCACAATTTATATCTTTGCAATTTGGCTTCTTAGGTGTCCTTTACATTAGCTGTCTGCCTTTTCATTTCAATGCATAGCCTTTCTGCCTTCTCTCTTTATCTGACTAAGGAGACAAAAATAAGAGGACTTCATATCTTCCAATCAAAACTCTATTAGATGATATCTATGGGTTGTTTGAAGGCAGATTTAAAAGAGAATGGGTCATATTCATAATTTTTTATCATTTATCATCCTTTTTAATTCATCATGTTTCAGCTACATGCATAAAGATGATGGAAACTGTTCCAGTGACAGTGCAGCCTGCTGCGCTGCGTCTTAACTGAGAAGAGCATGGAGATCTGGACCAGTTTGAGCCCTAAAAATTGTTCCAGCTCCTAAAAGGCACAACATCCCGAATGATTTTCAGTGGCTTGTCAGATCACAGTCCCTCTTTGCCTCACAAACAGATTGCCTTTAAATGGCTTAGCTTTAATTTTGGCCGCCAAATTCCAGGGATGTCGGCAATTCTCTTCTTTGATCTTCCAGAGGATCCGGTGCTTTGACAAATCCAGGGCGTTTCATTTATTTATTTATTTGCTTATTTTTTTCATCTACCAACAAAGTGGAAAACAAGGCCACTGTGCATTAATCTGCAATGCCAGTGATGAAAAGCCGACTGTAGCACACTCATGAGTATTTTCAGACACATCTTCCTGAGAGATGTTCTTTCATTATGTGGATAAACAACTTGACAACATGAAAGACCTTTAGATAACACCTACTGTCCTTATTTATTTCTTACCCATTGCTTTACATTCAGATCCTAGTGGTCGTAATCAAAACGGATTGAGGCAATTACCTGTAAAAATGGAAATGCAGTACCAAACATGTACCAAAACCATGATTTTCAGTCCTATGGGACCCCTACCCTACATGTTATTTTTGTATTTGCACACTTAATTTAGTTCCTCAGCTGAGTCTCAAGAGCTTTAGAAGTTGAATTAGATGTATTAGCATGGATAAACATTCAACTTTGTGGCACAGTGGTCTCCCAAGGACTAGGAATATGGACCACTTCCATAAAAGCTGATTAGCTTTACTAGTTTACCAGTGCTTAAGATACTGAAGCCTGAGAAACAATGTTCTTATTTAATTTATGAAAAAGAATCAATGCATTGATGAAGGGTGATCAAGCAGAATATTGCATCCCTTTTAATTAATTACTGCTTATCATAAAGAGAACTTGGATTATAGGCCATCCTGAAGGATGCCATTTTAATCCTGCTAGCAGATGCCATGCTAACCCGTGGACTCAGACACCCTAAAATGTTATCAACGCTTAGAAAGACCCATCACTGTCACAAGCAGCCGTCCACTGCTGGGTTTTCTGTATCTTCTGACAGGTGGCCAGCAGCAGTCACACAGATACGTATGCTAATGACAAAAACACAGACAGAGCGCTATGCTCTTCCTCCTGGTCACGTTACCTTCCACTCTGCATGGTATTAAGGTAGGAAAGCCAAGCATCCCACTAATTCCTACAACAAAGGCAATGTGGTTGTGCAGCACTCATCAATAAGCGTGTATAAATATTTTTAAAATTAAAAATATGGTAATATGATGGTATCCTCATACGCAAATGGAATGATTGACAACATTAAAACTCAAGAGTGTATTAAATCAATGTTTGCTCTCCTACACACTCACTGTTTGGTGCTCTCTCACCCGGAGCACCATCGCTCTGCTGCTCTCCGGACAAAAAACCCCCCTCCCCACCCCCGCGGCTATTCTGCACCCACTTGTTGGCAGAGACTCTCCTGAAAGTTATCCTGGGTTCAATGATCAGGTGTTTATTAGCTTTTTTCTAAGACCTAAAACATAAAACGTCTGGCATTTTTTTCTTTATGACATTTGCATTACGACAGGTTATTATTATTGCTACATGTTTTTAAATTATATAGATAGAACTACGTGACATAGGCACACCAAACAAAGCTCAGCATGATGTCTGACACCCCGAGCATCAACACAAACCAAGGGAACTTCCATATAAGGGGTTGTCTTGCCATATGATGACTATTTACCATTTGTTGCACTTCCAGCATGGAGATGTGCCGTTCATATTCACAAACATTCTACATGGCAGGTATTTATGATAAAATGGCCAAAGAGTGTAAATACAACTTAAGAGTACTAAATAAGGGTGGCTGAGGATTATGGCTGTGTGTTGTTGTTCTCCCTGTCTCTGTATGAGTTCCACCGGGTTGTCAGGTTTCCTCCCACAGTCCAAAGGCATTCCCATCAGGTGAAATGGAGATACTAAATTGCGCCAAGGAATAAATGTGTTTGTATCTGTCCTGTGATAGACTGGTGACGGGTCCAGAGTGTTTCTCTGCTTCACCCTATGACTGCTTGAATAGGCACTAGCAAAACCAAACTAACGCCCCCACCCAACGCAAACCTGATTAAGTATTAGCGAATCGGATAATGGATGGATGAATGGATGGATGGAGTTCCTAATAAACTAGCGACTCAGGCTATGTCCCCAACAGTAGTCCTTGACTGGCTTTACTATCGGTCACTGGTTTATCCCACAACTGGTTTCCTCTGTGCCTTTGTTTAATTGCCCTTGTAAACTCCCATGTATCATAACTCCTAATTGCTTGTAACTCCTCTGGCTTGCTCTTTAGAGGGCTGAACCTGCAGCTGCTTTGTAAAACATGTAACTAAAAAAAGCTGCCTAAATAACTATTTATGATTTCTAATCTAAATAAGATATATGCATGTAGAGGTTGGTATAAAGCTTGTTCAGTGTTCAAAAGCCACTCAAACATCTCCAGAGCATAAAGCCTTGCAAGACTAGTACACACTCACACATGCTTTTATGTCTGCTAGAGTTCTGAGAGGTGTCTGAATTTGTTTTCAAGCATAATCGAGGCAAATTTAAAAAAAATAAAAAAAATCCTCAGTTGCATTCTGCTCACATTTTTATCATTTGGAAGGGCAGACCTTTTGACTTTTTCTCTGCTCTACTTTGATAAATATGATGAAGCTGTAAAGGTTCCACACATCTATTTGCATCAACACCCTGAAATAAAACACCAGGCAACTCTTTCAATACATTTCAGTCAGGCTGGCGGAGGACGGATGCTTCCAGTTCTGCTCCTGCCAACAGTAAATGACAAGGCAAATGAGTCTCAGTGGTAGTGAGTGACAGTGTTATCTGCTACGATGCGCTCTAGGCCTGTACAGCCATGAAAATGCAGCCCCGGCATTAGCATTAGCTCTCTCACCGTCTGACACATGGGAGGACTCGGCTCACACCTGCAGCAGACAGGCCTTTAATGACCGAGCTGCCATCTTATGGGTCGATCTTTCTTGACATTTCCATTCGGCTTTCTGCCCAGGACATTGGCGGAAATATATTTTCCCAGGTATTATTCTGCCTGTTAAAACAACAGATCAACAATTATCCAGCTTAAAAATACACAGTCATTTATGGTCCTACAGTGGTCCCTAGTTTGCTACATTTGCTTTCTTTTGTACTGAGCATTGAAAGAACTCACCCAGCATAATTAGAGCGTGCATTAATATGTTAATATTAATATTGACAAAATTAGACAAAATATAGAATCTTGGCTGGCAGAAGGGACTTCTAACTTCTCCCACCTCCTAGACTGAGAAGTGTGACTAAATGCAAGAAAAAGCAAACAGTCAGTCAAAGGTGCTGGAAAGGGCTGAGGATCCAAACCAGCATTATGTTTTATTGCATGCACCTCAGAGGCTTTAATAGAGGACCGTGGGGCGAGAGACAATAATTGTGACTGGCAGCTCAGAACTCACACCGCTCTGCTGTGGGGGGCAGCATGTGAGCAGCGAGAGGCAAGAACAGAAGCGGCAATAATTCTACATTAGCAAGTGAGAGAGGGCAACACATGCAGATCAACAACATCCAACATTGCTGCATGCAAAACAAGCATTTGCTACATTCACCTTTTTAGCACTTCAGGCACAGCAGTGTTGTTAGGGGGTTTTAAGCTGTGTATTGACCATGAATGGGTCATAGGTGCATACCTCCAGACAAGCACAATTTATGTCAGACCTCTCTGTGGGAGTAAGGTTAAAAGTGGTAGCTCTTCTGTTGATGTACAGTTTGTGTAAGAAGCAAATTAGTCCTCTGTATTTAACCCATTCACCAGAGTGAAGCAGCCGGCAGCCAGCAATCCAGGACCTCAGTGGTGCCACTGGCAGTCCTGGGATTCAAACCCATGACCTAATTGCAGCAGCAGCTCCCAAACTACTAGGCCTCCAGCTGTGATAACATTGCCATTGCAATTTTAAAACACAATGGACATATAACTACAGATGCATGATCTTCTAAGTCAAACTAGCTCTTCTTTAAATCACCCATGTTTATTTTCGCATTGCTGTATGTAGAGTATGCAAATTCCTTGCAAGTGCAATTTATGAATGATTGTAGTTGAATATAGACACCTACCATATCAAGTTAACAATTTTGTCACTCTTTGTTACCACAGCAATGTGTTGAATGAGGAATGAAATATAAACCCCACAGAACTGTGTGAGAGCGGTAGTGTATTTTGTGTGAACTTATTGTTGAATAAAAAAAAAATGTTTGCAATGAAAGATCTGAACTTGAAGTGCTGATTCCCTAGAGCACCAGAATGGATAGAAACCTCATTGGGTCAAAATATCATGTTTATGATGGACTGAGGGCCAAAAAGACAGCAGCTTGCAATTCATTAGCTTTACATTTTCATACACTACCAGAATATTTAAGGAATCAGTATTACTTAAACACTCTTTACACACAAAGCTTACACAGCTTAGTCTTTATATTTAGAAAAATAAATAAATAAATGAAACATTCACCAGTGGTCTCTAAATCTCCTTCTGTCTGTGTAGCACTATATCTTATGCTCCATTGGTCTGTAACAGCTTGTACTGTTACATATGTGTGGTGCAGGTCAGTGACCCTTTATGGTGTTAGTGCTCATAGATTTTTACGTTACATATACTATGTATTTGAAAATGTGACAAAAATAACATCACAAATTATGAAAAAGCTAAAAATCAGGAGCTGTTTGAAAACATGTGGTTTCTCATTGGTCAAAGAAATGGCGGGTTCCTGACGAGCCAGCTTTAGCCCATGTTCCACTCATGAATGAATAAATGAAATGTCCCTGTGAATTAAATGACAGGAAAAATCACACTGTAAAATCTATCAGTGCATCAAAGTCAGAGATAACGATTCTCTTTTAGATAAGCTGCAAAATGCATTGCAAAGAAAACGTTGAAAGTTCAGTGAAAAAAAAAAAGACGGAGACAGCCTATAGATAAGTGTAGTCTCAGCCCGACCTAAAAAAAAGCTGGAGTTGGATTAAAAGAGGTTAAAGTGGTGTGAAAACCTCATGCAGTAACAATAGAATAATGCATAATTCAGGGTTCCAGAGTGGACAGCCTTGTATGGCTGAATAAGTAAGAGCAAGGATGGGAAAAATCCTTTAAAAGCCATTTACTCTTCACTGCTCTTGTCCGTGGCTCAGAGGCTGGGCTGCCTCAGAGATTGCACTTGGCCATCTATACAGAGAGATATGTCAGCGCAGAGACAAAGCACGAGTCAGAGAGATCAAGAGCGAAGTGGAGAGAAAGAGAGACAGACAGAGAGAGGGAGAGAGAGATAGAGAGAGAGAGAGAGCGTCTGAGGACCACATTTAATATCACAGTGATGACAGGTGAAGAGGAAGAGAGTGGGGTTGAAATTGCATCTCCAAATGGTCGGGGCTCTGTGTACTGAGCTCTGAAATGAAGAGCACCTGTTGGCATGGGCAGCTGCCCTTGAGGATGTCTAAGCCGATGAAAGGAAAGAGGAGTGAAAAAACCCACAAAACGCAACACAGGCAGACACACGAGGTGAAAACACACAGCAAATCACTCGGGCCATCCTCGCTGAGACGATGAGAAACAGTGAGAGGCTCGTCCCTGGTGGCCCGACACCATTAGTTTGCTAGAGAGCCTCTCTGAACTGGAGAATAGAGGCCTTTCATTTAGCTACCCCCCATCCTCCCTCCACCTCCATCTCCAATACACAAAGCTAATGAGACAGAATGAAAGACTACGTGGAGCTCTCTCAGTCTTCAGATTCTTGCTTTTTATGGCTGGCTTTCAGTCATAACCTCTGGAGACTGAAGCCCTATTCGAGCTGGAGAAACCTTACCCAGGGACGTACTGTAAATTAAGTGATTACTGTCCAGTCCTGTGATTTGAATCCAGTACAAATCTGTAGTGTCCTGTAATCTGTAGTGTTTGTCTGACAGTAGTGAATGTAATTGCCTCAACTTGGCACCGCCTCTGTAGTATTTGTCTTGTTGCAATCAGCCGCATGCTAAGGAAATAACAGAAATTGCGTGTACCATGTTACTGTTATAAATCTCTGGGTTCCAGTAGCAAACTAAGACTATTAGTGCTAGGTATACAGTTTGGGCCATAAATGTCAAAAATAAAACAAACACTTTTTAAGTATAATGCTAGCAGCCCTTTCTGATAGAAGCCCTTTGTGATTTTAGCTAAGCTAACAGCAATTTATATTCACGTTTTTTGGCTGTTCTAGATTAAGAGGCTTTCAACTGTGTGTGCGTGTGCAGGCACGGGCGCGTGCGTGTGCGTGTGCGGGCGCGGGCGCATGCATGTTATTTTTATGTCTTATGTAATCATTTGTTTCACAGAAATCAGGCCTTCATTATCATGATCACTCCCTGTGGCAAACAAGAATGATCAATAACCTGTACTGTAATAGCCAGACCCAGACGAGTAGAAGGAGGCAGAAGCCAAGTCTGACTTCAGGCAGGCTGCACGCAGAGCAGATAATCAGTAGGTAACACGGTTCACCTGGGAAAAGGAGCCATTCCTTGCTGACCTGGCTGAACAGGCTGAGCATGTGACTTTGAATCACAGGGTCACCACTTTAAGTCCCAGTAGTTCGGAGTTGGGCAGTTACACTTTCTCAGACTCTCTCTCTTTCTCGTTCTCTATTGCACGCATGGCCAGCAACCACATAACAGATACATTTTGTTATATGTGCATTTTTCTCCCAATTTCCAGTGGATTATCAAGGTAGTCATACAGGTTAAGTGTAAAATGTCCATTTTTGTGATGCATGAACACAGCATAGCACACTGTGTGAGCAGTGTGAAATTGTGCCCTACATGTAAACCTAATTATTCAAGTGAAGGAGTGGGCCACGCAGCACCAAAGATGCAGTATGTGGAGACGGTACCTTACTCAAGGGCACCTCAGTGGTGCGACTGGCAGTGCTGGGATTCAAACCCACAACCTTCCGGTTACTTCGGCAACTCCCGAACCACCAGGCCTCCAGCTGACCCACAAGAATATGGAGACGCAACCCTGGACCTTATACATGCGAAGCATGCGCTCTAAAACCGAGCTACATCCCCCAAGTACTGGTACACATATACCACAAGAGAACTACCACTCTGGTACTCTGGTAGAGAAAACTACCAGCGTACCTAATAGAACCATTTTAGGTAAAACCAATTCAGTTTGAAGTAAAGAGACAAGATTTTGAGGCTTGTTTGGCTATGTTCACTTTACGAACTCTGTTGCTCAGTTTTGATTTTTTACCATACGCAAATCATTTGCAAATGTCTTCAATGTGGACAAATTGCACCCTGGCTTAAATACGCACACCCTAAATTAGTACCGTTACAAGAGCAATCCACAAATGCCAAAACGAAAGTGACAACAGTAGGTATCTTCATCAGACATTATGAGATAATCAGATCATCAGCTGTCCATGATCAAGGGAGTTACACTTAAGTGAAGTGCACTTCAAATTAGCCACAAATATGGAATGATGGCAAAATACGTTCATGTGAATTCAGATGTGACCATTCTCAATGGTCGGCCACATATGAGATGCATCGGAGGTCTGACATTGAAGAGGAAATTTAAAGTATGTGTAGGAATTCATTTCATGGTGTTCTGTTTAGTGCTCTAAATGTGTAGTCCTGAAGAAAAGCTACAAAAGGACCTGGAGGGAGTCTATATGAGCACCAAAAGATGAACAGCAAAGTCTGGCTTGGGAAATGCATCGCCGGACTTGATGGATGTCCATTAAAGTGGCAGGAAAGTTTGTGTTCTCTCTCTCCCTCCCTATTTCACTGCCTATAGTAGACAGCCTGGTTCTCCCCGTCAGTCAGGAAACTGAAGCATGTAATGAACAAATGAACAACTGATCTCTATGTTAATGTTTGTGGAACCTGAAATAAGAACCAACACATGGATTAAGTTTACTGGGCCTGTGTTTGCTTTTAATTGATTTCTCTTTGCATGAGTGGGCCAGAATAGTGCAAAATGCTGATCAAGGCTCTAAATATTTAGCAGCATTTTGAATACACGCAAGCATGCGCACACACACACACACACACACACACACACACACACACACACACACACACACACACACACACACACACACACACATATAAATGTAAACTGACCCTGCTATGCATGCATTCAGTTCAGAAATCTTCATAAAATTTTCATATTTGTGCAGAAGTACACAAAAATGAGAAAGCTCTGCCCTCTTGTGGTCTTCAGTACAAGTATGCTGGACCTGACTAGACAAGATATGTTTTGCCTTTTTGACCAGTTATTGGCTGTTACAGTTTAATCCAACCGGCCAAGTTGAGGTCCATCCCTTGCTCATGCTAAATGGAATCTTGTTCATAAAATATTCTGCCACACGAGACCAGCATGGTGCCCTTTTGTTCTGATTAGTGAGATCTTATCTATGGCTCCAGAGTGTGGATCTCATATGCTTATGCACAAACGGATCTTGACATTTGTTCAAAGATTGTGTGGAACCTACTTTGTCACCTTATAACCTCCTACATGATCTTTACTTGCTCTATAATACTGCAAATAACATAACATTAGACCTTCTGAGAACACTGAAATCTGATTTCAGGTCCTCATGTGTCAGAGGCATTTGACGACTGCTCGCTCTCTCTCATTCTAACACTCAGCACCTTCCCTATTTTCCAGCTTATGACAGTGTTCAGTGTTCAGTGGCAAACGTTCTCCACAGCAGATGCCCTCCACTACAAAAGGACGATGAAATGGCATGGGTGGGATAGGCCTGAACCCAAGGGATATAAAAGCAACATCATTTACTACAAATGTAATATAATAAGATATATTTGCAAAGCATACACCTTTATCAAACTCTGTTCAAGACAGAGAGCTAAGGATCTTCTGAAAGGGCAGGCCATGTTTTACTCTCATTTTATCATAGGTTTGACCTTTTCTTGGTGAAGGGGACTGAAGAAGTCCCAGTGAATGAGTGCCTGTACTTCTGAGTTCCCAAGACCATTGTATCTTTTCCCTGGGGCTAGAGGCCTCTTCGGAAGGGCCTTTGTGTAAAATCTGCCATGGAGCAACTTTCCTCTTTTGTACTGTCCACCATGCTGCTGCAACAACGCAAATTCCCCACTCGTGGAACTAATAAAAAGGGTTTCAGGAGGCGGAACTGAAGACCGGTGCTTCAGATGGCCTCGGATGGTGTACTAATCAGAAAATAAGAATTAAGAAATTGAAACTGCCAGGAGGGGAACTGGCCACTCCACTCACAGGAAACACTTTCAACCAAAACAGTGCTGGGCCTGACAAAACATTTACACTTTTAGCAGATGCTTTTAGAAGCAACTACCCATCCCTAACTACAGGGGACAGTCTCCCTGGAGCAACTTGGTGTTAAGGGTCTTGCTCAGGAACCCAGTGGTATTGTGCTGAAGTTAGGATTCTAACCCATGATCTCTTGGTCTAGAGTATCCTACCCACTAGGCCACCACCACCCCGAAGCTCGTTTCAGAGAGAGGAGGAGGAAAGGGACAGGAGTGCGGTGTAGGTGAAAATGTACGTAAAGAAAAGCTTAAGATGCGCACTAAGGAAAATGCTTGAGAACTCAAGAACTCTCGCAATACCAAAATTACCGCCTCAAGTCTCATGCTTGTGAAATCAAAGACTCAGCAATAAGTCAGCGTGTGAATGGCAGTTATAAAGGGTCACACACAGCTGCAGCCCATACTGGCGGCTTCCTTCGTCTTCCAACCCAGCAGTGATAGTGCTACGTCTCCCCCTGCTGGTTGGAGAGGCCAGTCCAGCCCCAAACTGGGAAACCTAATCCAGTTAAAAACTCAACCCAGTTACATTGTTGGCGATGGCCTGGTACAACTTCATAGTGCTACAGATTAATTTTTGCTTGCACGTTGTCGACTTCCCAGTTGTTAGTTCATTACCTCAACTGCTGTATTTCTTTTGCATAGACAGTAAAACACAATGGCCTCTTTCAAAGTCAAAGACAAAGTGAACTTTACCGTCATCTCTATTGTCATATACAGTGTTCAGAGAGATGAAATGGTGAAGCTCGGGTTCCACAGTGTACATATAGTGCAACAGACATAAGACATTGTGAATGCAAATAAGAAGTATAAAATAAGGTAAGGGTGAGATTTAACCTGTCCTGCGTGTGTGGACAGCTCACTGTGCATTGTATATAAATATAAGTAAAATAAACGGTTGAAAAACGGTGCACACAGAATCAAACAGGGTAAAACAAGTGAAAATAGCAGCTTGAGCATACAGTCTTAAAGGTTTTTTGCATTCTTAAAGAATGGTGTAAACAGTATAGACAAGAGACTCGGGTACGGGTCTCTTTATTTGTAATGGGAATCATTTGTTTTGTGGTACAGAACGGTACTTTGTGCCATATTTCTCCAGAAAACTGGAAGTAGCCTTTGCAAAACTCCTCCCACCACAACTAGTCCCTCTACCACTGCTCACATCTGTAAAGGTTCAAGTGTAGGAATTGCACTAGCGGAAAATTTAGATAAAAACAATACTTACCGCTATACGAACTCCACTGTTTCTGTGTCAGTCTGTAAGGGCGATGAAACACTGCCCTCTGCTGGTGCTTAGTATGAGCACACCTGATTTACTGAGCAATGCAAAGTCTGTTACAAAGTTAAGGCACATCGTTTGCTCCTCAGGTGATGCTGGGTGTCACTTACATGACACGTTTGTCGGTGATAAATACCTATCGTTACTTCATTGTTTGCAGAGGTATCCACATAAAACAGCGTTTTAGGACTGAGACACACACGCCATACAAAGGGACAAGCAACCTGGACTGGAAAAGCAGAGATACAAAAAACAATAGCATTTCACAAGGAGTGGATAGACTGGATAAATCTTTTTCCAACTTAAATAATTGAGCTGAAAGAGTAACGAGTCAGCATGCTTAAACCAAAAAAAAGGAATTTAATATTAATGTGCCCTTAATAAACATAGGGACACATAAACTCTGTAAAAGTTGAATTCCAGTTGAATTAGGTCATTACATTGTTAAAAAAGAAGCATTGTAAGTCCTTAGAAAACTTAGAAATCTCTCTCCAGATAATCACCCTGAGGTGATTGTAACTTAATGAATTTGTGCTATGCAGATGCATGACTAATATTCACAGCCCCAGCTGGAGGCCGTCTGTCTTTTCAATATGAGCGGCAGCCTGACAATACTGAGAGCCATCACCATAGTACAACTATACAGTAAAGCTCAAGAGCAGCCTTGAGTTGGGGGTTGGGGGCACTCAATCTGTAACTCAGTGGTTGCTTGTGGCAACTTCAACATAAGACAAAAATATTCTAATTACTCAAAGACTGAATAAGTTTTTGTCAAATGCCAAGACTTGTCACAATCTAGTAGTCAAAGGTGTAGGTTGTAACAGTGACAGAAAACATGATTTTGGACCATGATCGTGTGCATAAATACACGTAATCACTACATACATACATATACATATATATATATATATATATATACATATATATATATATGTAGTGATTGTGTGTATTTACGCACATGATCATGGTCCAAAATCATATAAATATATATACATACACTTTCTTCTCTTATACTGTCCACTTGGTCATTTGGCTAATGTAACAATGCAAATTCCACCAGTGGGACTAATAAAGGGTTATCTTATTTATCTGATTTCCATTTGTCCCATACTATTGTTCCTTTCATCAACAGAGTGTTACATATAATGCGGGGGGGGGGGTGCTGGAGACTGTCCCAGCAGTCATAGGGGGAAAGGCAAAGAAACATCCAGTCCAGACACCAGGGCCGACACCTTCACACCTAGGTGCAATTTAGCATCTCCAATTTACCCAATGCACTTGTTATTTGTGAGGAAACGCAAGGGTAGAACTTGCAAACTCCACACAGGATCCTTGGCTGCCAAGCTAGGAATTGAACCTTCTAACTGTGACCCACTATATACATACACTATATGGACAAAAGTATTGGGATATCTGTTCATTACACCAACAGGACCTTTAATGACATTGCATTTAATTACATAGACTTTAATATGGAGTTTGTCCTCCCTTTGCAGCTATAACAGCTTCCACTCTTCTTGGAAGGCTTTCCAAAAAGAAGGCTTTCCAAGATTTTGGAGTTTCTGTGGGAATTTGTGTCCATTCATTCTGTAGCATTTATGAGGTCAGACACTGATGTTGGATGAGAAGGCCTGGCTCACAGTCTCTGTTCCAGTTCATCCCAAAGGTGTAGAATGGGGTTGAGGTCAGGACTCAGTGTGGGCCACAGAGTTCTTCCACACTGAACTCATCCAGCCATGTCTTTATGGAGCTCGCTTTGTGCACGTTGGCACAGTCACAAACCCTGAAAAACAGGTGTCTCCCAATACTTTTGTCCATATAGTGTATATGTATTCCCCACTCCTACCCGCTACCCTAAATAGGGCTAATATAAATTAATTAATAGTTATACTTATATGAGTTTGAAATGACAGTGATGATGCAAAAGCATGTAGCATGTGTAGGACATTTTTACCCTCCACTACAGTCCTCGCAGTTTCCCCTAAGCATAAGTTCTGAGATGCTACTATGATTAGGCAATTACACTCGAATACATGGCAAAACAAAAAGAAAGGCAAAGATTAATTGCCCAGTGGCATGATGATTGGAGATTAAAATTCACCTTGTGGTCCTCTTTTATTACTGAGTGATGTCATTTTATTACTGAGTGATGGGTGGTGGAATACTTTATTTCCATAGTCACTAGTAACAGTTCTGATGAAAAGCAAATGTTGAGAGAGTGAAGATTGCTTGTCTGTTGCTGAAAATGGTGAAAAACATCTACATCCACTAGATGGCAATACAGAACACCCATAAGTAATAGAGCTGCAAAATCTTAAGAAATCTAGAAAATACAGAAAGTGAAAAAGAATTTGGGGATATTGTTGAGTTCCAATGGAATCATCTAAATTCAAGAAATAATGACAAATAACTAAACTACAGTCCACGTCTTCCTCTAGGAAAGTGATACTGAACGTGAAGGCTGCATGCAGCTGTAATGGCGCCCTGATGTGCTTTGATTCATGGGTGCTGAGTGCGCACTTCTCCGCCCCTATTTCAGGTGGCAGGACAGGGCAACGTTTAAGAGGCTCAGAGGCTTATTGGATATGGGTCAGCACGAAGGAGGAAGCACATCTCTACCTGCACACACACACACACACACACACACACACACACACACACACACACACACACACACACACACACACACA
>JBBJLS010000001.1:15664873-15676626 GCA_037577275.1 Bryconaethiops microstoma
CTATCTATCTATCTATCTATCTATCTATCTATCTATCTATCTATCTATCTATCTATCTATCTATCTATCTATCAGTGACATGCAATTATTTGCAAAAGTTACATGTTTTGTTGAATTTTGAGCTGAAAATTAAATACACACTCTACTGAGAACACGCTTTTGCTTTAAATGCATAAACATATTGGAACAAAATCATAAAACCAAGCCTGTGAAAAAGTTTTAATGCATTTTACAAATTACGTTTTTGTTGTTGTTGTTGCTTGTTTTTTTAATATGCTCAACAAACACATGGAAACTATACACTTTTTGCAGAATAAATACCCTAGTCGATTCCCTATAGAGAAGTTTACTAATATTAAAACTAATATACAAACTTATATGATGTGATTTGACCAGGAGTAAGTTGACATGGATAATCTCCCACAAAACCACAAAACTGATTTAAGATTTTTTTAGATTTTAGAAATAATGTAAGCCTGTGATCTTATACCCTTAATGTTTCATCACTTAATGTTTGTTTGAATACTGGAATTAGTGATGTGTTACTGTCTTTATCTGTCCTTCTCAGATGTAGGAACAAAGAGAACTAAAGCTAGTGTGGTCAGAATGCTAGTATGGGCGGCATGCTAGCTGTGAAGCTAATGGTTAACAGAAAATTATTTTGTTCAAGCATTCATAATTCATTCATTAGCCTAAGGATGTGATGCCATTAAACTGTTTTAAACCATGGAATGAATGCAATTCTAGGCCCTTTTAACCTAGAGGAGGTTATTTTTTTGGCCTGCTATGAATATTGAGATTTTTTGTTATATTTACTGAAATAAGATTAAAAAGGAGACAAGGTTTTGCTCATTAAAGATGGTTGATGAATGAATAGGTTATTAGAGAGAATTCCAGTGCTTTTTAGATAGCACTGCTATGTTCTTTGTAACTGCATGATTTGTAAATGTAGTCATAAATTCATCTTTATTTTGTGCCTCAGGTGTGGAAATCATCTATGTCATCATAGTGTTTGTGATTGTCTTCGTTTTCACTGTCGGTGCCATTGGGTTAAGTTTATTCATAAGGTAACATCTGAGTGAAACAGGTTTGATTTATACAAGTCCCATAAGATATATTTTGTTACTGTTTGTACCTTTGCTAACATTCGTGACTGGCCTGCATGTATTTTTACAGGAGGCGAATCCAGCAGATCCAGTTTGTGAAAGGACCCAATCGGATCCTGCTCACTCTCGAAGATCTTACTTTCATCAATCCACAGCTGAGCAAACGGGTATTTGTGCCTTTTCTTGAAGCTGAACCCATTTTAAAGGTTTTCTGTTTTGTGAACGTGTTCTACACATACATCTTTTTGCTATGTCGTATTAGAAAATCACATTGGAGGACCTCAGTGAATCCAAGAGCATTATTGATGAGAAGAGCACCAGATCGGAGTCTGCAACCAGTCTGGCAACAGCAACACATGAGAATTCTAACGTGGCGGTCTATGAGGTGGGACTCATAGTCGTTCTCTGGCTTCAGAAGTGATGCTTTGTAAATCTTTTGAAAACGAGAAAGCTCTTTTTCCACAGGGTGACTGGGTGTGGCTGAAGAAGTTTCGGGAGGGTCAATTCAAGGAGGTCAAGCAGAGCACCACGAAACTATTAACAAAGGTATCTGAAAATAAAAACCAGATTGCATTTCTGCGAGAAAAAGTGTTATTGCACAGTCCCTATGGTAATTGAGGTTGTTGCTAGGTGGTTGCTATGGTGTTGCTAGGTGGTTACTTGTGGTGCAGCACAATACATTGTGGTGCCTCTTACTTTAAGTTTTTTCATTTCTGTGATGGAGCTTTTAGAAGTGGACGTCTGGTTCCACTCACCGCCACTGTGAACAAATATGACGCGCTGACTTTTTCCAAAACGGAGCATCTCACATCAAATCCACTCTGAACTTCTCTGTTGACACTTCTCTTTTGGAAAGAAGGTGGAGTTTCACTTTAGAATCTCAAATCACAATCTGGTGTATTTCAAAACAAGGTTTTCCAATAATCCTAATTCCTGACCAGAAAATAAGCCCTTAGAGCAGGGGTACCCGACTCCAGTCTGTTGTCCATCACAGTGATCCTCAGACCTGGTTATACTTATCTGTTAATGGCCAGGTTTTGTTAGTGAGTTGAAGGGGAGGAGTAACCAAACTCTGCTAGAAACTGGTCATATAGAACCTCTACAGTATTTTACAGTATCTTATCATTCTTCTTCAGATGAAGGATCTCCGAAATGAGAATGTTAACCTATTCCTGGGGTTCTTCTGTGATTGTGACATGTTTGCTGTGGTCACTGAACACTGCTCCAGAGGAAGCCTACAGGACCTACTGCGCAATGACGATGTTAAACTGGACTGGATGTTTAAGTCATCTTTGCTTCTGGACCTCATTAAGGTGTGCCTTATCACTCATCATACATATATTACTGTAGTTTAATTAGAGCTCATTTTGGACCATCTGTATTTGTTTAAAATCGAAAGACTTTAAACTGTATAAAAAGAAGCACCCAGCTAGAAATAAAGGTGCTGGAGTTGCTGTGTGAAAAAATGTTTAAAGACAAGGTTCCATGAAGAGCGTTAATAATGGTGAAGAAGCTTTATAGCATATGGCTCTTAATAAATGTTAAAAGTTCTTTAGACTCTTTATACATTTACAAAAAATGGATTTTGGCTCAAAGAACCTTTTTAATAATCCAAACAAACAAATAGTTACAAAATTTTAAGTTTGAAACGTTGTTTGAAAACATGAAGAAGCTTCACATAAAGGAAAAAACCTTTAAATTGGTGAAGGACCGTCATACCATGTGGCTCATAAAAGGTTCAAAAACCTTTTTAATAGCGCAAACAAACAAACCGTAACAAAGTTTTGATATGACGGACAGTATTTTTTCTCAGTCTCTCATTAGTGTACTTTAAAGTTTCCCATTATTTAATGAGTGGTTAGTTTTTTGGGGTTTTTTTGACCATAGAAATACAGAGATAAATGAAAACAATTATGCTGTTGTTTTCCAAATGACAGCGTAAACAGTTCAGTTTCATTTGAATGATATTTAAATGAAATATAAACAAAAAATCTTCACTGATAACTTTATCTAATAATGTTTCCAAACAGGGAATGAAATACCTTCACCACCGGGAATTCCCTCATGGGCGATTAAAGTCGCGGAACTGTGTGGTGGATGGGCGATTTGTACTGAAAATAACAGATTATGGTTTTAATGAGCTTCTTGAATCCCAGAAGGCTCCAAGGCAAGAGTTTCCTCCAGAAGGTACAAATGTAGTTCATGTTCACTTTTCCATTTAAAATAAAACCTCTTCATTGTTCCAAACGGTCACATTGCATCTTAACTTGCATCTTAAGGAGTACCCTTGTTCCTCAGATCTATTTTGGACAGCCCCTGAACATCTCAGAGACCCAGAGAACTCCCGAAGAGGGACATATAAAGGTGATGTTTATAGTTTTTCCATCATACTCCAAGAGGTGGTCGTTCGAGGACCTCCATACTGCATGCTCGGATTGTCTCCTGAAGGTTAGTCATAAATGCTGACAAAGATACATTAAATATACACAATCACCACAGATGTTTTTTTTAGACACTGAGTAAAAGTGAGAGAGGAAATTAGATGCGTTCCTGTAAGTGTGATTGCATGGTCACTACAAAACCAGTGTTTGGAGAGAACCAAACATTGGTTTTAAGGGAAGAAAAAGTTTGTGTTAAAAAAAACACCTACTCACATCAACGATGTTCTGATTCTTGTCTTACCTCTGAACCACTGAGGGGGCTCTTACCAAGCCATTTATTGTTAAGGACAGCTGAACGCATAGTCCCATTCATGGTCTAATTATGTTTAATGAAACCACAACAAACAGTGACTCGTCTTTTTTGATAACTAACTTGAGCTTTAGTGTTTTAAAGTCTGTTTTTGAGTCTGCTGTGTGTTTAGCTCAGCAAGATCGATTAGTTTCTCTGCGTTTTGTCCCTCTCCAGCAGCCTTATCTGTGACGTCACAGGCTCCCTCTCCGTCCACTCTCTCTCCCCATTCATTCCAGAGGCAACTCAACCACAAAAATGGATGTTTTAAATTATCAATACTTGGCCCCCAATCAAACGATCAAAAATCTGAATAAACGTGCACTACACTGGATACAACGGATATTTTGACATTGGAATGTCACATTGGAATGTTTTGACATTGGAATGCCGTGCCAATATTTCAAAACCTGTAGGAGGAGAAAAGACGCCAAATTCCAGCTACAGAACGAATAATAAAAATAAAACTCTAGAACAATAGTAGTGTGATTGCTGACACAGTCACGCTAATGAACCATCAGACACTGTGCCTACAGTACAATATCCACTAAATCTGTGTCACAAGTGTCATATTATAGTAAGAGTTACAGAGAGATGTAATCTCTAACTTTACATCTGCAAAGTGGAACAACAACTCAGTGTAGCTGCTGGGCCTGATACACCGTATACATTACGCCATACATATTAACATGCTACCACTATATCATTGTCAGAGCAGCACTGAGAATGATCCATTACACAAATTATATGTGGTCTGCGATGGCCCTATGGTGGTCTCTTTCCAGCGTGCAGAAAGGTGTGCAGTAAATTACTTGGAGTAAATCTAATTACATGTAGTAAATCTAATAGTCGAGTATTCCCCATGTAACCCGCAGAGATCATTCGGAAAGTGAAGAAGCCTCCACCCATGTGCAGGCCGACAGTAGCTCCGGACCAAGCTCCTTTGGAGTGTATCCAGCTGATGAAGCAATGTTGGAGTGAACAGCCTGACAGGAGGCCACCGTTCGATGAGATATTTGATCAGGTTGATTGCCAGCATCACACTTTGCTATTTCAGAACATGACACTAATTAGTTCGTCCAGTGTGTCTTGCAGAGGTGAGTGCAGTATGAGTTTAAGTCTCAGTGGTTACAGACATTATCTGTGGCCTGCTCCTGGTGACAGAAGAGATTTACCACCTAATTTGGGTGGCTGCCAGGTTATGCAGACAGAGCTGAACTGCTGTGTCCTAAACACTTTGAGCTACATGATGATGTACGGCTGGCAGGAGCTATGGAGGAAGGCGTGTGCACTTTTTTTGCTCTACCAGATTTATGATGCTATCAGGTGCTGTATGATTTATAGAGGTAGACTGTGATAACAAACCTTGGTAATTCCCAAACAGCTACTTTATTGGGACCAATACATTCTATCCATCCATCCATCCATCCATCCATCCATCCATTTTTTCCTTCATTTAGTACAAACATAAATATTCTGTAGACTACTTCATAATCTAAAACTCCAGTACTGAGTTTTTTTGCACATGAAATATATATATATATATATATATATACAGCATATCTGTTGGACACATTATGCATTTAAATGCATGTTTGGAAAGTTTTGTACTACTGTCTCACCTCACAGTTCACAAGCAAATCACTATAAATGCTGTTAGGTGAAAGAAAATTGTCAAATGCAAAAAGATAACAAAACTTGTATATAACATGTCTTGCGATACATAATGTTACATACCTGATTTATCTCTGGTTTCCTTGTACAGTTGTGAGTTTTATTCCGCTCTCTCCCCGGTGTCACAGTTCAAGCTTATAAACAAGGGAAAGAAGACCAACATCATAGACTCCATGCTGCGCATGCTGGAGCAGTACTCCTCCAACCTGGAGGATCTGATCAGAGAGAGGACAGAGGAGCTGGAGGTTGAAAAGCAGCGGACAGAGAAACTGCTGGCAGAAATGCTGCCTCCGTAAGCCCCCTTATAAATAGACCCACATCACTAGTTGTTATGCTATTATGAATGTATCTGCATGTGTGTATATCTGAATATACATGTTTAGCTAATTTCTCTTTTCAATTAAAGAAGAGGAGAAGCTTAGATAAAATGTAAAATATGTTCAGTAGTTGGTGATGCACCAATAAAGAGATATTGAAATATATGTGCACATATCATTTGAGCTTATACTATGGAATTACTCTAAAATCTGAAATTGTAATAATTGAGATACATTACATTTAAGTTGCCTTTTTCAAGAAGTTGCGGTTTTACAGATCCGTGGCTGAAGCTTTGAAAACCGGTGCCACTGTGGAGCCGGAGTACTTTGACGAGGTCACCATCTACTTCAGTGACATAGTGGGCTTCACCACTATCTCCTCCCTCAGTGACCCCATAGAGGTTGTGGATTTGCTTAATGATCTCTACACACTGTTTGATGCAGTGTTGAGTAACCACGATGTGTACAAGGTGAGCTTTCCTACCTGTGAGGAATCGATTCATTTAGTGTTTTCCTTGGCCAGAGTTTAACAAAGTACGTACCATTCAGCCAACAGCAGTTTAGTTGGAAGGATTTTTTTTTTTTCCGCAGTTTTGAATAAGGCACAATACATTGCAGCCATTTGGAACACATGTGCACATAAATCACATCATGCATATACTGCCATGGAAAAAAATAAGAGGCCGCGTCATTTTTTTTCCTGGTTATTGCTTTTCTAATTTGTGGGAGTGTGCCTGTGTAAAATGTGCATGTCACTATTGTTTTATACACTACTGACCACACTTGATTCAAAATTCCAAACAAAAAAGAAAATTAAAAAATAATACATATGATTAAGTTATTATACCTTGGAAGTGTTAAACTACACAACGAGTGTGTGGATGTGTGAGCTCTGTTTCATCCATCAGGAGTGAAGCTGTTGGAATACAGCACATAGAAAAGCAGTATATCAGTTTTAAGGTGCAATAACATAAACTTTTTAAGGTGCAATAACATAAACATAAGTCTAAGTAGTAAAGACGCGTTGGAAAATGGCAAATTTAAAATGAATTATGACAAATACATATCAATGTCATAAATGGATCTTAGGGAAAAATACAAGACAAATGCAGTCTATGGGCCCTTTAATCCATTGATTTGAGTAGACAATGTAAGAATCTGACAGTCTGCACTTGTAAAATACAATTTCTACTGGCTAGAGATTCAGACTAGAGTTACTTAACTAGGACTCAGACTTAAGACTGAAGACTCACACAAGTTCGGCCTGAGGAAATGCACAAACAAAATCGAGTTAAGTGAAACTGCTAACATTTATGTGGAAAAGTAATTAATTTTTTCCAGCTGTGTGTGTGTGTGATTTTGCCTGTGAGTTTCTCATTCCAGAAAAAAATAATCACAAGCACAGTTGCCTATTTAGCTGAAGTTGTCTGTTAATCTGGTTGAAGTAACTTACAGGGCTTGAAAGCTCTACCCGGTCACCTGTTACACACACCAGCTAGCAGGTATATGACTGTTATACCTGCTATGCCTCTTTCCTTTAAAAAAATGTTCAGTTGGACTCAATTTTCCACCGCAGATGTAGTCAACTAGCAAAGACTTTATTATTCCTGTGAGCACCAGATTTACTATGTGTAGCACTTCAGTTCTGTCACACTGAAGGTTTCTCTAAATCTAACAGAACCTTCATTATTCAAAGTGTGTACCCTTTAGCTTTTACACAACACCGCCTACAGCTAACAAAACTAAACTATATTTTCTACTAAACACTCGAGACTCGACTTAGACCCCAGAAACTCAATACTCGACTCGTGCCTCTTCAATTGATTTGAGCCTTTACATTATGTGGAGGTTCTTTAAACCTATATTTAAAATGACATTGCAAGGTTCTTTGGGGAGCCCAATTTTTTTTCGTGAAATCATGCCAAAGGACCCCTTTTGGCACTTTCATGTTTACAATTTGTTGTCCATGGTAGGTGGAAACCATTGGGGATGCCTACATGGTGGCCTCTGGGCTTCCAAAGAGGAATGGAAATAAACATGCGGCTGAGATTGCCAACATGTCTCTGAACATCCTCAGTTCTGTGGGAAGCTTTCAAATGCGCCACATGCCAGATGTTCCAGTCAGGATCCGAATAGGCATTCACTCAGGTAAGGCACTGTTCAAATTATAAACCAGGTCGAAATCTGATATATTTAGTCGATTTTCTAAATGAAGATAAGTACACACCCTCTACAGAAAACACCCTTCTCTGCAGATACTGTTTATATGCTGAATTTAGTTTTATTTGCTGAACAGTTATTTGTACTGCTCCAAAGGTTTGTTTTTATTGGTGTGAACTGATCCTAAATTTTATGTAAAATCATATTGTATAATCTCCTGAAGAGATTTCTGATTACAATAGCTAGAAAGCTGAGAAAAGGCTTGAATCTTTGCGTCGATAGCAAGGAGGCTCTTTAGTTTGGGAACTTTAGGTTAAAATCTTACATATTTAGTTGATTTTCTGAGAGAAAATAAGTACAAGTCCTCTATAGAGAACATGCTTCTCTGCAGATACTCTAGAATAAAAAATTACAGTAAAGTCAGCAAATGAATAGAAATTATACACAAATGTAATTAACTGAATTTCCAATAGTGGATGTGAGATTTTATTTTCACAAATAAAATCAACAAAACACTATTTGACCAGAGGTCAACTATTTGCAAACGGCTGTAACTTTACTTGGGTATGGCATCATACAGTACCTCTGTGGTTTGTACACAAAACTCACAAGAACCACACTGTGTGTGAATAGGATCATGTGTTGCTGGAGTGGTGGGCCTAACTATGCCTCGATACTGCCTTTTTGGTGATACAGTCAACACCGCCTCTCGTATGGAATCTACGGGTCTGCGTGAGTTACTCCACCATCTCTTCTTTCTGGTTCTTTCCTCACGTCAACTTTTGGCACATAAACTAGGCCGAGATACTGGTACTAACACACTCCAAGGGGATTTGACTCTGAACATCTGATGTCTTTCCATGCAGCTTATAGAATTCATGTGAACATGAGCACTGTGAAGATTCTCCGCTCTTTGAATGAGGGCTACAAGATTGACATAAGAGGAAAAACAGAGCTGAAGGTACAAACTTTTCAGTTCAAACACGTTCGCATAACACCAAACATCAGTGAGTAATCATCAAATGTTACAGGGTAGTAAAGTCATTTTTTGTTTTGTTTATTGTGCATTTAATATCTTTTCTGGAATTAAAAAGGCATAACATAAATATTTCAAAATGTGTGCTCACGGCACCCCCCATACAATCTGAAACTACTCTGCAACAGCCTGATTTCAAATCCAGGTTTTTGTGATGTTACAAAACCAATATAATTACATAGATCTTCTTATTCAACCTACAGGAGTTTAGCCCCACCCATTAGTGCGGTGCTGCCTTTTGAATGAGCTGCAACACATTACAGCCAAAGAGGTCATTTACATATATCAGTCTTAAAGACATAGTAACAAAAACAACCTGTGCAATTCTAAGCAAAAGCAGGGGTTGGAAAATGGTTTATGATGAATTATGATGAATTACAAATGATCATTTTGGCATATAAACCCACGCAAACGTTGTGGGAAAAATTAAAAAGTAGAATTTTATGTTCAAGTTCTGTATATTTCATTCTTTATTTAAAGCTGCAAGCTTTTGTGTCAGGTGAAATTTTATGGACCTGTAAAAGGTCTTAAGGGGACTTTGGAATGGACATAGATCTCTTTGTAATTCTGAGGTTTCGTGTGTGATTTTAGGGTAAAGGCATTGAAGAAACATACTGGCTTGTGGGGAAATCAAATTTCACAAAGCCTTTGCCAAAGCCTCCTGAGATCAAAGCAGGGTAAGATGATGTTTTCTCCATCTCAGTTTTGAATTTCATTCTGAATTTAACTGAAGTGTCCTGTTTGGTCCCGCAGTCAATTGTACTGTTGCAAAGATTTGCTATTATTGCTGTGAACTGATCTGTAAAATTTCCTCTCAAATGGGGGGGGTTGTATAATTTGTGCACCAGGGACAACCATGGTTTGAGTCCTGAAGAGATTGCTGCTTACAAGAACAAGAAAGCTGAGAAAAGGCTTGAATCCTTGAATCAAAAGCAAGGAGGTAGCACCTTGCATGCAGTGTTAAATCGTGATGTGCCTTTAATCGTGTTGTGGGGTGGTGATGGTGTTTCCATGTGACTGGCGTCGTTGTCTGTTGAATTGCTTTCGTACGTCTTTCGTGTTTTGTCTCATTTGTAGAGTGATTTGCCACCAGTTTGGTGCCAAATGGTTTCTACCTGACATTAGAAGAACAAGGAACTGTTTGAGAACCTTTATTTTTAAGAGTGTAGCGCATGTGCAGCTATCTTATTTTATCTTATTTAGGGATGAGGTTTCTTTAAAGCTTCAGTGTCTTTCTTTCCATTTCTTTCACCCATCTAAAACATCTCTGGTGCAATTTTACTTTAGTTCATCTGAAAATACCCACGGTGTACATATATGTATATACACTTATACATTTATATCACTTTTTGTATAGCGTACAGTTCATTTTTATATTACAGTATATGGACAAAGGTATGGGGACACACCTCTTAATGACTGAATTCAAGTGGCCCCTTACTTCCAGTGAAGGGCTTAATCTTAATGCTTCAGCATATCAAGACATTTTGTACCATGCCATGCTTCCAACTTTGTGGACCCAGTTTGGGGAAGAACCTTTTCTATTCCAGCGTGACTGTGTCCCAGTGCACAAAGCAAGTTCCATAAAGACGTGGCTGGAGGAGTAGGATGACCTCAACCCCATCCAACACCTTTGGGATGAACTGGAACGGAGATTGGGAGCCAGGCCTTCTAGTCCAACATCAGTGCCTGACCTTAGAAATGCTCTACAGAATGAATGGGCACAAATTACCACAGAAAATCCCAAATCTTTTAGAAAGCCTTCCAAGAAGAGTGGAAGCTGTTATAACTGCAAATGGGGGGACCAACTCCATTTTAAAGTCATGCACCTGTTGGTGTAATAGTCAGACGTCCCAATACTTTTGTCCACATAGTGTACTTTGTTCTCTTGGATTGTCCATCTTGCTGTTGTAACAATCCTAAGAAAGAATTCTTATCTTATCCTATGTTATCTTATCTCTTTGTTTCCAGGGATAACTGGCAGGAAATGGTGACGGACGAAATCAAATCAATCTTCCGGAAGGCTAAAAGGCAGGTGGACAAGCCTAAAATATGAAAAAAGAAGGAAACTGGGAAGGATAGACAGCAAGGAGGACGAGAAGGGTGGACGACAGAGGCTGAGTGTGTGTCCCTCTCTGATCAGTGCAGCTTACAGAGACTTCTTTAATAGGATTGACAGTCATGTGTTTAATCTGCCTGTGTCCAACGCAGCAGAAACAGCAGCGCACTAATGAAATGAGAGCTGAGGAACAGGTTATTAGAGAAAGTGTGCTCCCACCTGCTGTGGGCTGCGGCCCTCGCCCCTTCCTTTTGGCCACTGAGTGGCTTCGTGCTCATCACTCAGGTTTTCTCCACAGTCGCTGAGCTTTTCCAGGCATGTGGCGAGGGATTTTTTATTCTGCTGTCTTGTTCTTATCTATTGTTTCTTCCCAAACTGAAAAAAAGATGATAATCAGGTAATCAGATTAAGTGGACATCTGTTCCTGAGATCAAATGTAACGCTTTTTGAACCTACATTAGGAACTGAAACAAGAAAATAAAGTCCTCAAATGGAAACATTTATCTTTTAACTAACCACATGTGATATTGTTTCCCAATTAATGAAATGTTTAAAGCAATTTTTATGCATAGTATGTTTGTGTGTCACCTAGAAGCGTCCATATTTGCCAAAACTCAAGTACATACTAACATACATGCTGGTCGCATTCGGGAAGATCGACCCAGGGAGGT
>JBBJLS010000001.1:15680427-15694588 GCA_037577275.1 Bryconaethiops microstoma
GTGTGTGTGTGTGTGTGTGTGTGTGTGTGTGTGTGTGTGTGTGTGTGTGTGTGTGTGTGTGTGTGTGTGTGTATCACAGGAAGTATGCGGCCAGTAACGTGAGCATGACTCTGTACTCTGTGAATGAGCCGTGGCTGTACTCCCTGCTGTGGTGCAGCGGCGTGCAGTCCGTCTCCTCCGACGCCCCTCAGATCCTCAAGAAAGTGCTGTCACCCCTCTGGCTCATGGTGAGAGACTTCATCTACTCTCTACAACTCACTTCTCAGCATCAGACCATCACAGGCCCAGAACTGCACTGCATCTGACCGTTTTGTAGCCTTTTTAATGATTATAATGAAATAATCTATTGTATTGTCAATGTCAATAAACAGATAAGCCTATAGGCTTATTTAGTTATTCATCTTACTATTTAGTAGCTAAAATACTTAATACGATGCACTAATATGTGATCCACCTTGCTGTATCTAACCTGACGTCTGTTAATTGTCTATACAGGGGGGTCCTTGTGTTACGAGGGTCTTGACAGACGACGTTTGAGTTTATGGCGCTCACGTGGGCGAACTAGATAAGTGGCGCACGGTGGAAAAATACACAGAATGTGCAGTAACACACCATATCAGTGAAGGAATACTCTTATTTAAGCTCAACTGTTTCATTTGTGTTGCTTTGTTTGACGACTTTTTGGGCTTTATCATAGCTTCTGAACTAATTTTTTACACTCATTTTTTGTCATTTTTTTCTTGTGTGTGTATACATTTGACAATTGTGTTAGTATAGGTTATTAACTTAGGCTAGGGTGTGTAAATTCGGGTTACGTCACTGTCGAAGGAACGGATCTCCGTCGTAACTTGAGGCCCCCTTGTATACATCAACAGCAACTAGCGCATTGCACTTTACACTACATGGTAGTTTCTGTACATTCGCACACTTCAGATCTTACACTTATAAATGTTTACACTGTTCACACTTGTGATGTTTAATACATTTTTTTCTACATATTTTTTATTACTTAGTTCTAGTCCTTAATTTTCTCTTTAATTTATTATAAGTATATTGCTCTCACAGACTTTTCTGGGGCACCTTTCACTACATGTTGTACTTGTATAACTGTGTATGTGGAAGAATCTTGACCCTTGATCTGTGTAGTTATGAGAGTCAGGAATATAAGGGTCCTCAGTGTTTAAGGGGTCCATTTGGTAACAACAAACAATAAAGAATTCACTTTAAAGCAGCAGCTTTGGTCAGTTATCCACTTTGAAATATTTTATCCATCCTAAAAAAAAAAAAAAGGAGTCATCTCTCAGTAATAATGGTATTCGCTGTATGGCATGAAGGTTCCTTTTGTGCCACAGTGCCATCTAGTGCCTAGTCTTTTAAACCACTGTTCTTGTTGTTGCAGAGCCCAGATGAGTACTGCCTGATTTGGGTGGCCACAGATCTCGTCTCCTTTGTTTTAGTGCTTGGGATTTTCATATTCCAGAAGTAAGGACCTCCCCAGCTAAAGTATTGTCTTAGTGTCTTATGATCTTACTGTGGGTGGGGGGGCCCTGTGAAGGTCCCAAAAGGAAGAAGGTCCCAAAAGGAAGACAAGCACGATACACAGGTTGATAACAAAGAAATGTGCTGAGCTTTTAGAACAGAGAGGTCATATTTGCAGCAGATTAATGTAAGTACGTCTCATCGGCAGCTAAAGAACTGCAGCAAATTCAGACATATTGTCCACTGCACAACACTATTAGAGGAACATCTCTTTAATATTTCTCATTTACACAATTATTCTTTCACCTATAGTTAGTAATCAGCCAAGTAGAGTTGTCCAGATTTTGCTGAAGCAATAAACAGCAAAACTTCACTGTGAAGCTGAAGAATGTAGGCATCCTTTTTCACAAAGCACCTCATGAGTCAGAGTTTTGTTATCAGTTTTAATTTAATTAATCTAAGTGCAATCCGATTCATCTTTATTAACGTGGCTATGTCTTTCTGTCTGTCATGTATGCACATAGATCCTTTCTGACGCAAAAGACTAAACTAAAAATAAGACTGCGGGTTTAGATCACACAGATTGGCTGCGGAGAATGACATTCCACATAGAGGACTTATTACATCCAGTTCATTGCATTGGTATGGGATAATCAGGTTGATTCGCTAACCAACTGAAGTCTATTAAGTTTATCTTATAAACTGTTTGTATGATTTATTTGCAGTCAGGCGTACAATATTAAGATGTAAACTCTGGAGATTAGATTAGGCTAGGACTGCAGTAATATATTATGAATAGGCGCCTTTTGGCCATTGTGTGAGGCGCTCGAAATGAAGTCTGGTCCTCAGGGACCTGCAATGTTTTTTCTTCTGTCTGCAGAGATGAATATGTTTGCTAGGCTACTGCAGGGTAAATTATCACTCCTTTCTTCTCAGCACAAGACTGTGGAAAGGACCTGTAATATAAAGTAACGTCTACCGATTATTTTCAGCGTTTTTCACTGACGTGTTTTATGTCATTGTGCAAAACCAGTTCTGTAGCTTAGAAGTTAGGTTACAGAGAACAAGAAAGGAATGAATGAAACACGGAGGAAGAAGGAAGAGAGACGTCTAGTAGGAGCAACTGAAGGATAGAGGCAGGGATGAAGGCAAAGGGAGAATATAGAAAAAACTTTAATAGAAAAAAGACAGAAATAATGAAAGGATGGGAAGGGAATGTGCCGTTGTTTTCTGTGTCTGTTCGAAAAGTCGAGATGGTCGGTACTGTGGGATTTTTCGAATGACGGGTCTCTGGGTGGTGCTGAGTCTGCTTCGCTTGCCATAGTGAAATCTCAGCTTCTGCTTCTGAACTGACCTCTTGATTCTCTCCCTCTTTTACTCTGTTATCTTTGTACCCTTTGTTCCTTTCTTCCTCCTCCTGCCTGATGTGCATGCTCCTCTTCTCTGCTGCATTCTGGCATCTCTCAGCTATCACATGATCAGGTAACTGGGTCACTTCCACTGACCCACCATGCTGTGCTAGTTCGCATCTTTATAATCTGTTCTTCTTTTTCACCTCTTTACCTGTCTGTCTGTTTACTTATCTATCTGTCTGTTTGTCTAAATATCCGTCTAATTGTCTGTCTAGCTCTGTCTATCTGTCTATCTATCTATCTATATTCTTTTTTGTGTCAGTGGTGTCTGTGATCTGAGACTGTAATCCAGTTTGTTTACACGCCTTGAAGTAACTATGAGAGACTGAATAGGCAAAATACTTTCAGAAACAGTATTTTTAGTAATAATAGTTTAACACTCGTTTTTTTTTCACTCACTGAATATTTCACTCCTTTTTATCAACCAGGCCCAAAAAAGATAGATGTATCAAGCAGTAATGGCATAACATTTTTCTTTCAGCCAGGGCAACTTGAAACACTGCTAAACAAAAAGTTTGATTAAACTGCTAACGAACCTCATCGGTTTTAAGCATTAAAAGGAGTGAACAAACCATTAAACATGCTGATACACACACAATCTCACACACACACACACACACACACACACACACACACAGGTATATGCATGCATCGCCCCCATTTGGCACAAATGAAAGCTTTCAAAATCATAATGAACATTTGTAAAATACTTGTGAACATTTTTATATCAATTGATTACACAGGTCAACAAAAAAATCATCAGAAACCACAACATACTTTTCTAAACCATTTTCTCATACTGATTTCAGATCTGCTTTCTTTTTGTTTGTCACATCAAATTTTTGAATTGAGTAATAGATTTGCAATAGACTTGCATGTGGTTTTTATTAAACCGCAGGCACCAATCAAGTAACTGTTTCAATATTTTCAATGTGAAGTCAGACAGACTCACACTGTGGCATAGATATAATGATCAGTGTCAGTCAGACACCACTGTTTCTTCAAAAACAACAATGATTATTATACGCTAATTATACCACTATCATGCAATATATAAGTAGCTTCATCACAAAAACTGTATGTGCGGGAAAAACCAAACACAGATTTGAAATCAGCATGAAAAACACTACAAAACCCACATGATCTCTGATGATTTTGACCTGTTGACCTGTGTTATTTTCTTCATTTTTATGTCTGTCTGTCTATCTATCTGTCTATCTATCTGTCTATCTATCTGTCTATCTATCTGTCTATCTATCTGTCTGTCTATCTGTCTGTCCATCTGTCTGTCCATCTGTCTGTCCATCTGTCTGTCCATCTGTCTGTCTGACAGTACAACTATAGGTCTGTCTACTTGTCCAACTGTTCTTTTTTTTTCTGGTATCTGTGGCTTATCTTTCGCACCTATACTTCCATCTATGTACCTGTGACCTTCTCATTCTAATTGACACTTTCTCTCACTATGTAGCCATGTAACATCTCTCATGCCTTTCAATACCACACTATCCCTCACTTTCACGTTCAGTAATCAGCAAAGTCCAGTAATCTACTGCTTTAGGATCTCTTTGTTTATATTTACTCAGCCTTAACACCACCTTTAACATCACATCTGACCTGCCGACTAATTGCTAACCCCCTACTTAGTTCTTTGAGCATATATTTTATTAATATATGAACAGCCAGGACACGTATGAAGAGAGACCTCTTTATGTCCTGTGGCAGGTGATACTGAGCCTACATGGCCTTCAACCTTGTGACTGACGAGATTATTCTCGGCTTCCTGCCAGCTTCTCAGTTCAGACGTTTTCTCTTTCTTCAGTTGAGATGTGAATTTCTGGGAGAGAGACGGCATGGGCGAGATGAATTGGCTGCGGATTACACGCAGCGGAACCTGCACTAGAAGGCAGTTATTTATAGCACCAAGTCACAGCCCTGCCTGGCCTCCGCCCTGGCTCTCCACTGAAGGACAAATGGAGACTCAGTGTGCTACCAGTGATTTACTGCTAATATCAACAGAGCATTTCACATACGCTGAATGCTGAGTGCTCTCCTGACAAGAAGAGATAAAAATATACACCTGCATTTGTTACAGTGAAACCATTGACCATTAGGATTATTATATAATAGTATTTACTCTATCAATAGCTTTCAATGCCAGAACAAATCCAGATAATGCACTGGTGAAAAAAGAAATGTAAATGTAAACACCGCAGAGGTTACTGAGTGGTTTATGTTATGATGTTGAGCCTCAGTTTGCACCCTAAGGGCTGCTTTGCAAGACCAAAATTGAGTCTAAACCTCAACTGGAAAGGATTTATAATGGTGAAACACCACTGGTATTACAATCTAGTCCAAGACTGCAAAGTAATATCCAATAAACAGGCCCTGAAACGTCTACACTACAAAGATCAGTTTGCTTAATTAAACGGCACACTTAAACCCCCACTACTTTGTGTTTAATCCGAAGTGCAAGCTTTGGAAAAAAGCAGTTTTCTTTTGAAGTGTATGTTCTGAATATCATTTATCACTGAAGTTCAATGATAAACTCTAAAGCTCATGGTGTTAAAAAAAATAGGGAAAAAAAACATTGTTTTTTGTGCTCTTGTAATTATAGCCACGTAGAAAGAAAACAGTGTTGAAATGTGTGTGTGTGTGTGTCACTGTAGGTGGAGGATGAGTGGGATGCGTAGCTACAACCCAGAGCAGATCATGCTAAGCGCTGCTGTCAGGAGGTCCAGCAGAGACGTCAACATCATGAAGGAGAAGCTCATCTTCTCCGGTAAGAGCAGGACTTCGGCTTCAGTGCATTTTAAAGCCAGACCACAACAAGCCAGCAAACACCAAAAACATAAACAATTCCAAACACATGGTTAGTGTGCTATACCTGTGTTTGATTGTTACTAGAATGTTCTTCCCTATTCACAACAGTCTAGAATATTCCCCAAATTTATACTCTTCTAGAATCATCTTTATAATCTTTATAATCATCTTTATAATTTATAATCATTCTAGAAACTTTATTGGCATGACAAATTAAACTACATTTTTATCCTTTTATCATCCTGCAACAAAACTGTAATTTGTAAGCAGATTTTTGCTGTTCTACATTGTTTCTAAATTCACACTCTTCTAGAATGATCTCCCCCTATATGCACCATTCTATAAAGCCCCCAAATTCACACTGTTGTAGAATGATCTCCTCCTCTTTGCACTGTTTTAAAGTGTTCTCAAATTTACAATGTTCTAGAGTGAACTTCTTTTATTTGCATTGCTCTACAGTGTACACATTTTCCCACTGTTCTAGAATGATGTTCCCCCATTTACACTGGTCTAGAATGACTCTAGAATATTTTCCAGATTCACACCGTTATGGAATGTTCTCCCCATTTGAACTGCTCTAGAACCCCCAAAATCACACTGTTCTAGAATGGTTCCCAAATTCAGACAGTTCTAGAGTTTCCCTTCGTTTTCACTGCTCTAGAATCTTCTCTAAATTGACATGGTTCCATAATGATTTTCTTCATTCCCACTAGAATTCAGTTATTTCACACGGGTGCATCTGGTTTATCAGATATTTTTCTTAACATCGTAAACCAAATTAGAATGGCCGTCTTCTTGGTGTTCTTTGGCCTGGTTGTGCTCTGGCCTTTAAAATGTCACTTTTTGTTTTTTCTTTTTATACATTGTGTGCATTTTTTGCTCCCTCACACAATTTCCATGCATTTCCAGTGCTGGATTGTGTGCATGTGGGTGTGTGTGTGTGTGTGTGTCCCACAATATCTGCATGATTCTCTGAGTGGTTCTGACATGTCCTAAAGGTCAGCCGCAGTAGCAGCCTAACCCTGGGTGCCACCCCTCTGCTGTGTCATCTCATCCCATTCCATCCCTCCCTCTCCCTGCCTCTCACTGTCTGCTGCCCTCCATCTCTCCTCCTCTCCACCCACCGCTGGCATCCTCCACCTTCAATCATAGCTCATAAATGGCTCTCGTCTTGATAGCCGTGCTAACACTGACTTGGGAATGGTGAGTATATTGAATATTGAAAATGTACTGTGTCCCAGAACAGTGGTTTTCAGTCCGGTTCTCAAGGACCCCATCAATTCAAGATCTTTAAGCCTCGCAAGACAGACTTCTGATAGCCAGAATGTCTGGTAGGTCAGAAGCCACTTAATTTGGCAAGAAGTAGCCATTTTTACATCGTCCACACCAAACAACCATAGGTTGTAGATTTTGGATCACACATTATCCAATGGTCAAAAAAGTGCTACAAACAAAAACAGACCCAGGGAAAACAAAGTGGTTTGCAATATACATAGTCAGTTTGCATCCAACACATGAGTATATCATTTACTAGCTAGTAGATTCTTTTAATAAGCCTTTTGAATAACTTGGATGTGATGTGAAGAACAAACTCCAGTGAACTACATCTTGTTTTGAAAGCCACAAGCAGGAAACTGTTTAAAAAGTTTATTTCTACACTACTTGTTGTTTGACTGATTGACAACTGACTCAGTCAGGACTGGACTAAAAACATTACCTTTAGAGCAATAGAGCAAGGTGCTTTGTGTGGTTTTTCAGAATGTTAAAAGTAAAATGGTCTGGATACACTAAGCTGAATTTAATCTAAAAGGTCTTTGAAAGAAGACAATGTTTTTGATATCATTCATTTTGTACCTTTATGCTTGTGAAAGTACAGGCCATGATGGACATCACCTTTAAATGTGGTTTGTGAATTTGATCAAATACAGCAAAATGCAAAGTGTGTACTAAAGAGAGTTGCTATAGTATTAAAAATATTTAAAACTAAATAACAATATTTAAGCCATTGTTATTTGCATCTACAGAGGTAAGCAACGGCGTCAGCACTGAGGATGGTGGGTTTGACTACTACACCAGTTAAGACATTCACTGACCCCATGGACCCTCCAGACTGTTTGGGTGAAAAAACACGCTTGGATGAAATGACTTGTTTACTTTTGATTTTGCTGATTTTTCCTCCCCCCCACCTGGTTCTGTTTTTAGTGTTATCCTGTGATCCTCTGAACAGTAATGTATTACTTTAGCAATTCTACTGTATTGCTGAAGGAATGAGAGATATGTATATTCTGTATATGTTTCTTTTTTTTTAAAACTGTGAAATGGCTTGTAATGAAGTAGCTTCGTAAACGAGGAGGAAGCCTCACATATTTTACCGAACCTGTGGCCTCTGCCCCCTCTGTGCTCAGGGTGGCTGAAACGTCCATCGTTTGCTTCTGACCGCAAGCATGCCTGTAATAAAATCAAGGGTCTCACCCTTGAAATTAGAGATAACGTCTTATAACCAGGAACCGAGGAGTTCTCGAGAAAACTGTTTGTACGATTTACTTGGGCATGATGTTGACCTTCTACTGCCTTCTGTTAGGGCTGAAGTAACTAACGAAACTCCGTGTGTTTACAGAGTGCCTGCCTTTCTCCTTCGCGTGAATTATTTACATACACTAGGTGATTATTCAGTAGACATTTTCATATGTGCCCTACTTGTCATGTTCCATTTAAACGAAGAAACTGAGTTTTATAGTGATGTTTTATGCCTTTCAGAAGTAAAAAAAAAAAAAAAAAAAAAAAAAAGGAAAAGTAGAGGACATAAGAAGCATGCAAGAAAACAGTCTTCATTCTGGTTGCATTGTAAATGGTGGGTTGCCATAAATAGTGTTAGCTCTAACGAGTAGTTAAAACACTGAACGCAGTGAAACGAGTTGAGTTTCAGTGCTGTGTGCAATACTACTGGCACTCCTGAACTGGCCTACCGTCTGAAATACTATTTATATATTGTACAGTGATTGTGGAATAGCGTCATGTGATCATGGTCATTTTTGTTTGCTCTCAGCAGTCTATGGAACTGACCCATATAGGTCATAACTCTAGGACCCGGGTCATGGTATGAACCATTTTGTTAATAATAAAGCTTTCCTTGTCACGCAAGAGACTCTGAACAAACAGTGCGACTTCATGTTTTTATTTTGTAAGAGTCCAATGTCAATCAATAAAGACAAATCTTTACAACAGTTGCTTGATGCTCACAATTTTTTTGTGCAAAGCTGCCGAACTAGGTCAGAAGGCATTATTTGATTATTCCGAAATCACTATTAGGTACTTCAGAACCTCAGTAAGTAGCAGAGGCTCAGTGTAACAGCAGGAATTTCAGTCCAAACAAGCAGGTCTGAATCTTGTAACAACGCTATGTCCTGCTTTTACAGATAAGGTCTTTATTTCAGTTCCTTTAAACTTGATTCAAGTCCTTAAATTGTTTGTAGAAACTTTAATTAGTTAAACCACATATGAATGCCACATTTGGTTTATTCTATTTTTTGACAAATTTGCATTTAAGTGAACTTGCAGCCTAACCTCTCTTCCTGAAAATGTGCAGCGTTTTCATATTTATTCTAGAAGCTATTAAGCCATAAATACATTACAAATACTGTAGCTATTGCAATATACTGAATCTGTAAAAGTCATGTTATCCTACATCTCTGAGTATGTTGTTACAACTGCACAAACATGTAACCCTTTTTACAAAAAGGCATTACTTTCCTCACTTTTTTGGTCTGAGTCTTTTCATCTTGGTACAGTCGGGTTGATCAAAAGCACTCGTTGCACATTTGGCAAATGGAAATATTCCCCCAAATGTATTGGGATACTTTAATTCTCCCTATAAAACTATTACCAAAAAAAAAGTCTTATAAACAATAGTCTATTGTATAAGCAGCACTTTTTAAAAGGCACAAGCAAAATAAAACCTCAGGAAATAAATAAATAAATAAATCTGGTCACTGTTTAAGTCCAGGCGATACTGAGAGAGGAACGTTATTCTGACTGGCCACCTCTCCAAACTACCGGACATATAACTGAGCACAATATGAGTGATTACAGTTTGATCCACGTTCATCCAGTGCTTTAAAAAAGTCCCGAAAGCAACTTGCTGCAACTTGCCCCAGAATGCAAGCAGGTTGTGCAATGGTCCCCCAACAGAGAAATCTTTATCCTGTTGGAAAGACCCCAGTTTTACAAAAACAGTTGGTCCCTGGAGCCGGAGGCTGGGCGTCTGTCCCAACAGTCAACTCTTCCAGCGCTGATGAGTCGTCATAGTACAAACACAGATTTTTTTTTCAAAATACAAATACGTCCAGTATCATCGTACAGCTCCCGTTCTCAGAAATATCCCACTGTCACTGCAGTCGGATTTGCAATATCAACCCTCAAATAATGTGCTGGAAAAAGAACAGACGGTTTCAAAGAGTCTGATAAATTGGGATTTGAAGCTTGTCAGGTTCTCCTTTAAGTCTGATTTAATTTCTGTTAGTTGAGTACAGTATTTTCTTTATTCATTTCTTTTGTAGGCCTAGTTTAAGCCACACAAACCGATATATTCTAAATGTCCACATAAACATGAATGCAGGGGAATTCTTATCACCTCAAACTGAGAATCATTTCATGAGTCCGGTCTGCTGTACGCTAAAGCTGTATCCTAATAATGTACACTGTATACTGTCGAAACATTTGAGAACAAATGCATTAGAGAAAGCAAATATTTTAGCCACTTGCAAGCATGTTGCTTGGGCACATTTAATGATCCAGTATCAACTACGGCTTTATTCTCAGCTGAAGTTCGTTTTGCGCAGATTCTTGTTTGGAATCTCGATAGCGCTGACCTGCAGCGGCCAGGACCCTCCCATGATTCCGGCCTGGAGGGCCACTCCAGTCACCACAGCCAAGTCAGGGTCCACGGATGTGTTTGGCTTCTTACCAAAATACTGGCTGATAATCTGCCTAATGCGGGGTATCCTTGTGGAGCCGCCCACCAGAACGATCTCGTCAATCTCGTCCTTATCTAAACGTCCCTCTATCAGAACGGTTTCAATGGGAGCTAGAATCTTCTGGAAGAGGTCTGCGTTAAGGTCTTCGAAGAGCTCCCTCGTCAGTTCCTCCTGGAACATAACACGCTCCTCTTGCTGGCCTTCGGCTCCACTGGTCTGCAGATGAAGAGGCACTTTGAGGGTCACGTGGGACTCCACCGTCAGTCTGAGCTTAGCTGCCTCTATGGCCTGTCGGAGTCGATGGACGTCCTCCTTCAGGGTGGGGGACACTCCGAACCGCTGGCGCACTCGCTCACTGGCATACTGGAACAAACGCTGGCTGAAGTCCTGCCCTCCAAGCTTGTTATTACCTGTGGAGATGAGGACATAGTTTAAACTGTGTGGCTAAAACACAATTACTAGAGGCTGCAGTAGAACGGAAAACACGCAGAGAAAGCTCAAATTCCCATGGAGCATACAAGCTATGCTTGAAAGCGCAACAAATGTATGGAAGTTCCCACAGGTTGCGTTGGTGCTCGAGGTGCTCGAGGTGTCAGACGTCATGCTGAGCTTTATTTGGTGTTCCTATGTTATGTAGGACCAAAGTTATTGTAATTTTAAAAACACTTAATAATAAAAAACACTATTGCGGTTCTACAAATAGCATCCCACGCAAACCATCATAAACAACAAAACTACCCAAATTTCTTTTATTTTAGGTCTTAGAAACCAATGGAAAAAACACAAGGGAGCGGTTGCCCAGATAGGGATTAAGGTTAGTCATGGACTACCCCATAGTATGAAAGGAGATTTTCCATTGAAAGGGAAATGTAGTCCAGGACTAGTCTTAATCCCTGTTTGGGAAACTGGCCCAAGATCTTTGAATCCGGGAAAACCAGCAGAGTGAGGGGGGTCCGGAGGAGAGCAAAAGAGGAGCAAACGGCAAGTGTATAGGAGAGCAAATGCTGGTTTTAGACTGTTTAGACTCTAAAGGTCGGTTTCCCAGACAGGGATTAAGACTAATCTTGGACTACCCTTTACTTTTCAATGGAAAAATCTCCATTCACAGCATTACGTAATCCAGGACTAGGCTTAATCCCTGTCCGGGAAACCAACCCAAAGGGTTAATGTGTGGAATATTATATCTATATTATCTCTGAATATATCGCCAGTGATAAGGTAAGTTGTATAGATACTTCAGTGAATTACTACATTCTTACCTGCCATGGCCCTGGTAAGAAACATGCCTCCCTGCTTGTTGAGCAGAGACACATCAAGAGTTCCTCCTCCAAGGTCCACCACAAGAACATTAAACACGTCCACTTTATGTAGCCCGTAGGCCATCGCTGCTGCTGTGGGCTCATTGATGACCCTTAAGATGTCCAAACCTGATTAAAGAAATATATTAATTACTATTACATAATAGTAACATTAGGTATTTACATTTCATTATCTGGTCCTGAAACTACTCAGACAATTTAGGCCTATAATTTATGTAATCAAAACGAAAGTATGCTGCTAAAAAAAAAACTAATTAGGAATTGCTGAAGCAGGACCACTGTTATCTTTCTGAAACAAATTAATAGCAAGTCTTAGTGAGATTGTGAGATTTTTGATTAGATAAGTGGCTTTTTGGCAGACTGACCAGCCAGGCTTGCAGCTCTGACTGTGTAGTTTCTTTGCCTCTCGTCAAACTCGGCTGGCACGGAGATAACTGCTTTCTCAATGGGAACTCCCAGCTGCTTCTCTGCCATCTTCCTCATTTTCAACAGGAGTCGAGATCCGATGAACTCTGGAGTCACAGTGAAGGTGCCGTTTGTAGAGACCAAAAATTCTGCGCTCTCATTGTTGAGTATTACCTGTAAAAAAAAAAATTCATAAAAAAAAAAAAGGTACACGTATTTAAGTTGGTCTGCACAGGTTCTTTACATGCTCTACTAAAAAGCGAAACATGCGGTTATTGAAAAGAAACAGAAATGTACCTTGAATGGGTAACGTGCACTCTCTTGATCCAAAGTCTTTTGGTCAAAAACTTTTCCTATAAACCTCTTGGCATCATAAACTGTGTACTGTGGATTGATGTCAGCCAGCTCCTGGCCTTCATATCCAGCGTATATGCCTTTGGCAGTGAAGGACACCACGCTAGGAATGCTTTTCCGACCCTTCTCATCTGCAATGACCTCTACCTCTCCTGTTCCTGGCTGGAACGCCCCCACTGAGCAAAACGTGGTCCCAAGATCTAACCCAATCACCCTGGGTTTGGGGGGAGGCAGATACTGTTGTCCAAGATAGCCAGCCAGAAACAAGGCGAGGATAACAGAACCTGAACAGAAGCACATCATATTAAACAGAGAAATTGGCAAAGTGAAAGATGATCAATTTGGCTTGAAAGGAAGGTACCTGACTAACTCCCGTGCTTTTCAAACAGGTAAATGATGCAATGGTAACTTAGGTGAAGTTAGTTAAAGCCGGGTAATGTCATATGTGATGTGGAGCTAAACTAAGACCAAAATTGTGACCAATTTGAGTGTTAATCTACACTTAAAACAAGTAGAGTGGCAGATATTGCCGATATATACAAGAAATGTGGAATATGGGCGCAGCTGGTGGTGATCAGAAGGTTGTGGGTTTGAATTCCAGGACTGCCAGTGGCAACACTGAGGTATCCTTGAGCATGGTACCATCCCCACACGCTGCGTTCCTGGCTGCCCACTGCTTCATGTGAATGAGTTAAATGCAGAGAAAGAATTTCACACTGTTCACACTGTGTGCTGTGGCGTGGTGTGTTCATGCGTGACTCATCAGAGGCCACTTTACTTAACAACAGGTAATGATGTGATGGTAACTTAGGTAAAATAAGTAAATATCAAGCAGTGTAACAGATGTAACGTGGAGATAAACTAAGACTGAAAAGTGTGACAGATGTATCAGTTAATCTACATTTAAAACAAGTAGAGTGGCAGATGTGATATTGCTGATATAATGTGGAACTTGCGTTGTGATGATGCAACTAAAACCATGTGTGTGGCAGGTGGATGACAGTGATCCACAAACCAATGAAATCCATGTAATTTAGGGCCTCTGTCTAAGTAAAGTAAAGTGGCCCCTTATAGTCACACATGAACACACCAAAGCACAGCCCACAATATGAAATTCTTTCTCTGCATATAACAGTACAGTGATCAAGGGTACTTTAGTGGTGCCCCTAGCAGTCCTCGGATTCAAACCCATGACCTATTGATCGCAGGGGCAACTCCCTAACCACTAGATCCCAGACTAAGACCAAGATCAGCTCAGTCTAAAGCACATCTAAAGCATATGTGGCAGTATTCTACATACTGTATGTACTAGTATATACTGAACTATATACATACATACATACATACACACATATTATATTATATATTGTACATAGTGTGTGTTTGTGCGCGCGTGTGT